>JAXDDW010000001.1:19677500-20075000 GCA_034670385.1 Hoplostethus mediterraneus | reverse complement strand
GGCTCCCCAGCTAAGCAGAGCAAGCTGGGCTGGCTGGAGACCCCCCCCCCCCCCTTTAGCCTCGGCCTCCTCTGACAGGGCATCTGTCTTCATTAAAGCTCAGCCAGTGTGCATGACAGCCACTGAAACGCTGGTGTCTTCACGATTAATGAAGACAGATGACTCCCCTCCGAAGAGGCAGTAAAAAGGAACAAAAAAGCAAAAGGATGAACAAATAAAAAAACACAAAAAACACAAAAATATGTCAGGAAATTCAAAAAGCTCAAAAAAAAACAAAAAAAATACAGGAATGCATTGTGCTGTTTTGTGCAACTCCTCCATCTCTTCTTGTTTTCCTGCTTGTTTTTCTGGTTGTCATCTCCGGGCTTCATACCACACCATGCACACACACACACACACACACACACACACACCACCCCCCACCACCACTTCTTCTTTTCCACTCTCACACGCTCTCTCACAGCAGTAGCGGCCCCCTGGAAGTGTATGGAAACGGACCCCAGTTTTGTCTGTCCAGAGACAGGCCCTGTTGTTAGAGCCAGAGCCTTGTCTGAAGTCTGGGGAGGGAGGAGGAGGGAGAGGGGAAAAACGAGAGAGAGAGAGAGAGAGAGAGAGAGAGAGAGAGAGAGAGAGAGAGAGAGAGAGAAATAAGCTGGCCAGAAGATCCCTTTTGGCTTTCCAACGCCTGCGTGTGCATTCCTCCCCGTTCCTCATTTATTCATCCATTTATCCATTAAATAATTCATCTATTTATTAATTCATGGCTGTTTGGCTCGAGAGGAATCTCACGATCCATCTAGTATCCGGAAGCGTAAACAAACCAGCAAACCAACAAACTAAGAAGCGAAATCAGCAAAACTTTTATCGCCTGTTACATGAAAAACAGCCTCATTCCTCATTGACCTTTCAGGACCGAAAACACCGAAAACAAAGCCGGCGGTGCCAAATCCCGACTGTCAATAACAGGAGCGTGACTGACAGGAGTGATCCCTCTCTCTCTCTCTCTCTCTCTCTCTCTCTCTCTCTCTCTCTCTCTCTCACTCACACTTCCTGTCTCTCTCCCGTCGTCTGTCCATTCTTACAGTTTTGTTTTTAGTATACAGTACAGCACCTGGCAAGGTCAAACCTCACACTGTCCCTGAAACCTGACTCTGTGGGCTCACACTCACATGTCAAATGTGGACACACACACACACACAGGCAAGCACACACAAGTACACAGACGCACAAGTACACACAAGTACACACACACACACACACACACACACACACACACAGTGCATATCATATCATAGCAGAGAGTTTCTTTCGGATGGCTGAACAGCTCAAACTAGCTGTGGGCTGTAAGGGGGGTGGGCAGAGGAGAGGAAAGGAGGAGAGGAGAGGAGGAGAGAGGAGAAGAGAGGAGAAGAGAAGAGAAGAGAGGAGGTGAGGAGAGGAGAGGAGGAGAGAGGAGAGGAGGAGAGAGGAGAGGAGAGGAGACTGCCTGTCCCAGTCTTTTCCTGTGGTCTGTCGCCCCTGACAGCAGCCCCCCTGGCCGAGCCCTGAGGGGTAAACAAGCACCACTAGGAGAGAGAGAGAGAGAGAGAGAGAGAGAGAGAGAGAGAGAGGCAGAGAGAGAGAGAGAGAGAGAGAGAGCGAGCGAGAGACATGAGCGTGTCACACACAGCAGATGCAAACAGGATGCCACTTACATTGAACACTGGCACTGCCTGTCCAGGCGAAGGGGTCCAGCCCCGCGAAGAAGGGGCTCGCCTTCCTCAGCATGCAGGCCCCGCGGCTGGTGACATCATACAGCTGCCGGGGGCCCATGCCCAGGGCCTCCATGCAGTCGAACATGGCACACCTCGGGGTGCACCCTCTCCCACCCTCAGCACGACAACACCACCACCTCGCTGCACCCTCTCCCACCCTCAGCACGACAACACCGCCGATGCCTTCCACCGCCACACACAGCAGCAACAGCAACAGCTAGCTAGATCTGCTGCCGACTGCCAGCTTTCCTCCCTTCTGCTATCCTGCTCTCTCTCTCTCTCTCTCTCTCTCTCTCTTTCTCTCGCTCTCTCTCTCTCTCTCTCTCTCTCTCTCCGCTGTCCTTTCCTGCCGACGCTGAAGTTTCCCCCCTTTTCCCCTCTCAGCTGGAATGCAGAGCTGGTTCCTGGCTGACTGTGTGCTGTGTGCTGTGCTAAGCTGTGCTGAGCGTGACTCTGACTCTCTCTCTCTCTCTCTCTCTCTCTCTCTCTCTCTCTCTCTCTCTCTCGCTCTCTCTCTCTCTCTCTCTCTCTCCCCCTGCCCTTGAGCGAGCTGCTCCCCGTCTGCTGTAACAGACCTAAATAACAGCCTCTCACAGCTCTCGCCGAGCCCCAGACACGGCGGAGCGAACCAACTGCCTCAGCCTGACGCTCTGAGAGGGGGTGGAGAGAGAGAGAGAGAGAGAGGGAGGGAGAGACAGGGACCCAGAAGGAGGGGGAGAAAGGAGAGCGAGGGAGGGAGGGAGGGAGGGAGGGGGCCCGTGATAGAGGAAGGACTGATCTGGTTAGAGGACAAAACTTTATTCTCATTCTTCTCGTCCTTTTTTGTCCGTGCTGCTTTTGTGTGTCATATTTCAGTCCTGAACGCAAACAAACACTCCTCCCCTCCCTCCCCTCCCCTCCCCTCCCCTCCCCTCCCGTCCTATTCAGCTCCCTCTCTCTTTCTCCATCCACACCGCACCTCCCCCATTTCCCCTGCAGTAAATATGAGCCCCCCCCTCCCTCCCTACCCTCCCTTCTCTGAGCCCCCCGTCTCTAATCATAACCATATTAAAGTCCAGCCACTGAGAGAGAGAGAGAGAGAGAGAGAGAGAGAGAGAGAGAGAGAGAGAGAGAGAGAGAGAGAGAGAGAGAGAGAGAGAGAGAGAGAGAGAGAGAGAGAGAGAGAGAGAAAGGGAAAGATTGTGCTGTGTCTGAACCCAGAAACCAGATGCCAGGGTAAATCCCTCCCTTCTCTCGGTCTGATCCAGCAGGACAGGAGATGGGCAGCTCTGTCTCTGTGGAAGTGCTTTAACAGTGATGAATGAGGGGCTGCCCCCCCCCCCCGCTCGGTCCCCCCCCCGATACACAAATACCCCCCCGATACACAAACACACCACGCGCTGGACACACTTCGTTCTAATTTATCTCCCGAGTGACATTTTGAAGGAAGCGAGGATGCGAGGGATGCAGATGCCACAGGGACCAACGACCACGTAAATGAGTAAATGATCTCTGATGTCTTCGGATTAACACGCGTCACCTGAACACACCACCGGGTCACACGGCACGAAATCATCCTTGCCTCAACACGAGCTAAAGAACAACGCAAGCGTAATGCACAGCGGTCGGTGGCCTCGCGGTGACGGTAAATCAAAGCAAATCAATAAGCGGTCCGCGATCAATAACAAACCCACCGTCACCGGTCCTGACTGTTGCACGGCAGACAGACAGACAGACAGACAGACAGACAGACAGGCAGACTCTGGCCGGGCTGAAGCCAACAGGCTGATACAATGGGAGACGTATGATAACAGAATGGCTCCAGTCACATTCATCTCCCCCTGTCAGACCAGCACAAGTGGTACAGCCCAGCAGGCAAAAAAGACACCATTTCCTGTCAATCTGTGCTGCTGGCTAGGCTCTCCATAAACACACAGTGCCCTCCCTCCCTCCCTCCCTCCCTCCCTCCCTCCTTCCCTCCCTCCGCCCCCTCTTCTGTCTAACACTTCACTCTTTTCTCTGATGAAAGAAACCATGCCTTTGCATTTTGAGCCCATTTTTGAATGATTTCGAGTAAAATGTTTATTGACCTAAAAGCTTTTTTTTCCCCTTCATTCCTTATTTGTTTTCTTAAAGTGGCGCACACACACGCACACACACACACACACATACACACACACACACACACACACACACACACACACACACACACACACACACTTAACAGCCCTTTTGTTGCATTAAACAGTAGAGAACATCAATAGTATTTGTCTCTTTCTTCATATAACTGTCACGTCATAAAGCAGGGCACTTTATGACAGGAACCACAGAACAGTCAAACACAAACTGGCATCTATCAAAGACGACCTTGCTAGCAGGTTGTTGTTAAAAAGTGACTCTTCTTTCTTTCTTTCTTTCTCTTTCTTTCTTTCTTTCTTTCTTTCTTTCTTTCTTTCCTTCTTTCTTTCTTCCCCTCCCACAGTAATTGAATCAACGTCTCGATTGGGATTCACTTCATCTCAAATCATCGCTGCCCTGAGTCATATTTTTATGATCCGCTAGAATTCTTCTCACGTCTTTTTTCTTCTTCCTGTCTTTCTTCCCCCCCCCCCCCATCCCCCACCCCCCCTTCTCTCCCTGTTAGTTTCGTGCGGCATCCTGGAAACCAAGACTAAGCTAATCCCCTGGTGCTCAAATGTTCTATGTAACATCAGCGTTGTTTCCCGGCGTTAGAGAGTCGTCTGCCCACACCTGAACTCTTTTGTGTTCGAGGCTTTACGCCGGCGGTCCGACTCTCCTGGATTTGACGTTTCTTTTCACGGCGTTCTGGCCCCATAATTCAGACCAGCAACCCAGTTTTCCATTTATTTGCACACATCAGCGAGAGATGGAGTCTTCCAGCGCTTCAGTTTGTGGAGTGAGTTTAGACATCTAATCTACACATACTCCATACTGTTGCTGACCCAGGCAGGTCCCTCCCTCCCCTCCCTCCCCTCCCCTCACCTCCCCTCCCTCCTCCCCTTCCTTCCCCGGCCGGAGAGGTTGAACTCTAGAAGAAACCCCCACTGGGCCACTAACTTTCCCCCCAAACTTATCCTGCCCTCCCTCCCTCCCTCGCTCACTCGCTGGCTCACAAGTCTCTCCATCGCTCTCCTTAATTCTCTCTTTTTTTCTGCTTTTTTTTTTTTTTTACTCTCCCCATTTCATTTCAAGTTCCCTATGGCCATTTTTTTTTTCCCTGACTGCATGAATTGTTTTAGGTGACTAACTTCTCTGCTTTCATTTCTGGTTTTTGAAATGTTTCATGTGCAATAGCTGCCAAAGCAATCGTCAAACCAGATTACTCCTTTCAATCATCTTTAATTCCACCGGTTATATCGGCTTTTGACATTAATCAAAATGTTGTACTTTTTCCGTGTCCTTTTCCCTCTCACGAAGAGATCTTTTATTTCGAGGGATCTCATGAGATTCCTATCCAGCCGGACCCAGTCGACCTGTAGCGCCGTATGGATCGGAGACCACAAAAAATCACCCTTTACTACCGTCTGACAGTCTGATGCCAATTACAGATAAGACGTATACAACACATTGTTGCCACTTCCTCTGTATACAGTCATTCAGCTCCCAGCCGAGCAGTCAACAACACAGCGGTGTGTGAGGCAGTAAAGTGAGCTTGCCTTCAAATGTGCTATGTGCTATGTGCTATGTGCTATGTGCTATGTGCTATGTGCTATGTGCACAACCCGGCTCGGTGATTTTGAAAGGAATGCAGAGCTTTTCCATGGCTGATGTGAGCATGTGTGCAGTGTGTGGACGTGCTGAAACAGATTGCCGGTGATGATAGAGACACTAAACACCAGTCCAGAGCTCCCGCCCACCACAGCCAGCTTCAGGTTACCTATGCACACACACACACACACACACACACACACACACACACACAGATCCAGAACAGGTTTTTTTGTAACCTAATGAAACAACAACAAGGTCCATAAAGTCAAATACATGTTCTCTCCGAAGTCAAGAGTACACTCCAACACAAAACAGCGTGATGTGTTGGGGTTGTTGTGTTGCTGCAGAGCAAACAGGGTACAATCCTGACATTCTTTCACTCACACATCCATCAACTGGTCCAGCTAGCGCGGCATTGTAAACATGTTCAGCTCTGACAAGACACGTAATCTTATCCGCTCATCTACCTGACTCTCTCACAATATATCTCCGGGAGATACCTGATGTGTCACTGCGGGGCAACGTGGGGACAGCGAGGCCTGAGTTATGAGAAAGGGACTTTTTTTTGTTTTTTTTCCTTCTCAGCGGCGGCCATGTTGGCCTCCGTTCACATGCTCGTCCCACCAGAGCAGAACAGAGCTACTTTTCAGCGCGCTATCGGCCTTGGCCATCTTTCAGAAAGGTCTTTTTCACTCTGTTTCTTTCTGTTCCTCTATCTGCGCTGTCATGGCATTTTGCTACCCGTGTATTGTGGGAAAAAAAAGAGAAAGATCTTCAGTTGCTCAGCCAAAAAACAAAAAAAAATGAACCCCCTTGTCTTGTTCCCACAGGTCCACCGTGTGCCTGTGTGCCCTCCTACGCCTTTGCGAGGGCCCAACACACCCTTCACCCTCCTCGCCATTGCTCAGTCTTCGTCCTGCACGTGCCCACAAAGGCCCATCTGAAAACAGACCCCTCCCTTTTTTAATAGTCGCCTCTTTATCTTCATCTGTCATCATGTCAGAGCTGTAGTACTCTCTGTGGCCTCTCCCTTACCACCTACTCCTTTTCAGACTTTCCATGAACACACACACACACACACATATATATGCACACACACATGCAAATATACAAACACACACACACACACATATACACACACCATGTTTCAGCAGGTTTCCAGCACATAGGGCAGTTGGCTCCAACTGGCAGAGAGGGATAACGAGAGGAAATCCAAGGTGAAGGCTGAAGAGAAAAAGAGAAAGAAAAAGAGAGGAGAGGAGAGAGTGAGGGAATTCAGGGACTTGGTGAGCCTGCAGGGTTTAGGTGGATATCACGGAGGAGCAGATATTCCATTTGCTACCAATTTCACAAAACTCCCTCGCCGAGTGTTTAAATTGTCTGGAAAAACAGAGTGGGACTTTCTGTCCCTTTGTGTCTCACGTGTTGAATCACGGCCAGCTCGGGAGAGAAAAAAACAACCCCAAAAAAAAAAAAAAAAACGGAGCAATGTGAGGGGAATCGATTTCCAAAAAGGAGTGGAGCGCCTCAGAGAGCTGTCATCTTGAGGCTAGCGGTCGCCTAGGGAGATGAAAGAAGGGATGTCAGACGACGCAGAGCTGTTTATTAAAGCCCGAGGAGGCTCCAGTCTCACTGATAGATCAAGGACAGAGCCAAACAGCACAACACATGCTGTCATGACACACACACACACACGTGCAAGCCCACACACACACACACACACACACATAGACACATACATATATATACACACTAAACGGACCAGATCTAGCATCCATAACTGGCTATATACAGGTTATGGTCAAATTCTCATGATGGCTCCACACTCTGATACAGTGTTGGTGCTCATCCCCTAGAGGTCCCCAATGTCAATGCGCATCACTTCTGACATTGATTCAGAGTGATATCTGGGTGCACCGTAATTTGACGACGGTAAAAAATAAAAATGCAATCTCTACTGAATCCAAAAATGACCCAGATCATCGTCATCAAATCATAATTGAGCTCTCACGCCTTGCTGATAAGGGCAGGCACCACTCTTGCTCAGAAAGAAATGCATCATGGGAAGGTGATCACTCAAAATGATTACATATACACCCCACACACCATTACAGAACTGCCAGAGCCCTTCACTGTACTGGGACTGTCATCTTTTCAATTCAATTCAGTGCAATTTTATTTATTCCACATGGGGCAATTTAAGGTTTTGATGTGACTGTAATGCGTGCTTGTATTATATGTAATAAACTACCATGGTTTGCACAGGCTGTCAGCAGATTTCGGAGATTTGTTATCAAGCGATTAGATCGGTCTCTCACTCCGGATGCTGTTTCAAAATTCTTTGAAATCCCCGTCGGTGCTCGAACCCTCCAGGCTCAGACCGTAACTTGCCTGTCCATTAAATCTAGCAGAGATCAAGTAAACGCCGCTCCGAGATTGACAGAGGAGGGAGATGGATTGGTGTCACTCTCGTAAATGAACTCTCAGGGTTTCTCCTATAGGGCCTTTCACAACCCCGGGCCGCGGGGCTATACGTTTCCACAACAGACGCGACGTCAAAGAGCACGCAAGAATACAAAAGTGGAAATTCGATTTGACTTCCTGCGCCTGTCGGGAGGTTCGTGCCTGTAAGGAAGTGGAGGGTAATGGGGGCTGAGCTCATGCATTTTCACATCTATGCATAGCTCACTTTCTCTTTCCTTTCCACCTCTCCCTCCCTCCCTCCTCTCAGATATATGTACACATAAGTGCACACATCCTCTGAGACGAGTGCCTGTACACACACACACACACACACTGACACACGTGAACCCAGACACATCCAAATGTACTCCGTCAACCACGTACTACCTACCTCCATCACGGCCAGGCAGAAACCCAGCGGTTCAACTTTTATAAAAAATAAATAACACTACAATGTGGTGTTTGTGCTGCGCTGCCCCTCCAGTGGCGGAGGCTTGGTGCTGCTCGCCGACGTCCTTCCCTGCGATCCCTCGCCTCCATTTAAAGGTTCCCTTTTACATTCCCTCTCATACCACATTTCCCACCAAAATGGTTCCTTTTCATAACTCCCCGAGCTCCCTAAGCCAACATGACCTCCTTATGAGTGTGTGTGTGTGTGTGTGTGTGTGTGTGTGTGTGTGTGTGTGTGTGTGTGTGTGTGTGTGTGTGTGTGTGTGTGTGTGTGTGTGCGTGCGTGCGTGTGTGTAAAAATGCAATGGGTGTTTTTAATTATGTCACTCTGCATGAGTATATTTATTTTGCTGGAACATTTTGGTCCTTTTCACAGCCTGACTGACTTAATGGTTTTGTGTGTGTTTGTGTGACTGTATGTGTGTGTGTGTGTGTGTGTGTGTCTGTGCACGAGCATCCGTGCATGAGCGTGCATGGACGTGGGTGCGTGCATGTATGCATTGCCAGCTAGCATGCTAATAAGTGTACGTGTCTGAGCGTGTGCGCGTCGGTGTATGCGGTGTCCAACACACTTTACGTCAACGCCGCGACTGTTCCCCTTGTCTCCACCGGGGGCGCTGCTGAGCAGACCAGGCTGGCTGCTACAAGTCTGAACAAGCTATTCATTCCATTCTATTAATACAATGCATTTTATTTCATCACACTCAGACGCACCTCAGACAGCTGAAGGTCTAATGTGCTTTCTGTTTCAATCACAAAGCATCACGCTAGAAAGTATTGTGTGTGTGGAGAGTAGGGGCCTAGCAAGGGACTTCAGCTTTCGGACCGAGTCCGTGTGGACTGAAGGAAATGACCTACTAGCTTTTCAAAACATCCCCGTGGCTGGCTTTGGGGGCCGGGGCTCCAGCCCTGATTGGTGAAAGCTTAGAGAGGTGTTTCAGGGCTCAGTGGTGATGTTATCACATAGTAAGTGGCCTTAATGGGCTTCCAACTGTTTGTTTGAAAGGCTCCCGTAATGACAGGGATCAACTGATAACGGCCTCCCGCTACACACCGCGCACAGAGCCGTCAAACTCTCTCATGGATGAACACACGCCTTTGTGCGGGATGGGAGATGGAAGGGATGGGAGAAGTCCTGCAACACCCCCACACACTCTAATCAAACTCATTCATAGATAACTTGGCCTCAGGGAAAGGAAAAGCTGCAGGCCGCACTTATCCTCCATACGTGCATTAAGAATAAAGAAGGACTATCTCTACCCCCCCCCCCCCTCACCCGCCCGCCCGTCCTCTGTCATCTCTTTCCCTCCTCTGTGCAAAACAGGTATTTCCAAAGCTCCTGTGCCAACACAGAGCGCCGCCGTGGGAGGTGCTCCGACCTGTCGGCACAGCGAGCTCGGACTGCACGCACACCCGACACAGGTGGGCGGCACCCGGCCTTACCTTTCTCACAGCAATTACGCACGGAGCTCTGAAGCTGCGCAAGAATGCAGGTGCTGTTTAACGCACGCGCACACACACACACACACACACACACACACACACAGATATCTCCCCTGTGCTACTCCCATTATGTGGAAGGTATTTTCTCAGTCTGGCCTACAGACAGCTCTGACAACAATGAGCAGGCCTGTTAAGCCAACTCCTGGAGAAGAAGAAGAAGAAGAAGAAGAAGGAGGAGGAGGAGAAGAAAAACAGGGCCTGGGGAATGTCTGAACCGAGGCCTTTTGTCTTTTTAAGAGAGTCGAGAACGAGAATGTCATCGGTAAAACGACTCGCCTCGCCTTGAAAGAATGTCAGTCTCCGTTCTGCGAGCTGGGTCCGAGCTAATTGCGACTATGATCCCAACTTAAACTTTGACCCCGGTTTGGTTTAAGCTGCGACACGGTTATGTACTCCGTAACCCCGGCGAGCGATACTACTGTCAGTGTGGATGTGTCAATACAAGCATTCATGTACGAAGCTCTCATGCATGTGGTTGCCTGCGCCTGTTGTGCTTTGATACTTGTTTTTGTTTTAACCCGTGCCAGCGCAAAAACCAAGAAGAATCCATTTGTCGGTGCAGTGGGGTCAGAAGTGTGTTTCTAATTTTTAGATGAAAGAGGGGCTGTGTATGTGTCAGAGAGAGAGAGAGAGAGAGAAAAGAGCGAGAGACTGTGTGTGTGTGTGTGTGTGTGTGTGTGTGTGTGTGTAAGTGTCTGGTGGTGTGTTTGCATGTGTGTCTGTGTGTTTTCCTAGCAGGGTGTGTTCTTGGATTCCACCACACTAGGACATTACCCCCGGGTGCTCTCTCTCTCTCTCTCTCTCTCTCTCTCTCTCTCTCTCTCTCCTCTCTCTCTCTCTCTCTCTCTCTCTCTCTCTCTCTCTCCTCTCTCTCTCTCTCCTCTCTCTCTCTCTCTCTGGTTCTGTGAAAATACCTTGAGGATTAGGTGGGCAGCAGTGGGGGGTGGGGGGGTTGGGGGTAGTGATTGACGGCTGAAAGGCTGGAGAGGTGCTCAGGCATGCTGTGGGGAGAGAGAGAGAGAGAGAGAGAGAGAGAGGGGGACTGCACACATAGGCAGGGGGGCTCATAGGCTCTCCACTCAGCTGTTGCCACCCACACCCATTATAGCCCCACCACCTACCACCCACCACCCCTTTAGCGCTGCACCCAGATAAGATTTCAAATAACTCCGGCTTACCTTTACCCCGTGCCCAACCCCTAGCCACAATGAAAGTGCTCCTGTTCTTTCGTTCGCTCTTTGTTTCTCTTGCTCTCTCACTATCTCTCTCTCTCTCTCTCTCTCTCTCTCTCTCTCTCACACACACACATACACCCAGTGCAGGGAGCAGCGCATAACACAGCAGGATACACCCTGACCTAGAATCCTGATGTTGATTAAAAAATACAAAAAAAAAAAAAAAAGTAAACCACATTATTTCTATGCTGGATTACTTTCCAAGTCTCCCAACATCTTATACGGGTTGTTTTGAAACAAGCAGGTGTCTTGAACAATGAGCAATATATGTTAGCGGGCTGTGAAATCTAGCCAGTTTTTCCATGACAGATAAACGCTCTGGATTGCCAACAATCTCCTCTTTGTGCTCAGTGTTCCATACATCATCCCGTCCAAATTGTTCAGTATACAACAGTGCCCCCTGTGGCCAGGTCTGGAACTACAAGGGCCGCGCTGGACTGTGCTGTATGGTGGTTAAGACGGTTCACCTTTCTGGGCTGTGAAAACCGAGATGTGTGAGTATCCCCTCTATTATTCCTTTTTCAACAAAAAGGTGAAAAGGTGGGTGGTATGCCCACTCTGAAAAAAAAAAAAAAAGCGAGAGACTCTTTGAATTGCAAAAGTGCTCATTTTCAAATATTTGTTGCACTTTCAAATATTTGTTGCTGCTCACACCACTCATCACCTCACATTGAAGGAATGTTGTTTTGTCTCTAATTGCAGACTTGTGGGTTGCCTGCTTCACAAAAGCTCTGTGAGTGGTCCAGATACACACACACACACACACACACACACACACACACACACACACACACACACACACACACACGCACACACACCAGTTAAGCCAGCCAAGCCAGCCAGAGTATGTGGTCACAACCACACCATCTACAAGCATCTATAAGGAAGCCACAGGAATAAAGTAATCCTCGTATTGATGGAACTGGATTTTTTTCTCATGGTTTCTTTGGGGGTTTTTCTACCGCTCGTCCTATATCACAAACAGACCCTAAAGTTTTCCGTTTCCACAAAATTACACATAATGAAGTGGAATTTAGATGGGCACGTTTTCCTCTTTCCAGTAGATTTGTGAACAGCTAAATTGTTTAATGTGACTTGTCTAAAATGAAGGTATGGGAACCACATCTACGGTTCCAGTTACATGAGAGGGGAGGAAAGTCGCACACATCCATCCATACCCGCAGGTTTGTGTGAACCTCGCGGTAAAAAAACAACAACCAACAACAACAATGAAAATGACTTACAGAGAGCAGCCATCTCTTTGGGCAGGTCAGTACCAAATCTCCCAAACAGGCTGCTGTTGGCTAGCAGGTCGAAGGGGGAGTGGCTTCGCATGGAGTTGAAGGCGAACGGGTAGACAGCAGGTGGGAAGCCGGTCATGTGACCCACCTGCCGTTCCCTGTTGGTAGCCATGGCGACGGAGCACCCAGGGGTCCGCTCTCGCAACACCTGGAAATCCCCAGAAAACCTGGAATTGCTCTTCCTCCAAAAGCTCTCAGGATGTGGAGACCGGAGGAAGAATGATGGGGCCTCTGGTTCGCTGAAGGACTCCACTTCAAAACAATCATCCAATTCACTGTTCTGGGGCAGAGAAGACAGAGCGAGATGTTAGTTCAAGTAACAAAATCACCACTTAAAGCATGACAATAAATGCTTCTGATAACATTGGCGTGGATGTGATGATACAATCAGTGGTTTCTGTCCAGATCCACTTTATGTTCCACAAACAAGATTCACCTCACGTCAACTCTGGGGTTTGATCCTTCTGAGTTCTGGGACGGGGGAATAGTTCATCCCCTGTTATAACGTGAGAAGGATGTGCAAACCTCATACCAACAGGTATTAGAGAATAGGAAGGAAGGAAGGAAGGAAGGAGGGAGGGAATAACAAGAATCAAAACAGATAAAGATGTGAGAGGAGAAAGAGCGAGTAACCAGCGAGAGGGGAAAGCCAGCGAAACTGGGACTGGGCGAGAGGGGAAAAGAAAATAAGAAAGACGTTTGGAAAAAGTTATAACAGGGAAGAGCGGGCGGGAGGGAAAGAGGGAGAGAGAGAGGAAAAAGAGAGAGAGCTCTTGTTCCTGCAGTTTTGAAAAGCTTCCAGACTTCTACAGTGATTCCAGGCTATGCCATATGATTTAAATCACCAGAACTCTACTATAAAGAGCTCCTCTGTTCCTGCTGCCAGCCTAGCACAGCAGCCTGCCTCTCTGCCTCTCTCCCCCAGGACCAGAGGCCCAGACACGGGGTCCAGAGCATGAGGAGGAGGGGGGGGTGGTGGTGGTGGTGGTGGTGGTGGGGGGGGGGGGGTAGGGGGTAGGGAAAATGAGATCCACTGATTGCTAACTGCTGCTGTCACTTCCAACTCTCTTCTCTTGAGGTCAGGCTCCCATCCCACTGAGTCATTTAGGCCCGAACCCTCCTGCAGGCCGTCGCTTTGACTCCCCCGCCGTAGGTACAGACAAGTCGGGCTCAAGTGTGGACAAGGCTCCAGTTATGTCCCGGTGTTGACTGTTAATACAGGAAAAGAAACGCTCTATCTCGCTAAAGCCTACCGCCCTCCCATTCAATTTTTTTTTTTTTCTCCCTCCCCCTCTTTTGCTTTCCTAGCGTGATTTTATGAGTGGGTGGTGTGATCGGCTTGTTTTTTAAATGTGGTTTTGAAAAAGAGCAGAGCCAAGGAATTTGGAACTGCTGTGGCTTGTGAATCTGGGAGAAAAGACAGGGAAAAATCTTGGTAATGAATTCGGTATAAACAAAGAAAAAAAAAAAAACAGGGGGTGGGGGTGTGTGTGGGGGGGGGGATCTAAGGCTGAACCGGTGAACTGCTGAACTGAGTGAAACACACAGAGGCACAGTGACAGGGTCTGGGCACTGGGGGGCACTAGGGGGGTGGCGCCGTGCCCAGGGGGAAAAAAAGAGAAAAAAAAAGAGAAAAATCTTTCCACATGCATGTGCCACAACCGAGTCTGAAACACACACACACACACACACACACACACACACACACACACACACACACACACACACACACACACACACACACACACACACACACACACACACGCGCACTCACACGTATGCACGCTCAGGCAATCACACACACAAAAAAACATGTGTGAGAGCATCCAACTACACACACACACACACACACACACACCTCACCCCCCCCCCCCCTTGCCTTTTCCAGGGCTCTGGCTCCCTCCATGCCTCTTTCTGGCTCTTTCTCTTTCAACAGAGCCAGTTAATTACACCCTACTGCTGCAGGCAGCTTCAAACCACCACTAATTTAGAGTTCCATTACAGTAAACTGTTCCACATGTGCATCCAGGGCCCAGGCAGGCTCGGGTGGCCACGTTTCAGGAAGGAGCAGCCGCCGATAGGCACCCACCCCCATCCTGCCAACACGGCCATATACTGCCATCTCTCCCTTTTCCTTTCTGTCTTTCTCTTTCTTTCTCTCTCCCCTTTTTCAGTCTGTTTCTCATCCGAACTACCCTCTACCCTAACCCACCCCAACTCCCCTTAAACTCTCTATAATCATGCCCTTATAGCCAATCCTCTCCTCCATTCCTCTTCTACCCCCTTTTCTCCCCCCCCCCCCCCCCCCCCCCCTCCCCCCCTCCATCCCTCTCCTTCTTTCTGCTGCTTATACAACTTGTACCATGACCCTGTGGAGCTGTTTCGCCGTGTGGCTAACACACGGGAACATCACTAAAGATTTCACAGTCGGCCTAATGGGAGAAGTCCAGACTGGAAAAACAAAACTGCCAGCAACACACAGGCTTATAATATCTATGTGTGTGTGTGTGTGTGTGTGTGTGTGTGTGTGTGTGTGTGTGTGTGTGTGTGTGTGCGCGCACGTGTGTTATGAGTATGTACTTGGCCAGCGTTTGCCCCGTTTGGGTATCTGCCTCATGAACTCAGCCCAGGCCCCATAAAGGCAGCGCACTGTGGATGAGCGCTGGGAGAAAAGAGAAGGATGGAGAGAGAGAGAGAAAGAAAGAAAGAAAGAAAGAGTGCGTATGAGTGAGAGAAGGATTGGCAGATGGTACGGCTGCAGGCGAGATCCCCGGAGGAGGTCTGGAGGAGACAGAAACAGCAGCACATCCAGCTTCCAGTGAGCCCCCCCCGCCCACCAGCACCACTTGGAGCATCCTACCTGAGCACATCACTCACGCTGGGTTAAGACGCCACGCTGCGCTCACACATATTTCAAGGCTTGTAACTTGGCCTACATCAAGAAAGAGCCATGGGAAAAAGAAAGAGAAAGAGGCAGAAAGGGACCAAGGAAGCAATCAATCAAAAACAAACTGTAAGGACTACACAAGTGATAGAAGGAAAGAAAGAAAGACAGAAAGAAAAAAGACAGAAAGAAAGACAAACAGACACACACACACACACACACACACAGGCTCTTAAAGGGAAACCCACTGAAAAATTAACCTTGTAACTTCTCGCTCCCCAAACACACAATAATGAATTAATAAAAGAGTTGGCGCCAGTGTTTTTAATGAGTCACATCAGCTCAGCAGCTTTTTACAGAGCCATTTGTGTTTTATGTTGGGTCCTGTGGTAAGGCCCAGCTTCGCCAGCCCGTCTGGGGCTATAAGGGGATAAGGGGAATTTGGAGTGACCTCATCCCCCGTTAGCCAGGGCCAAATGGGCATGCGGGGCCTCCCCACTTCCCCTGAGCCTGGGGGGCACACAGGAGGCAGCGGGCGGGCAGGGCCGCCGGACGGGGAGGCAGGCGAGGCAGTACCACGGCCAGCTTATGGGTGGGTTCAGGTTCTGGCGTGGGGACTTTCCATCGTTGCCTAAGAGGTGCACTGTAGCAGTTTAAATTTACATCGCCCGTTTCCGTAAACACCGGGAGCGTCAGACCTCTCAATACTTCATCGTGTCACAGCTGACTCGCCGGTTACATTTGACAGATCCGCCGGTGTTATCGGGACAAAACATCGCGTAGCAAATGAAATGAAATCAATCAAAGCGCGCGATTTTTGGAGACGCCGCTACAAGATGAGGCAAGAGCGCAGAGAGAGAATGGGATTCAGTTGTTTGTGGAGGAGTGTGGATTTCAACAAAAAGGCAGAGAGAGCAGCACAGAGAGTGGAGAGAGAGAGAGAGAGAGAGAGAGAGATGGAGAGACAGAGAGAGAGAGAGAGAATAGTTCCCACAGATTGAATGTCCGTCAAACAAAGGGTATCAAATCCTCTGTGAGCAAAACAACAATTGCGCCTTAACTGTTGTGACGGAGCGCGCGCACCCCCCAGCCCCCCCCCCCCCCCCCCGGGCAATAAAGAACTGCACTCAAACATAACAAATAAATCACGGCATCTCAGGAAGCTCCGCACCGCACGACCAAGCGAGGCAGTTTTACTCAGCAGAAGAAACCACAGGTGATTACTCTGCGTATATGAGCAGGAGCCCGGGTGCCATTGCTGCCCCGCTCTGTTTACTGTTGTGCGTTTCCTCTTCACACACCAGCAGCCTTTCACCGCGTGTGTGCCATGTTACGTTGAGGCATATGGTTGTAAGTTTACCTCACGGGGATTTTGCTCTGACTCCCACCAAGAAAAAACAACACTTTTCTTACATTTTTTGGACGCAAGTTTGTGTCGAGTTTATCCCAAAGTAAGAAATTCTTTTCAAGGTTAACATGAAACTATACGTCAATCAAACGGGGGCCAGAGCAGCAAGTCAAACCCTTTACTGGAGGGATTGAATCTTAAATTCACAGCCTCAAGATAAATGAACTTGTCCATGTATCCTGGCGAGGGAAAAAAAAAAAAAAAGCTTGGCAGAATCACCGAGACCTCTCACTCTTTTTCCACCCCTGACTTGCCCACTCCTGTTCATTTCTCGACACAAAACCGTGCATGTCTTCCAGGCACACTATTCCAATTGTCAGCATCATAGAGTGATTTATGCTCAGCAACATAATAAAGGAAATGTGAACTTGAAGCTGAGGGTTAAGTTTAAGTTGTGGGTCCTGGGTGAAATGAGAGAACCGCCGCAATGAAAGAAGAAAAAAAAAAAAGACTCTACTTAAACCACGTTTCCTAACCAAGTCGACAGATTGGCGTTCCCGGTCGTCTGGGTGCAAAATGAATCCTTTGTGTCATCACTGTTTAATATGCTCACAAACCGCCATCGGGGATTGTTTATGGACTCGGGAACAGTCACAGATAAATTAAAAGCGTTCATAATGAAAGGGGAAGATGATCCTGTTGTTCGCATCAGCAGTATTTTGGCTGCGAAAGCACTATCGTCAACGCAGTTTATTAGCAGAGGTACCGCTGACAGCTCCGCGTCTTTCATCAAGCGCCGTGGCTAATGGCTCTGAGAGAGACGTCTATTGACAGACGGTCCTCTGCCTCCCAACAGCTCTGCATTCCATCAACTCAAACTTGCTTGACATCTGCCCACTCTTGGCATCACACAGACACATACTTGCATACAGCAGGAATGATAACTACAACCTTTGTGAAATCATTTGTCACTTAAGAGTATCACCGGGGAGTGTCATTATGCAATTCTTTTGTTTCCCGTCGCCCATAAATCAACATCATCAGACGTCAGTTGATTTTTTTTCTTCTTCTCTTGGTGTGTTTCAGCATAGTCCCAGGGAACAGACTGTGTTGACTTGCAGTGGTGGAGAACAGTATGGAAAGAGTGAGAACTCAGACTGAGACATAAAACACTTTGTGACATGATGAAGTCATCCTGACAGCACGCCGTTTCCATGATGCGGTGGAGCTCTTTGGAGTGCTCAACATGGAGACTCCAGTTGGGCCAACAAAACAAGAAAACACACCAGGAGGAAAATGCAGAGAAGTGCTGAGGGGGACGAAAAAAAGACGGCTTAAGGTGAGGCTGAAAGACTTTGAGAGAGAGAGAGAGAGAGAGAGAGGCAGAGAGACAGGGAACTCAAAGGAAGAGGAAGGTTCAAACAGGCAACAGTGTGATGGCTACTGATCCGATTTGAAGGGTAAAGTTGTTGATACTATTAAGTGTTATTTAGTAATTACTGGGGAGGATAAAGAAGGACAGCTATGAATGTTTCTCTTTCTCACACCAGAGGGAGAATAATCCCTTGTACTGTGAAAGGAGATGTATAATGGATGGGTCTCGCAACCACTGCTTTTAGCCCCAGGAGTGAAAGTAACACTCAAAAAGAAACAGACACACTGAATATGCAAAAGAATGCACATGACAGACACACACACACACACAAAACACAGACACACACACACACACACACACACACAGAAGTCTAAGTTTGTGCCAAAACAGCTTTTCATGAGAGGCTCAGAGGCGTGAAAATGTATATGCTCACAATCAGAGCAGCACACCTGCAAAAATAGACATAGGAAATGGTGTGCAGATAGTTTCCCTGTTAATTATAGTGTGGTGCTGGGGAGCCCCCCTCCGATTCCCCTAAAACCACCTGTCCAGCCCCTCCCTACCACTTGGCCTTAATTGCTATAGAAATTCCTGGAAAAGACAGGTATCAACAACTCCCACGTCACACACAGCACGGTTAGCCTCCAAACGCTTTAGTCTGTGTGTGTGTCAACCGACCGGTCTTTGAATTATTTCCGTAAAACCTCATTCAGCGTAAAAGATAACAGAAATCTCTCATGCGGTATCATCTACTACTAGTATGATCACAGATAATAGTATGCAATTTGAATGATGTCAGATGGTGGTGGTTGTTACTTTTGATGTTTTGATGTTTTGACTTGGAGAATAACGTGTGAATAAAACAAACACAACAGACGATAATGTATTTTGGTGTTTTCTTGCGCCCTGTTTTTATGGACTCTTCTGCTCAGTACATTAACCTGTTCAATCTGTTCAATCCAAAAACACAAAAGTTTCATCTACAAACAAATGGCACATATTAGTTCCAAGTGAGAGATAGAAAAACTACCATGAAACCCATCTACAATTTCATTATGAGAACAGGAACTCTTTGTTACTTTTGTTCCACAGCAGTTATTTCATCTTTCACCAGTCTAACGTTGGAGGATTGCAAGGCCCATCTGCTGCTTGATGTATGACGCATCGCTCAGCCAAAATTGAAAATGTTTACGAGAAAGTTCCAAATGTTTTCGGTGGGGTCTGATGTAGCCGTTAAGGTACAGCGATCGCCGTGGAGCCTATAACTCCCAGCACAATTGAGCATTGATTCAAAACTATTTGTCAATGAAAAAAAAAATGAAAAAAAAAGCACTGCACGCCACAGACTTCACATGAAGCTGAAGCTGCTCTGTGTGGACGTTTTTCCTTCCACTCCAGATGTCACCAGCTCAGAGCCACACTGATAGCAAGACCAGATGACAGTGGAAGGGTGCGACACTGATATCACGGGGCCCAATCGACAGACGTCCCTCGCTCGGCCCGTGTGGGTGTTTTTTTTAATTCACTTTCAGTCCAAATTTTCCCTTCTCCTCTCACACTTATGTCAGGTCCACCGGGGGGGGGGGGGGGGGGGGGGAAGAAAGCAGGTGCAAAACCCAGCCAGTCCAGCTGCAGCGCTCTACCTATACAGTAACGCTGCTCCACTGACCGGTGGAAAGAAATAATCTAGGGAACAACACGTTCTGCTGTCAGGTGCATCGGTCTGTATCTGATATCCAAACCGTGCAGCCGCTAAATGTGCTCGTCTTCCTGTAACAAGTGGAACCTGTTGACCTAGCACCTATGCCAGCACCGCTATTACAACTAACGAACACTGTCGGCTGTGGAGCAACAATGAATAAACATCCATGTAAACTAAACCCCCGACGTTGGAGACACTCCTCCTCGCTCCACAGGAATCAGCCGTTGCCGCTCAGAGGGTGGAAAACAATGCACGTCTTCTCAAAAGTGTTCATATGTTGAGTTAAAAAAAAAAAAGGGCAGGTTAAGAACTGGTCACTCCTCTAGCTGCACACATTCACACAGATCAAACACATGCAAGCGTGTATACACTTACACACACACACACACACACACACACACATGCTAATAATAAAAAGCTCCACAGGCAGTGAGTAACACTTGAAACACTTGCTAATAGGCACACATGTGCGCACAGGCACACACACGCACACGCACACACACACACACACAGACAAACAAACACACATGCAGAGAATACACACAGGCTCAAATATGCACTCGAATGTTTTCACTCTCACTCTGACATTGTCCAATGAGACAGATACAAACATACGATAACACTGTAAACAAACACACAGCGGGCGTAATGCTCACACATGAAACCGGTTTAAGGAAACGGTTGATTTTCTCAAAGCATCTCAAGCGCCTCGCAAAACCAAACTCTATTAACATAACTTCAATTAAAACTGTCGACAAGCTCCTCAACAAAAAAGAAAACGCAGTCTGTCTCTCTATCTCTAATTCGAACTCCAACTCGAAACCGAGGGAGAATGTGGGGAAAAAAAAGACTAAGAAAGCTCTGACTGAGGAACATTGACTCTGAACTTCTTTCTAAATGACTTACCAGCTCTGGTGTTGATGTGACAGACGGATGAAGTACGTGGTGGAACGGACCGATGAGCAGAGCTAGCCGAGGAAAAAGAGAAAAGATTTGTGTACGTTCATCAGAGTCCCTCTGACAGCAAAGACAGAGTAGCAGTGAGGCTCTCTCTCTCTCTCTCTCTCTCTCACTCCCCCTCTTGCACTCTCTCTCCTCCTCCTCCTCTCTCTCTCTCTCTCGCTCTCTCTCTCTCTCTCTCTTTCACTCCCTCAACACAGGCACACACACACTCTCTCTCACTCACTAAGAAATAATTACACTCTCTGATTCATAAAGCCTTTCTTTGTCACGTGATCCAACACTTCAAATATACAGCACATTTTTTCACAAGCCACAAAATGCCTAGAGGGAAGAAAAAGGCCCAGAGAGCTTAAGTTTCTGTTTTTAATTCTCTCTCCCTTCTTTGTCTCTTGGGTAAATTCTCTTTTTCTCTCCTTCATTTTCGAGGCTTTTGAGAAAGTCACAGTTTGCCTACAAACGTGTTTGCGCCATGTAGTGACTTATACTTACCCTTACATAAACATAAAAGAAAGCAAATATTTCTGAGGAACCCTATGAAACTACTTAGTGGATGCAACTTAAACTGACTAAATATCTAAAAAATAAATCATCAGGATACATCATCTGACAATATTCTGCTAAGCATTATGCATTTATTTAAATACTGAAGAAAGTCCAAATAATGAAAATAAAACAGGTTTCTAAATCTAGGTTTCTGTTCCTAAAGTCCTAAAATAAAAGCAGCGGTGGCATGCTGGCTGCAGGGAAGTCCCCTGTGAGATGGCAGGACTCTGCAGCAGCAGCAGCAGGGTTGGGTGTGCCCCTGAACGTGCCCCTCTCTCTCCATATGAGATCATATGTTTCAGATCTGTGTTTATGTGTTTGTGGTTCTGGGCGTTTGCCCTGTTGTCTGAATGGGATGTTTCTCTAGTTGGTTGGTTGTGACCCCAAACCTCAGAACTGGGAGGAGAGGACACACCTCAACGGGTACTTTTACCTTCATGCAACGTCTTGGGTCACGTGTCGAGCATAGTTGATCTTTGTCTTATATGAAAAACTCTTTTTAAAGAAAAAAAAAAGACACATCTCTGTGTATACGTATGCATGTTGTTTTTCCACTAAAATATGAAAATATCTAAATCAATTAAGCACAGTGAGCATTTGCAAAGCATCTCACTTATACATGCAGTACTTATTCTGTCACCTCACATTCTCCTGAATTTCAGTCTGAAGTCCCTTCTACCTGTACAGGCTCTGATATAACTGTTGCTTCTTTTGCAAGTCAGTCTTCGTAACCGGCCCGGGACAGACGGCGGTCTTGTCCTCACATACACCAAACCCCCAACACGTCTCCCTAATAAAGTCAAGCCATCATAATCACAGAAAGCCACCGCTACCCAGCCCAGCCGTCTACCTCCCTACGTAGTGTACAGCCACATATGGTCCACAGTAGTCTATTGAAATGTTCTTTCATGTCTTGTTTTGATGTGGATTCGCTAATACATACATATACATAATCAGTGTGAATGAATGGATAGGCATCGAGGCTAGCGGCGCTGTGAAGTTGGCATCAGTGTTTTTTCGCAGAGACGTTATATTCAGGAAGCAGAGATCTAAGCCATACTGCAAATGAGACTCGTGCTGATCCTTATCATGTTTACATTTGACTTATATGTGGTTCCAAGGGGCTAATTCAAAGCCTTGAAGTGTTTACATAGTAATGTTACAACAACAATCATTTAATATGAAACAAGAAAGTAAATAGTGCTTCAGGCCCGCGTATGCACTGATTCTACATCAGCCATTAGAGTGATGCAAATTGCGCATTTTGACTGGAGCTGCCTGACACCACGCGTATGTGTCAGTGTGTGTAGTCAAGTGCAAGTGAAGATACCCTTGTGTGTCAATGTGCTGAACATGCTATGCTTCTTATTGAATTATGGCAGAGAGCTTGAGGAGGGTGTGTGTGTGTGTGTGTGTGTGTGTGTGTGTGTGTGTGTGTGTGCAGCATGCATGTGAACATATGTGAATATGTGTGTGTCTGTGTGCATGGATGAGTGTGTGTAGGCAGTAGCAGTGAAGGGGTCAGAGGTTACTAGTGTTTGTGTTTCAGTGTCAGTGAAGTGTGCTCCAGGCAGAGATTTATGATCATTGTGTCTGGGAGGCTGCAGAGTGGGAGATAATGAAGATAGATCAGGGTGCTATCTCTCGGCCCTCTCTCTCTCTCTCTCTCTCTCTGGGCACCACTGGAAACATGGCCTATGGCCTCCTCCGTTCTCGTATCATTAACTCCAGCCAGTGACATCATAACGTACTGGCCTGCCTGGTCACATCAATCCTAACACAGTCTCCTCTGACAAAAAGTCGAAATGCGAGAGGCAATTCCTCACAGGAAATCACCCAGCAAACACAGGCATTGTTTAGTTTCCAGCTCTGCAGCGTCTTCAGGTGTGTTTTTGAAGCTATGCAATATTCATGAAAACGTTGTACTCCGCCGTGTGTTTCCACTTTAGAATCAACTTATTTGCATTCAAGAAACTATGGAAGAGTTGGAGCCCTGGGGCTCCCTGGCAGAGGAGAAGGAGAAAAGGCAGAAAGGAAAGAGGAAGGGGGGTTGACAGAGAGAGAGAGAGAGAGAGAGAGAGAGAGAGAGATGGAGAGAGCAAGAGAGGGAGGGAGTGAGGTTATAGGGGTTAAAGAGCGATGGAGAGAAGAGGAGGGACAGAGAGGGAAGAGAGCAAGAAAGGGAGGGGTTGAGAGAGAGAGAGAGAGAGAGAGGTACTGGTAGAGGGAATGTGAGAGAAAGGGGCGGGGCAAAAAAAAATAGAGAGGGAGAGTAACAGAGATGGAGAGAGGGATTGTAGCAGAGGGAGGGTGGAGGGGGGTTGATGGTATGGGGAGTAAGAGGGGGATGAAGAAAGCGGGGGGGTGCTGGAGGCTGCGGCGGCAGGTTTTAATCAGGAACAAGATGCCTGTAATGAGATCACTATTTCCCCACATTCAGATTGATGTCATGTGAAGTTTGGTGCCGCGCTGAGACGCATTGGGATGCAGGGCAGGCACACACACACACACACACACACACACACACACACGTGTAATTTGCGCACACACATGCAGACGCAAACACTAACACACGTGCGCATACACACACACGCACACACACACACACAACACACAAATATACACTTGCTTGCACTTTCTCTTAGTTACAGAGTTAAACACACATCCTGAGAAATGAAGGAGCTCATTCATCCAGCCTGGCAAACCGGGCTCATTTAGAGTCCAACCGCCTTGAAGTGAAAACATACACGGAGGAGTCCGACTCGGAGGAAAATGAGTTACTCACGGCAACAGGGAGAAACGTACGGCGCGAGGGACCAAAGGGCATATACCACTACGTACTCCTGTAACGACAACAAATGAGCACAATGCTTGGAACTGTGTGAATGAGCCAAAAGCACTATTATTTTACTGTGTGTGTGAGAGAGAGAGAGAGAGAGAGAGAGTGTGTGTGTGTGTGTGTGTGTGTGTGTGTGTGTGTGTGTGTGTGTGTGTGACAGTGTTTGTGCATACGTGTGTGCATTTTTTCTTTTTTTTTGAGTGCATTCTGAGGTTGTCCACACGGCTACCAGCGTGGGTGCCAGCATATGAGCACTCCTGCCTATTCCCCAACATGTGTGTCCAATGAAAGGTGAATGGCTCTCCTGTCTATACTTTCCTCAAAATCAGCCATGATGTCACCATGAACCCTTCCTGAACCCACCTCTGTCAAAAAGCATTACTCCAGCGCTCCTTCTTTCTGCCTCCTTTTCTGTTCCACCTCTCCCTCCTTCACGCTCTCTTCCTGGCCTCTCCGTTTGCCTGAATTGTTCGCTGAATCTCCCCCCCCCCTCCTCCATTTCTTTCTACCCTCTTTTTCATTTTCCCGTTTTCTTCAACTTTTCCCCTCCCATCTATGTCTCTTTTCTCTCTCTCGCTGAAACGCAGATGCACTCTCTTCTTGGCTGGCTCGAGTCTAATTGAATCACCAACAGTACAGCCCTTTGCCAAATGTGCCAGGATGTTCTGATTAACATAGACTTTGTTTAAGCGGTGGTTTTGCAAAAAAAAAAAATTGCTCTGAGTGCAAAAGGGGGAGGCTCAGGCAAAATAGGAGGAATGGGGGAGAAAGCAAATGAAAGGGGGGAAAGAGAGAAAGAGAGAGAACACTAGGGAAGAGAGGGGTGGTGGGGGCAGCTAGAAGGCAGCCAGAGAGCCACATATGGAAGTGATTCTGTAATTACTGCAAATCTGTGAGCTCAAAAGGAAAGGTCTTCTTTTCCATGCCTCCTTCCCTGCACATAAAACTGCCCTTGTGAGAAGGCTGGGCACTAAATAGTGAGCAGAGAACATTAAAAAAGAACATTTTAATTTGTTTTTCTTTTTAGTCAATAACTCAGAGGGCTTTAGCGTGGGTTCTGCTTTTGCCATTTTTGTGTGTATGTGATTGTGGAGGAGAAAATCCTTGTTTGATCATGAGGCTAATTCCATGTAGCCTACTACTGGAAAAGTACCACTACTTACTACTGCATTCTTGTCTCATTTACTTTGCTTTCCTGAGCTTAATCAACCGTCCCTGTGAGCTAATCTAAACAAACTGGGAGGCGCAGCCTGGTATAAACTTGTTAAATCTCTCATCACCCACAGCTAAACTGGCATCATGCACATAAAGAACACTTTCAACAGGGTGTGTGTGTGAGAGAGAGAGAGAGAGAGAGAGAGAGAGAGAGAGAGAGAGAGAGAGAGAGAGAGAGAGAGAGAGAGAGAGCCAGAGAGGAGGGATTAGGGGATGGGTGACAGACAGACAAACAGACAGTGATGATGACTGTCTTTTAAGCCTCGGGCTAGCAGTGCTTTGCAGGTGTGTATGTTGGCAGCGACTTCTGTTCTGTTCAGTCCCCAAACAGTACCCGCAGCCTGTAATTATCTCCTGCCATAACGTGTTCTCATGATGTGTGCGTGAGTCTTCCATACACACGGTGGATTGACGCAGCCTGTCTACTTTATTCTTCGAGATCTAATTAATCACGACAGGAGATGATTTATGTAAAGTACACAATCCTACCTTCTTCGCCTAGAGTAGTTTATGCCTGGTCTTCAAAAGCAGGCACATCCCCCAGAAGTTTTTACAGATAAATACTGGATGACAAGCGCACGCACACTAGAGACAAAACAAAGTCACTGGCAGTCTTCAGAGAAATCCTCTGTCATTCACAGCGGTACCTCATGACATCTTGTAAAGGCGTGGCGGAATCGCGCAATTTAGATAAATGGATCTTAGGCTTTTGAGATCATTTCAGTGATTTGTCAAATTACCTTCGTGTGTTGCCAGTCCGTCACAGTGTGGCGCGCGCGTCAGGGGCGTTGATGATGGGAGCCACTATCCAAGCAAATGTCTGGCGCTATAGTTCCCTCTAGCGAGAGAGAGGGGAAGTGCAGAAGATAGCCCCGGCCTGATGGGAACAATAATGGCACAATAATATTAATAACATTATTGTTATAGCATTGAGACAAGGTTTACTAAAGAGATATCAACAAATATGAATTGGGATAGAAACCCCACGATAGCGGTTGCAGCTCCCCCCTTTGTCAATAATACATTTTTAATAATAAAAAAGGAATATGTTTTAAATAATTGTATTTAACTTGTATTTTTAAAAAAGAGTGAGAGTAACACTGAATCATAAATTACAGGATTGTTTTTGGTAGCTAGAATCAATCATATATGGAACTATTCAATGAAATACCAAGCTGCATTCGCAGATATCATTTTAAGAGGAGAACTCAATGGGTCAAAGGTTCACACAAGGTCGCAATTTGAGTTTGAAAAATACTTTTTTGAAATGCATGGGTAGAGATGAGAAGTATTGTGACCTCAACTTTGACAAAATATAATGGTCAGGAAAAAGATAGATAGATAGATAGATAGATAGATAGATAGATAGATAGATAGATAGATAGATAGATAGATAGATAGATAGATAGATAGATAGATAGATAGATAGATAGATAGATAGATAGATAGATAGATAGATAGATAGATAGATAGATAGATAGATAGATAGATAGATCATTCTCAATCCCCCACATATTCTTCACTGCTATGTGCTGCCACTAAGGGGCGCTTTCTACAAACTAGTAGGCTAGTTGTCTGGCCTTGTAGATTTGAGTCATAGCCCGAGTTTGGTCTTGGTTATTTTGTGTAGAATATAATTTTTAAACTAGGGATTAGCCTAGAGAATTGGTATCATAAAAATCGTGTTCACCTTCAAACGTGTGAACGTTTACTAAATAGCTGAGTTGTCATGAACAGAAAATAATCCCCATCAGATAATATATTATCAGCTACAAAATCAATAAACTAAGTCGAGTGCTTGGATATGATGGTGCATTTATGTCCAGTGGTGTGTTTACATATCCCTTTGGCACATCGGCTTTAAACTTGGCACTTGTCCGATGTTTGGCATTAGTGCGCTGCGCCGCTCGTCAGAGAGCAAAGCAGTCACGGTGAGCCACGCCTATTGTCCATGTGCTACATCCTCCCATCCCTCCAACCCTCCTTATCACACGCTCCGTGTTTTGCATAAAATGTGTGTCAGTAGGGCAGCGCTCTCCCCGGCACATGCAGCGTGCACATGCAGCATGGCTTTACTGAACGCATAACCACGGTCGAATAAGCGCATCAAACTCTCTCCTCAGCACTCCAGATACCCCCCCCCCAACCCCTCCACCCCCGCGCACCCAGCCAATAGAAACGCACAAAAGAGTAAAGCAGAGCGAGAGAGTGAAAAGGACCTCGTGGGACACACTGAGCGAGCCAAATCCCACGCAAACACACACAGCAGAAGTGGACGGGGACAGAAAGGCGGTCCTTACTCACTTGCAAACGTGATTGTTGTGGGTGTTTATATCAGTGGGTGTGTGTGTGTGTGTGTGTGTGTCATGCCCGACGCACCGTTACCGGACATGCTGACTCGAGATTCTTGGAGTTTGTGAGAATCGTTTGCTCTCACCGCTCGTGCAACAATCACACGCGCTCGAGCCGAGGCGCACCAGAAGGCGTCCAGGTATCTTCACGGAGACCAAAGCTCACCGCTCCCACTGCAGGAGTGAGCACAGTACAGGAGACATCGCTCTGTCTGCAGTTCACTAGGAAGCTGTACGCTCACTGGACAAATCTCCATTAACGTTATCGCTTCCAGTTTTGCGCTGTGGAGCAGGTGTTGTACGCACAGGTGTTTCTTGACTTTCTCGTCTGTCTTCATTGACTCTTACTCAAGTCTACTGACTACCACAAAGATCTATCTTCAAGTCAGTCTATAGGCACCAACACCAAGCAGAGGAATGGATAACAGCCCTGGCGGTGGTAAGTAAGATTAGTTTTACCAATACCATTATTTGTGACATTGGCAGTGACAGCTTAATTAGAATAGGACTGCTAATCATGACATAACAGAGTCAGAATTGATTGATTTGTCTTTATCACTTTCATTGATGCCGTTGCTGAAGTCATTTCGTTCTGTCTGGGTATTTTACGGAGTAAACTATTTTGACGTTTATATGGCTTTAACTAATATCACACAAACCAACTTGTTTGTTGAGGTTCAACAGAATTCATTTTATTTTAGCCGTCTACTTTATCACGCAAATCATTTTTCAAAGCTCGCCATCGATCCCTGCGCAATGTGTAATTGTGCGTAAAACGTTGATGCATACACAATATCTTCAGTCGTGAGTTTTCAACAACATGTGAATCTGTGCCAGAAATATGGTTGTCATAGATTTGTGTCAAATACTTTAATGAGTAAGTTTATACTTTCCGATTCCAGTTTGACAACAAGACAAGCGCATTGAATTGATTTGATCAGATCGCTGGTTTTATTTTCCAAACATTTAAGATTTTATGCAAACTGTTTAAAGGTTGACACGCTCAGGCAGCGACTATTCATCGCTTGTAATACTGCGGAACGGTGGTGCTGGCGACTTCCTGTTTCCCTCCATGAAAACAAACTCACGTGGAGCTCAAGTAGCTGTCACTGTAGCCATACACTGTCAGTGCCAATACTTAAGTGTTACCCTTATCCTCTACCCCACTGTCATCCCAGAAAAATAAGGAAACCTTGTGTAAATGTCTGTCTGGTGTCTTTGGGTGAATTATCAAGGCCGTAAGCCATTATGGAGACTAGAGTATAAAAGTTAACCACTGTAACTCCATCCAGTAAGTGGTTTTCTCGAGGTTAGCCAGGGTGCACGTGGTTTCATGTCCACCTCGCTTAATTGACTAGTGATTCATTTACAACAGCGACGGTCACGTTCCAACACAGGTGATGGAAATGCAAGGCGCGCCCTCTGCTCCGTGACCTTGACACTTATCTGACGGCTGGTCCACAGATCACTAAACCTACTCACCGGATAATGACTACTGTTTATCTTGAGCCATAGGCCTAGATTCTCACTGAGGCAATAAGACCAGCTAAACAAACAATGGTTTTAAAAGAGTAATCATAGATAAAATCATAGATAATAGTTGTATTATTAATCATGAATTAGCCAATGAGAATAAAAACATGGAACGACTGCATGTTGTTATCGTTGTTGTTGTTGTTGTTGAATCCAAGGGGGCTTTGAGTAACTGAGCCATAGTAGTAATAATAACAATAACAATAAAGCAGTATTTCATTGTTTTATTGCATGTTTTGGTTGCTTGCCTTGGAACTATTGCTGTTTATTCTCCCCCACTCTATCTAGATGAAAGCTATTTTAAAAGGTTGACCACCTTGAAACGGGTTCACTGACCTCGATTGTTCCAATAAGGTTATTGCAAGGAACGCACGACTTCACTTTCGTTCATGAGTTCAGTTTAGTGGAGGGAAGAAACTCGTAAATACAGCATACCCCAGCATATAAAAATGATGGCGGCAGTGGCATATGCATCATAAAGTTCAACAGATTAAATAAGACAGTGAGGGTCAACTGGACCCTAGGGAGGGTGACCAACAGCCCGCTATCACCTGCACAAGCACAGAACGGGATGGGGGTCCCAGAAGGGGGGTCCCGACGGAGGATGGGGGTTGTCTCAGGACAAGACAGTTCAGTTTTTTTAGGTGTAATAATAAATAAGGCTAATGCTATTGCAAACACACATACACGCACAAATTCCTCCTTACGAAAAAGAACCATAGTAATCCTATTTTTAGATGAATATTATAGATAATAGAGGAATAGAATACTATGTTATAGTGACACCATAAGAGATCAAATAAATCCATAAAGTAGTACGATACGAGCACTAAACTCATTGCCAGAGAAACGAAGTCCCTATAGGAGTTGTATAGTGATTTAACGTTAGGGCAGTTATCCAAGCATTTCTCCCAATGCGGAAACATTTTGCTGTGACCTACCAGCACACATCAAACCATCTGGATCTGTTTCTAAAGAACTCGCAGAGCCATTCCCACTGATACTGTGCGTTCGTAAGCGGTGCAGTGCTGCCGGGTGCCCAGCCAGATCACCCCCACCTCAGAACACGCTGCTCTATTTAATGTGGCTCTTTAATTATAAGCCCCTGGCGGGTTTTAGAAGTTCTGGCTTCTGGCTTCCGCGCGGCGCCATGTCTTTCCAGTGAAAGCGCCGTCAAAAGCGTCCTCACGTGGCTTTACTGGCAGAGCCGCGTGCGGCGCGTGATTCCCGGGCCCTCCTCCCGCCGCTTTCCCCGCTCTCACGGACGCTTCTGTGTCGATGCCGCCTGCGGTGTTTGGAATGGGGGGGAGCTTGGTCAGTGGGTCAGCGGTTTCATGCATTAACTTTGTCTCTTGTCACGTTTTCCCGCCTCATGCGCTTTTTTTTAATATTGAAGGCAAGTGTTGTTTTGGTTTTGAAACACAGACTTCGCAGTGTTACAGCCATCTAAGATGTTGACTCCACAACATCTGTCCCGAGCTCACCGGTTCAGGGTGTGTTTTCAGCTGGAACGTGACTGTACTGTTAAACATAGCATTGCTCCCCTCATGTCCAAACCGTGCTGAAATAGATAGGAGATTAACTCTGAAGGGCTGGCAACGCTATGAAATCAAATCACATAATCCCCAAAGGATTTTATTGAATCCATGTTTGAAAGAGTATGCATGCCACTAATGCAATATCCGGCTAAAATAATAATAAATCCCATGATATTATATCATATCTTGGTGTAATATTCTGGCGTTTAGACAATGTGTCCACTGCAATACATTTAGACTAATTCAGTAATTGCGTGGGCCAGTTCAGTGTGTGACGCAGCATCAGTTTGGAGAGAGGCTTTCTACCATGCTACTGTGATATTGACCTACTTACACAAGCCTGGGCTAATGAAGTCTGCAGCAAATTCTGAGATAGTGTTCAGCCATGTTTAGCAGCAACAACTATTGGCTTCCACAATGTAAAGTACCACACACATTATTTGTCTTTCTTGCTGTCATTGTATTTTTACATCATTTAATATTATCACCTAAACAGTATGTAGCTGAAAGGAAGCCTACCATACCCCCTGTTTATAAAGTTTAGAATGCAAGGATAAACGAGCACTGTAGTCAGCTTTAACTCTGTGCGTGACTTTCGCTCCCAGTCCTGCATTAGGGTGAACAAGTGGAGAGTAGACGAGAGGAGAGGGTGATTGTTGTGCCTGTGAAGTGCTCACTGCTCACGTTTCTCTGCCTGCCCCTAGTCCCGGGCAGATTAGTGCTTGCACGGGTAGGCTAAGCTCACGATGGGCTGGGAGGACCTGCTGATTCTTCAATTAATGCTGTCTGCACTGACCTGAATTGTCACTGGCTTGTGCATAAAAGTGCATGGCTCTTCTAAGGTTCTCGTGCACGGGACTTCCCATACAGAACGTGCTACTGATTGGGTGAAGAGTAAAAAAAGACATGACCTAAATGTACCCCATGTACCAAGGTTGAAATGTGTTCTCAAATGCAAGGGAGCTGCTGTAGCCTACTGCAACTAACCAGACTGTTTTCATATCTTGATAGTCAATGTTCCTCTAAAGCAGACTGTAAAATGGATCATTAATTAACACAAGCACGTGTGAGTCTTCAGGTGGATATGCAATGTGTTTGGGTGGAGGGGAGGGGGGGCTCAGGTAGAGGTGAGGCTCAGGCCTGCTGTCTGTTGGATCAGTCTGTGGCTCTGGAGTGAGTCAACAGTTCCACCAACACGTGTTGGCTAAGGGATTATCAAAACACTTGAGCCACTTGTGCAGCAAAGGGCAACACAGGGATAGGCCTACTGCCTTTATGCAAACTTTCCATGCACAATGTTGAGCTAGTTGAAACACTAGGTTGCAATCACATGGCATGAATTGTGGAGAATGGACATTATTTGTAAGAGGGATATCACTAACAGGCAACCAATATTTTTACTGGAACCAAAATATAGCAGATTAGAGTTGTGATGAAGTAAATTATGTATTGGACCATCACGTGGTTATAACAGATTATATCTTTAGACTAGTGCAGAATCTTTACTTTATACTCGCATGTTACGATCTCTTTCATTCTGGACTTCACTAGTCTATCTTTGGCATACGGTGTCTTGCCAATGCATTGGCAAGTCAAACTGTAGAATAGGCTACTCCCTTGGCAAAAACGTGACTCACTTCCTCCGACTGGTGGCGCATGAGCAGCAGTGGGTGAGACTATGGCCCCTGGTGCAATAGCACCGTCGGGGCGCTCCCCAGTCAGCGTGTGTTTATAAACACGGAACTGACATCAGATTGTTGCATATTCTTGCACGAGACTGCGGATTTGGTTCGGGCAGTAACCGTGTCAGGAGTCCATGTGAGGCGGCGGTCAGGTGTCTTGCCGTTAGCTGGCGCTGGGCACGGTGCCAGGGGAGCGGGGCTATTATTGGAGCGGAGGAGGCAGCAGACACGTGAGGCCGTGTCTCGGCTCATCCACCACGCATGACTAGAGACGCGAGGGAAGAGGAAACCTAAGAGATAAACCTGAGTGACAAAAGCATTCCGCGGATTCAAACGGCGCCCGGATAAATACTGCATTAGCATGACGCAGGAATTATTTGCCAAACGAGCGGTTGGTTGGTGCTTCCGTTTGAATCCTGCCTTCTCTGTTGCTGTGCTACCAGCAGTATTTTTAGCGCCCCGCTCCACATCCGCTTGAGCGCATTATCCTTGTTACACTCTCGACGCTGCAAATTGTCTGAGCAGTGCTGCCCAGAGGTTGTGCAACATTACATCACATCTCGTTCAATGTTGAAGGATAACTGAACAGTTTCTAAGGCATTCAGGTCAAACATTAAATGTATTTAACTTTAAGGCAAAATAAGTCCAGCATACCAATTGCCTTGCACTTTAAAAACTCTGAATGACATTGGATGTCTATGTAATTATGAAACTGAACTCACATTTGAACTGCCTGATACTAATCTCTTCTGCGAGGTCAACTGATGTCCTCTACCCTCTCCCTTGACTGCAGGTGGTGGAGGGGTGATCCTGTACGCAGGTTCTTCCGGCAGTGCCAGCCCGAGCCCCGGCAGCCCCTCCAGCGGGTACCAGACCCAGTCACCTTCTTCCCACTCCCAGCCCTCATCTCCAGAGGAGGTCACCTTCACGGAGATCGGGGCGTTGAAACAGCGTGCGGGTGGATGCACCACCCCCCCATCCAAGCTGGTGTTCCAGTTCCCTGAGGTCTACAGTGGCCCCTCAGCAGCAGTCACTCCTCAGCATACCTACGCACACCCCATCGCAGGAAAGAGGCCATGCGGATTCTCAGGAACCTTCACCAGTTAGTATTTCCTTGTTGCCATTTATTCTTTCATCTAATCACTCATATAATGATCTGTGTTGTGATTGTTTTTCCTGGCAATTCATCTCTGATCGTCTGTCCGTTTACCCCTCTGCAGAGACAGGTGGGATGGTCCTGCTATGCAAAGTGTGTGGGGACATCGCGTCCGGTTTCCACTATGGAGTGCACGCTTGCGAAGGTTGCAAGGTAAGACCCCCCCCCCCCCGATCAAAAACCTGCGCTGAATGATTTCACACCGGATTGTTTTTTAGCGTCGATTTTGTGTGACGGGTTTATTTTTGCCTTGCAGGGTTTTTTCCGCCGCAGCATCCAGCAGAACATCAACTACAAGATGTGCGTGAAGAACGAGAACTGTCTGATCATGCGCATGAACCGCAACCGGTGCCAGCACTGCCGCTTCAAGAAATGCCTCTCCGTCGGCATGTCAAGAGATGGTGAGACATCCTGACACACTTTTTTTTTTAAAATGAGAGACCCTCATGCCATTCTGTCAGGGTGCCACAGTGATCTGATTAGCCAAAGCAGCAGGGAAATGGGCTGCCAGAATGACTCACTGTGCCTTTTATGTAGGTCTGTGTGAAGAATGTAATGCAGAAAGTCTTTTGAGGTCATCGTGCCAGTAGCGCAGTCACTCCCTCCATAGGCAGCGCTTGCACCTGCCCCGTCCTTCCACTGTGTCATTGCAGTACATGAGAATATCATCTAGCCTTGTATCGCTTTCTAAGTTTCGAAGTGTCTTTGTCTTGCCCTTTGCAGCATCCTCCCGTTCTGTTGTCTCTGTACTCTTGTTCAATACAGCCCCTCCCCCCCCCCCGCCACATGCCCACCATGTTCCCCGAGCTCCCTCACATCTCCCCCTTAGACAGTGATTTATGAGAATAGGAGCCTTGAAGTCCCTGAAGCTATCTGTCATCCGGAAAACTGCAGCAAACACAGGAATTATTTTAGGAAATTGGAACAGGGTCAACTTGATTACCTTGTGCATGCCCTCAGAACATCTTACTGCAATTAATGAAGGATATGGCAACAATTAAGCTAGGGATGCATAAAACAGCCCGCCGCTGTGACAGGATTTATCAGGCGTGACGCTCACATCACCTACTTTTAGCTCTGATAGCTGAACATTGATTGATCATCTATCATCACAGATTAAGAAAGTAGCTGGGCTGACCTAGAAAAACAATACAGAATCGGGCCTATAGTGTACTCATACATCATGACCTACTTGGTGTAGTTTGCCTGTCTTCTTCCTCTCAGTATGGTTTCTGCTTATCTCCACCCTCCGGTGCTCTGCATTGCCTAATCTAGGGAAGAGCGTTATTTCTGCATGTGCTCGACACTTCTGGTGCACAGAGAAAATAGGGTGGCAAAAAGACAGTTTAATAAGAGAACAAACACTCATGTTGACCCCCTTAGAGGAGATTCTTGAAAGAGATCAGGACCACAACCTAGAAACCCTTTTTTTGCTCGTTTGAGCCATTGCAAAAACAGGAAAACCGCATGCAACTGCCGGCAGCCACAATAAATGGTACACCCTGATTTCACACCATGCAGCTGTGTGACTGTGGCTTCACAATACAAGCAAATATTGACATCTGTTGGAATAATGGCATACTTTGCTTCCCCTAACCAGAGCATATTTTTAGAGCTACAGCTCATTAGTCCATAAGATACATTTTGCCTCTTTTTAACTATGAGGAGAAGGATTAATCTCATGCATCAAGGGATATAGTACTGCACCCTGCAGGCAATCAACAGATTCCACAGATAAACATGGCAATATCGACTGTGTGTGTAAATGAGCTGTGTAAATCACCTCAATTGACCCAACATAGTATCATTATGATCTAAATTGCTCATTTGTATCATCAGCGAATCAGGGTGCATTGCCTTACTGATATTATTGCTTCTGGAAGTATTTTTGCTATACTTTGAGATATTTATGCCTTATACTTTGTGGTTGGGTTTTTTTTTTTTTTTTGCAGAAGTCTTTGAAGATGTTCCATTTCACTTTGCTTCTTATCTAACTCCACCTTGCGGCCGTGCCCCCCCCCCCCCCCCCCTGCCACCTCTTTCCGTCTCTCACAGTCTCTCACTCTCACCCTCTCTCCTTTCTCCTCAACTCACTTATTCACTGCAAGCCCATCTCTTTCTTTCTTCTCAATCTCGGTGCTGGTGACATCACGTTGCCCCACTGCCCTACTTACAAATGGAGGGAGGGAGAGGGAAAAGGAGAGAGGGGTGGATAGAGGAGAGGATGAGGCGGATGGTAGAGGGGTTCTATAAATAGCCTCTCCAGCTGATGGTTACTCTGGGAGGAGGGATGGGGATACGGGTGAGGAGAGGGAAGTTTTCATCTCCACACTTACACAATCCTCCTTGAAATCTGTTAAAAAACATGAGCACTTTTTGTACTTTTTGATTTGGGTGTCTCCGTGTGCATGTAATCTCATGCATAATACAGTTTTATGTTCATTTATTTTTTGATGCTTTTGACTTGATGCTGTTTCAGAGGGCTTTCCACCTCACCAAGAAAAGTCCCGGGCATAACATTTATTGAGCGAATGTGAAACTGACAACTGCTCCTTTTAAATTGTCTCCTGTGCAGATTGAATGTCCACGTTTTTTTAACCATGAACCGTGGAAACTGATCTGTCCTCGATGCTTGTGTTTTCCCCAGCTGTGCGTTTCGGCCGCATCCCCAAGAGAGAGAAGCAGCGACTTCTGGATGAGATGCAGAGCTACATGAACAGCCTAAATGAGTCGGCTGCCATGGACATGGACTCCTCCCCGATGAGGGATACTCCCCCCAGCCCAGGAGACCACAACTCTAAAGAGGCCATTGGAGCCATCTCCAGAGCCTATCGTGACATCTTCACCAGCAGCAGCAGCAGCAGCAGCCAGGAGAGGACAGCCAAGAGGCCTAACATCACCACCACCAACAACAACAACACATCTCCCTTTTCTCAGGATGCCAGTTATCCCCACGCCTCCTCTCACCCCAGCTCCACCCAGGGTTACCAGTCTTGCCCCGCTGTCCCCGCCGCTCGCTGTGCAGTTGGCCCCAATGATAACCAACCCACATTCCCCGCTGTGGACAACAGTCGCTATACCTACTTGGTGTCATCAAATCAGAATCACGGCCAGTCTAATGCTACCACACCTCAAAGGGGCAGCTCTGCCAATCATAACAATTTTCCCACTGCAAGAATGATCCCAAATCAGTCTTCCTGCCCATGGAAACTAGCTGCAGGAGCTAAAGTGCTGGTAAGTACACGGGACAATTCAGATGAAAGTAAAAACCTGTGTTCTATATCATTTCTGGCCTACAATTTATGACTCTTTGTTTTCTCTCTCTCTCCCAGGCCTGCCCTCTCAATGCGTGCCCTGTATCAGGGGCTGAGCGCACCAGTCAGCAGATATGGGAGTCCTTCTCTCAGTGTTTCACTCCTGCTGTCAAGGAGGTGGTCGAGTTCGCCAAGGGCATCCCGGGATTTCAAGAGCTCAGCCAGCAAGACCAGGTCATGCTGCTCAAGTCAGGCACCTTCCAGGTAATAAGCTCTATTTTAAATGATTTGTATTTCTAAATCAATCAATACAAAATATGTGAATCATCCTTGATGTTTTATGTGTGTAAATATTAGTCTCGCGTCCTGTGTGATTAACCGTTCCTGTTTCTTGGCTGTGTTCAGGTTCTGATGGTTAGGTTCTGCACGTTATTCAACGCGGAGGAGCGTATGGTGACCTTCCTGAACGGCCAGACTTACCCCCTATCCACGCTGCGGGCCCTGGGCATGGGCTCCCTGCTGGATGCAATGTTCGAGTTCAGCGAGAAGTTGGGCTCTCTAGGGCTGGAGCCTGATGAGATGGCCCTGTTCATGGCCGTGGTGCTGGTCTCTGCAGGTGAGAGGGGGGGGCACTACCACGCTCAGGGGGGAATAGCATATAATAACATCATAAAAGTAACGTAGGTGATTGTCTCTGTCAACCACTCACATCGGGATCCCCTGTGTTCCTCAGACCGTTCCGGCATCTCTGACATGCGGGCTGTGGAGCAGCTCCAGGAGGGTTTGATTCGAGCCCTGCGGTCCCTGATCACTCGCCGTCGCCCGGACGACAGCGGCCTTTTCCCCAAACTCCTCCTGCGCCTGCCGGACCTGCGCACCCTCAACAATCTGCACTCAGACAAACTGTTGGCCTTCCGCATTGATCCTTGAGCAGGCCACTTATGCACAGTGCACACAGGCACACAGGCACACAGCACACACACACACACACACACACACACACACACACACACACACACACACACGTTAACTCATCTTCCAAGGGCAGGACTTCCTTGGAAATTGAGGAACAAGCAATTGTGCAATCTGAGGAGTGTTTTTGAAAAACATAAGAGGACAGTTGATGAACATATTTTTGATTCGCTATTAATCCTCATTCGATGTTTTGGGACAAACACGCACACGTGCAAACACTTACACACACACACACACCTCAAGATCTCTTGAGGGACATTGTTCTAGTAAGACCATAAATCAACATGTAGACTTACCATAACCTTTTTTGGATGGATCAATTGTGCACTTACACAATATTTCCAGTCTACTTAAGACCAAAAGCCAGTTCACTTAAGTTCTCCTTATTCCTAAAGTTATATCACCAGGCCATCACTAAGCCACAGTTTAAAGAACGATATAGATCCAAACAGTTATTAATTGAATATATGTCCGTTTGTGTTTAAGAGAAAGGGACCCTGTATATAATGCATAGTTTAACTTGACATATTAAGATCATTGTGTATCACTGTTTTAGTAACAAACCATCTGCATTAGTACTGGAATGAAACCACTATTAAATGTGTCGCCTGTATAACATAAGGATCCATTCTATCTTTTACCATTTTTGATAATCCAAAAAACATTTCACACCTTGGGTTTTTATGCCACGTTAATAAATCAATGGCATTTAATTATTATTTTACAAAAACATTGTGTCTATGTCATTGTATCACATCAGAACTGATGGAGACTCTCCATGTTGGGTTTTGTAGTTCTTTTGTTTGCTTTTGTTGCTGTAAATATTATGTGACCCCAGTGTCTGTATAAATGATTGAATTGATATGACGGATCTGTCAGATGAGTTCAGTATCAAGAGGAATGTATTGACCTTCCTGTTCTGGGTGGGGCTTGGCCATGCCAAGGGGGCTATGCACTGGACAATATATAGTGGGGATTCTCAGAGGGCTCAGACACACTTCCTGATATCAGATGATGTAACCAACCAGCATAATCCCTGAAATCACCAGCACTCACTCCATATGCACTCTTCCCTCTGTCCCCAACGTTTGTCATACAAACACAAGAGATATTTTTGGGTGAGGGATCTTATGTGATTGTTATAGATCCTCTCACTGTTTGCTTGTTTGATTGTGGCTGATTGAGCACATCTTGTACATTTTGTAAATCTTTCTTCCTGAATAGAAATGATATAATGATATAAAGTTGAAATTATGTACCTATTGGTTCTGCTTGTGTGTCCTTCTTTTGCTGTCCATTCAGGCAAAATACAGTAAAGACCAAATAAATGCAAAGATCATTTATGTAGAGCACAGAAATGAGAAATTCAACTGAAAATGACATTGGCAAATCTGAGGAAAGTTGCAGGTGTACACAGAGCAGATATTAAACTAGGGTGATGACTTTCATAGAAAGCTTGGTTTGTTTGACAGAAAAAAGGAAATTGGGAGTGGGTATGTTAGGGTTATCAGTGACGTCACTTATATTATTATATGCACCTGTTTTGTCATTCGTGTGATTTCGTTAGAAAAAGTGAGAAAATCACGAATTAGTTTTCATGGATTACCCGTTTCAAATAACGATACATCCCTTTCTAAATAACCCACTGAAATCAACAGACGCGGTAACGGCGCCACCTTGTGGTAGAACGCCGTCGCACCCGGAAGTGCATGGTCTGTTGTTGCACGTCCTGGTGACAGCTACTTCTACCTCTAGTCACGCTTTATCTCCGTACGCTGTGGAGGTAACGTTAATGTGGAGCAAGTGTCAAACGAGATGGTAAGTTACATTATATAGCTTTGGATACCATCATGGAACAAACATGTTAGGATGGTGACGCTACGGTTTTAGCTTAATAGCTAGTAGCACGTTAGCACGTGAGCTGACGCGTTAGCTTGGTATAAAAGCAAGCTAACCGGTTAACATTTTAAGCATCTGAATAGCTAACACGCTATAACGATATCAGTATAATTGTTTAGCTAAACTGACAACACGTTAACTAGTGCAGATGAAGCTGGAATGTTGTCCCTGTAACTAATGTCGTTTTCACTGAATACATTCTAGTCACTGGTGCTTGTTTACCTGTTTACAAAACAACTGCCTAGACCGAGAAGGATTACTTGAATAGCAACTGTAGCGTTATAATTTAATGGTACTGTCCATACAGACCATAGTATTGTCCACTCTGTCTCCCCACAGGTTCTGAGAAATAGATAGAAAGGAGCTGAATAAACACCAGGACCTCAGGTTTGACCTGAAGTGGGAAGAGTTTCTAACAAAATGTTGGTGACAGCGTATCTTGCCATCATTTTCCTGCTGGCCCTGTGTGTTGGCCTTGAGCTCACAGCACGCCGCCTCACCCCGCCTCAGCCTGCTCCTACTGCTGTAGCCAACCCAGCCTTCCGGCGCTTCCAGGGTCTGTTCCTGCGGGCGTACCTTTTGGCCCTGTGGGCGGACTGGCTCCAGGGCCCCTATCTCTACAAACTCTACCGCCACTACAGCTTCCTGGAGTCCCAGATAGCCATCCTGTATGTGTGTGGCCTCGCCTCCTGTATTCTGTTTGCTCCTATTGCAGGCTGGCTCCCTCAAGTCCTGGGCCGCAGACAGACATGCCTGCTCTTCTGCCTGGCCTACTCAGCCTGTTGTCTTACCAAGCTGTCCAGAGACTACTTTGTTTTGATCGTGGGCCGTATCCTGGGGGGTCTGTCCACGTCCTTGCTGTCTACCGCCTTTGAGGCCTGGTATGTGCACCGTCACAGAGACATCCACGATTTTCCCACAGAGTGGATCCCCAGCACCTTCACCAAGGCTGCTACCTGGAACCACGGGCTGGCAGTGGGAGCAGGACTGGTGGCTAACCTGCTGGCTGAGTGGCTACACCTGGGGCCAGTGGCGCCCTTCCTCTTGGCTGTGCCCTGCCTGGGGGCATGTGGCTGGGTGGTGCTGATGGAATGGGGCAGGGAGGAGACTGAGGGAGGTCTAGAGGGAGACAAACGAACCCTGCTCCTTGGCGCTCCAAATGCACCTGTAGCCCATATGTCTGCCAGGGCCCGGTTCTGGCGCAGCTGCCAAGAGGGGCTCCGTTGCCTGCTGTCGGACAGGAGAGTCATGCTTCTGGGTGGAGTGCAGGCTCTGTTTGAAAGCGTTCTCTACATCTTTGTCTTCCTGTGGACCCCTGTGCTGGACCCCCATGGACCCCCTCTGGGAATTGTGTTCTCTTGCCTAATGGCTGCCAGCATGGCTGGGTCCTTGCTCTACCGCCTAGCCACCTCCACTCGCTACCGCCTACAGCCTGGCCACCTGCTCTGCCTGGCTGTGCTGATGGCCTTCTTCTCCTTGTTCATGCTAACTTTCTCCACTGCCCCAGGGCCAGCCCAGACCTCATGAATCCTTGCTGGCCTTCCTGCTGCTGGAGCTAGCCTGCGGCCTCTACTTCCCTGCAGTCAGCTTTCTCCAGGGCAGGGTGATCCCAGAGGAGAAGCGGGCTGGCGTGTTGGCCTGGTTCCGGCTCCCTCTGCACCTGCTGGCCTGCCTAGGGCTGCTGGCACTCCACGGGGAGGTGTCGGGAACAGGTGGAGGGGAGGGAGGCAGCGGCACAAGACACATGTTTGGGGGCTGTGCAGTCATGATGCTGGCAGCTCTCCTGGCTGTGGTCAGTTTATTCACCCTGGGAAGAAACGACACAGACCTGAGACTGGAGGGGGACATATGATGAGGAGGAGGTGGACCGGAAATCCAGTAACTGCTTGACTGGCTCCAAATGTACCATGAAGTTTTTGTATGATTGAAATGTTTGTGTGACTGAAAGCTGGAATTTCATGCGTTCTCCAGGAATGTTCATCAGTTTAAGTGTGCCAAATGCATCAATCAAAAGAATCATAGTCTATAAGGGCTGTTTGGGTGGATTAGTTAGATTCATGTTTGTTTTATGTTTGGTTTTTTTTTATCTGCTTGCCCCTTTGCTCTTAACATTAGTTGGTGTCTTTGCTGGGAAACTTCTTCATAGTTATTATGAACTTGAATCTTGTCCGTCTGCATAACGATGCCCCACAAGATGGTATCCTCAATATCTGGGAACACAGCCATATCTACATTGATTTGTGCATTTCTGCAGCCATATCAGAGTGAGCCCCCGTGTCACCCAGTTAACAATTTCAGATAACATGTAATTGCTTTAATGTGTCCAACCACAGACTCGGTTTCCCCACGGGGATCAATAACGCTGAAGTTTCATCTTGTCTTAGGAAGTGGCCATTTAAAGACTGATGCTCACAGAGAGATGATTCAGTATCCAAATGTTTCTGAATGCCATGTGGACCAATATCTGAATGTCAGTTCTTTTCCAACACTGATTTCTATAATTTAATGTTGTCTTTTTAACTTGTGTGTATTTTTTTTCTTAAAAAGAGCAAAATAAGAGGTCATTTTGAGTTTGAATGCATATTTGTTTTTCTGTATCCATCTATATTTTGTCCAGTTTTTGTCTTAAGATTTCACTAGCCTTCATACTCTTTTAATAAAATTGGACATATTGTACATAATGAATAAATATTTGTTTTTATTACTATCATTTCTAATTTATGGCTTATTTATAGATGTTCGCTGCATGTTATATTTTATTCTATAGTAGCAGATGGGTTTCCCAAAAATCGGGGGGAAAAAATCAACTATTACAATTTCCAGTATTTGTTTTGAGGGAAAATCGTTTTGCTTAATAAACAGTTCCAATGAATTGCTACTTAGAGCAATTGATTTTATTCAAAATTAATCAATTCCCAGGTGTTGGCATCGTATTCCCCACCTACTACTACTGTTTTGTGTAGTCCCTGTTGGAACATATATGTATTTACATATATTTGTAGAAAAACCTGTGACCACGTGTTCAGTATTCAGCAAAAAATGTTCTATCAAAATTGTATATCTTGTAGCCAGAGTAGTACAGGTTTTCCCCATGATATGAACTCATTTGAAAATTAGTGCTGCTCAGGATCTTTAATTGCTGAATAAAATGCATTTGCAGTAATTTCCAACAATAGAAATGTAAGAGGTCCACTTTAATTTATAACATTATTTAACTGGCAGTGATCCCTGTGGCAAGTCTGGAAATTCCACAACATTTTATCCCCTGCAACCCCCCCTCCATGTGTTTGCTGCAGACCCGAATTCTAGATTTCTCTGGTCTTCTCCTTCTCTGCTCATATTATCATGCACTATGCAACTATCAACTGTCCTCCCCGTTTTTCCTGATAGGATGGTACAGTCCCAGCTTCTCTATACTGCAGCTTCACCTGGATGCTGCTAGAATATCCCTCTGTGGGTGAGGGAGGGGTGTCTGCGGGATTCACAACTGCGTTGTTGGATCATACCACTGTGTTATCAGAGGGTGTTGAGTCTGAGCAGGCAAGAGGAACACTGTCAATCCAGGGTATTTTCTCACAACTATCAGTCCTTTTTTGTTAGACTCTGTACCCTGTCAAGAAGGGGCTCATTGACTGGATCACACAAAACAAAGCAGCCATCTGCAATAAGACAGAGAGACAGGCATCATGACACAGGGCAAGGTAAGGGCTTGTTTTAATCATAAATCATATTCAATCCATGTTTCCTTCAATATTTAACAATAATAAAGACAGACTTGATGTATTTGGACTCACTGCATCTGGCCTTGAATGTAAACAGTCACTGGATGAGCATGTTTTTGTTCCATCCCACCATCTCTCTGACTACTTAATGATGATGCAGTGGCGGCTCAGCTGGGAATACCACTAGATTTAGTCATTTGAGTGATATAGCTGGGAAAATGTTTCATAATACTCTTATAGTGCAGTGTAACATAAATGTGGTTTTAATATGAAATGTGCTGCAGCTTAATATCTCTAGCCACAGGATCCTGCATGATTCCAGTAGTTGTCACATACAATGGGTTGTTATGTAATTTACCTACGTCATTCTCACTGAATCCTGACTATTTTGTGTATGAGAATGTGGTGTGTTTGTATAAAGCCATTGTTGTGATTCTTACTTGAGTTCACTATTTGAATGAAATGCGTCACAGGGGCTGTTTTGTCCATGTTGCATTACCATGACAAACCACTTCTTTCCCTACCTCTGGTGTATATATGGATAGATGGGGTTTGTGTCATCATATCAGTCAATGCAATTCAGTTAGCTAGTACCAGATTTGATTCTTTGGTTCTGATCTTTCATCAAACTTAATCACTTTGCATAAGCTATTACCAAGCGTCTGCAAATCTGTGAGGATGTAACTTAGTCTGTATTTTTCATTCCATTTTTGTGGGAAAGGCCTTTACCTGCAGCATTAGTCTACAGCTGTATGTTCTTTATTCGATTATTGATTGATTCTCACCTAATTGTGCTGCTTATAGACTAGAGGAAAACTGATTGTTTATATGTTGTGCTATCAGCTTTCACTTGCAAACAAGACCAGCAATGCCTCCTCAGGTGGACAGGCCTCTGTGTCACCGGCTCCTCCCAGCTACGAGGAAGCCACTGCTGGTATGATTTTACCTTTTCCTCATGGATTTTTATCATACAGTTACTTAGGTCCTTATCTCCAAGAATAAACTAATATGCTCATATCTGTCAAATGTTTTGGGGTGGTGCTGATCTAGAATTTATCTTTTACAATAACTAGGATAGAGAAGGGGGAATTGGGTCAGTGATGCTTTGTCACCACACCAATTCTGGAAGGCTTGATAAATGTTTGACACAGATAAATATGGGATTGTTAGGATATATGCTGGCTGAATAGAAGTATCATAAATGATAACCAGCAAAAAATGTGATTATATTATTATTTTGTATAGGCACCAGCACCCCCTGCTACAGTGATGCTGAGATGTTCACAGAGTTCACCTGGGATGATAAGAACATCAGGAGGATCTTCATCCGCAAGGTATGAAAACAATGTCCTAAAAGTTGTAGCTCTGTTGGGAATGTTTTGTATTTCCCATTGAAGCCAATGATTCATTTACCTCAGATGAACATTCTTTAAAGGCTCACAGAGCAGATCCATGTATTATTATGGAATGTTTTTCATAGTAAGTTGCCTTCTTTCAGGTGTATGCCATCTTGATGATCCAACTTTTTGTCACTCTTGCTATTGTGGCTCTCTTCACATTCTGGTGAGTGTTACAGTGGTTTACTTGGTGTTGTGGTCCATCCATTTCCCCCCCAGGTTAAACAATATTGAATAAGCAAGTCCACTGGGTTGTATATTTACACAAGGCTCTATTATTTTTAGCGACTCTGTCAAGGATTATATCCAGTCCAACCCAGGGTGGTATTGGGCCTCTTAGTAAGTAACACGTTTGAACAGTCTCAAGTCACTAATGAGTTACTCTATTGTTGGTTTATGTCATATCTAATCATATTTTTTTCTTGCTTCACACAGTGCTGTGTTCTTTGCCACATATGTGACTCTCTCTTGCTGTTCTGCACCAAGGTAAGGTAGTGATAGGTAATGATGTGGACAACATCAAAATAATTGTAAATCACGAAAAAGATTGCAAGTCAGACCCTTCCTCATTCCCACAGGAGACAGTTTCCATGGAATCTGATTCTGCTTGCCATCTTTGTAAGTAATTAGATGGGGGTTTTTTAATAAATATTAACATTACATAATTTGCAAAAATTATTTTTTTCAATGGTTTTTCAAAGTTAAAGCACTATCAGTAGCGTCAATAATGCATAGAGGACCATATTCATTTAGTCAATATCTGGTATTAGTTGTTAAAAGACCAAAACAATTCACACTGTGTAGTAGGAGCATACTTGAATGAAATATACGGTGTGACAACAAAAACCTTGCCAAATTGTGTACCAACACAATATTCAGACATATTTCAATTTCATGCGAGCATTTTCATTTTTTATGTATATTGTGAGAGTTTCTGATCTGTAGATTAATGAGCATTGAATACATTTTCATGTGAATATCTGTCCTTTTACAGACCCTCTCCCTCTCCTACATGACAGGGATGTTGTCCAGGTACACTTGAGTGTCTGCTCACTGTCTTATGTGACTGTGTCGTCACCACAGGTCTCGTCATTGCTTTGCATGCCTTCTTTAGACTCTCTTTGGCCAGCATGATGGCTTTTACGTCCACAGGTCAGCTACATATACAGGTATACAGGGTTACACTTTGTGTGGCTTGTGATGCAAACAAGTATAAAAAAACTGTAGCCTGTATCTCATGAAATACCTAAAGCACAACGTTTTCCACAATTCTCTTTGTAATAGCTTCTACAACACCAAATCAGTGGTGATGTGTCTGGGCATCACAGCGATGGTCTGTCTCACTGTCACTGTCTTCAGCTTCCAAACTAAGGTGGGCAAAATAAAATTCAGTAATATAATATTTATATAATATTTCTCTCTTTTTATACTTCAGATTATATTTGGTACATACAATACTAAGCGTGAAAAACAAGAGTTGTCTTAGCTTTTCATGCTGTTTGATTACCATTTATTTTATTCATGCCCTTTTTCCATCCAGATTGATGTGACATCATGCCAAGGTGTGCTCTTTGTCTTCTGCATGGTCATGTTCATCTCTGGAGTGGTGCTGGCACTCGTCCTCCCCTTCCAATATGTAAGCAGTCAAGCACTTATACCAGTTGTGTCTTAATGTAATGATCAAAGTTGTGGAGTCACATCTAATCATCCACTTTGTTGCACATCAAGGTACCTTGGTTGGATGCTACCTACGCTGTCTTGGGAGCCATTCTGTTTACCATGGTAAGTGTATGTATACACACTATAAAGCTATATCATAGGTTAGCAGAAACAAAGAGAGATGTTTTACTTCATGTTGTATTTTCTGTTTTAGTTCTTGGCATTTGACACCCAGCTCCTCATGGGGAACAAGCGCTACGCCATGAGTCCAGAAGAGTATATCTTTGCCGCTCTCAATATCTACCTAGATATCATCTACGTCTTCTCCTTCTTCCTCCAAATCTTTGGAACAAAAAGAGAATAACCCCATCTACCTACCTTTCTGATGTACAGACCAGGGATGCACCGATATGTGGGGAAATATAGCAAACATGATAGCTGTCCTTTCAAATTTGATGATACCAATTATAACAGTTGTTGTTTTTTTGCCCGATACTGATATGGTCATGGATATGTTGTGTATCCCTTGTGCAGATAACCCACAGATGGTTAGCATCCACTCCCAAGCTGTCTACAAATTTCCATCCTTCTCTAGCATGTTATGGACCCAGATCATATTGTGTGGTTAGCTTGCTAGCCAACAAGAAACATCCAGCAATCTTCGCCCATAAGGTGTAGAGTATCAAACCGTAGATAGAACAAATGTCGAGTATCCGTCTAAACCTGTTTGGGTGTGGTAATATCCACACCTACCTAGATGTCAACTCTATTAACAATAGATGTCAATGCTCTCTTTCTGATCTACAATGCATGTCTCTAAGAAAGAAACCCTTATGCCAATGTACATTCATCCTATCATTGGGTTATTGCTGTGGGTGTTGGTTTAGTGAGTGCGAGCACAAATGTTACTCTAAAAATCATGAGCTAAAACACATCAAGCTTTAGAGACATTGCATACTGTAGGACGGTGTTCATTTTCATCCTATTCTGATGTTGTCACAATATTGCATTACAAGGACTTCCTTGGCTGTTTTTAGCAAAAGAAGGTGATGAAGGTAGACTAGGTGACATCATGTGTTTTCCTGGCTTTTCAATGAGTCTGAAAATATGATCAGAGGCTCTTGCTACTCATCTCTGCCTTGATTTGTAGCTCATGTTCTCTGTATGTTTAGGCACACTCTTCTATATGCTTTGTACTGATTTTTGTTCTGTAGTATTTAAGTCTGAAGTTGTCATTCACTGTCATTACATTGCAGTGATGTTTGTTATTAGTAGATAATTTGTTGAGTATTTGTGGTTGAAGCTGAAATCTTGAAGAAAAAAAAGTGAAATTTTGAATGAAGATTGTTTAAATTTTAGATTTTTTTTCACCGTAGCTGTTTAGCTAATGTGCAAACTTCATTTTATTGATATTTATTATTGGCATCATTCATGTATTGCTTTTTTAGTTAGTTTGCAGCTGTAATAGGTGAAACAACATGATAATGCCAGTGCCATACATGCATGGACAATGTATTGTACCATTTGATAAGGCTGTCTTTTAGGCCTACATTTGAAAAGTGTTTGGAAGGCTATATTTCATGAGATTTAGATTTTATTTTTCTATGAAAGCCCTGAATGTCAAATTTCAGAAAGTATTTATTTGTGTGATAAAGAATGGTGAGTTTGGAGCTTGGAATGAATTTGTATGATCCTTCTAATGTGGCCTTGGAATACCTTGTTTTTATTTGATAATTTGCATTGTTTTAGAATTAGCCTACATTTCACTGTAGTCTTGATGTTGCTGTATTAATTTATTAAAGGGTGAATGTGAATGATTGCACTCGTTGTTTACCTCTAATTTACCAAAGTATGCTTTGAAAACCAGTATTAACAAGAAAAAAAGCATAGTATATATATAAAGTCTTATAAACGAGGCACTGGAAGGTAATTTGAGTTTTACAGATGGGATTCTCCATATTTTAGAGAAATTACTACAGCCTTTTGAAATAGTCCTCAAATAAACCTGCCAACGCTTTTGTTTGTCCTGGGTTTGTCCCTCACCATAACTCTCCTGTCCCACATGATCCCATTAATCCCCTTTATTTCAGGAGAACTCTCATTTATCGATAATTGGGGTCTTTACACCAGTCTAGTGGTGAGTTGCGCGTATGATCGCGCCTTCCTTTGCACATTGTTAATACAAGGAGCGACATGGGCAAATTAAACATGTAAAAACATATTGCTGTGTAAATGATGGCCTTGCTCCAGTATAATCTGGGGAAGAGGCTACTTTTGAAGAAAGTAGAATAGGGACATGAAAAATTGAGTGCAATAGGCATATTCTAAAATAGCAATTTATTGTCCATCGAGTAAATGCAAAGTTGAGATTCAAGGCTGTTTTTTAATTAGCCTAGAAATTCTCTTGGTTTGCATTTCGTATTAACTGAGATGGGACGAGGTAATTTTGTTAGAAATACGAGAGTATTATGAACCAAAAAGTCACAGAGCACAATGCGGGTCTAAAATTCATTCAATACAGAAATTGGCATTCTGTTACTTTTTGATTCTAAATGAAAACGTTACGCTAAACCACAAAATATACAGTAGTCCTTACAACAGAGCAACGATTGTGTGCGTGAATGTGAGTGCGTCCGTGTACATGTGTGTTGGGGGTACACGGGAAATGTTTCATTCTTTCCAGAATTCAATGTTGGCAGGTGTGACATGATTGATACTTCATACCGACTGCTTTCCGCCTATCCATAATCAGCCACTCAGTCTTCACAACACTCGAGTTTACAACATCCACCCATCCAATCAAAATGCGCGATGGTAGAACGTGGAGTTCAGCCATGTTGTGGTTTTGAATGAGGAAGAAGCGGGAGAGGCTATTCTTTAGCGAGTTTAAATGCAATTTAAAGTCACATTTAGGTTAAATGTTTGGACTCTGGTGCGACTCAACATGATAGATGTTTTCCGGAAAGCGTTAGTTGCGACTCATCACATTCCAATTGAAATTTAAACATAGTTGTATAAATTAGCCCTGTGGCTAACGTTAGCTAGGTAGATAGCCTAGCGTGTTAGCTAGCTAAGTACCTAACTCTAAGCTAACGGTTAGCTAATTTTGTGGAAAAGTAGCATGATATTTGTTAGGAGTGTTAGCCAGCGAAATAGCCACAGCTAACCTGTCTCAGTCGAATGACGTGCATTAGCTTAATTTGTTTTGACTGTATAGGCAGGCTGGCTGAAGGCAAACATAGCGATTTATTTTTCAGATAGTGGCTCTATTTTTATAACTTTTTGACCATGTTGAATAAAATCTACGAATGGATAGGAACAGGCTTTGCCAATCTTCGTAATGGAGTACCAGCTGCGGACCACTCCGATGCACACGGGGCACAGGAAGATGGTCAGATGAGGAGGAAAAGACCAATTGAATGGTATGGGCTGTATCGTTACTGTTCCTTTGTTTAAGAGAAGCCAATGAATAAAAAAAAACACATGGGAAGAACAAACTGACCCTAACTTGCTTGGAAGTCAATGAGGCAGTTTAATTGTTGACTGCAGGATTGCCGTTGCATCGCTGTGCATGAAGCAGGTCACTGTTGATGCTAAGATGATGTACATACTCATTCTCCTTCAAAGTTTGTGCGCCAAAGTTGTCACTGAACAGCACTGCTGTTTTTGTTTTTTTTAAGTCTGGAAGATGGACATAACGCCGACCAAGATGGCCTAGCAATCAAGAAATCTCGAATGGGTAATTGCAAACTTGACATCTAATGTGCAGAATCACTCACTTTCCAACAGGTCTTGGTGTGACAATAGCTGAAGATTTAGTTCAACCAGATTTGTCCTACCTATTATTTTGTCTATACCTGTTTCATTTTAACTATTTTATAGGGGATCTCATTGACACAGTCAAGACTGCAGCTGAAGGGGTAAAGAGCCATAGCTCTAATGTGGCTACATGGATGAGGAACAATGTGAGCCCTACTTTGAGAAACATACTGCCTGCCTCCCCTGGTCCTCCACCAGTAGAATACCAGCCACAGGCCTCAACATCAGCAACAGCCTGGGCAGGGAGGGAGGTATGGGATCCATTAATGGTGTCTAAACTCGATTATGTGTACAAAATATATTCCATTTTATTAAGCCTTTGCTTCCACATTTCATATATGCATTTGGTGTCTTTGCTTCCAGGTTGTAGAAAGGAACTTTCTGGATGAGACATTTGCTGCTCCCTCGACAAGTTTGGAGTGGAAAATGTCTAAATCAGGTAAGGGTATCATTTGCAGCAGGCTACAAGGTTTTGCATTTAGAGGGATACAGTCTCTTGTACATCGTAAAAAGCATCATTACCTCAATTTCGGACACCTGTAGTTGGCTTCATATATTACTGCAATATTTTTTTGACCTAAAGCAGTATATCAGTTTGGTCCAACAATTGCCCCACTTGCTTACCTTTGCATTATTTCAAGTCATTTTTAAATCAATTTATTAATAGTGAAAAGGCAAAATGATTTGTTGAAAAGGGTACATGTAGAAGAAAATACACTAATTCAATTACCCTTCGTGACGTAATGTATAAGCAAAAGCAGTTAACATCTTTTGACGTCACTACATATAACCAGTACCACCTCAGAGCAGACCTAACGCTCCTGGAGACATTGTCATTCTTGTACCATTTTTACCTTTGATTGTAGAATCCTTCCGAAATGAGAAGTCAGTTATGGGATCAAAAGTCTGCAGGCGACAAGTGTGTATGAGTCATGCACATCGTGAAGTGCCCAAAACAAATGGGCACTCGGTCAGCTTGCCACCCTCCATCACCCCCAAAGTATACCCCCCTCCGCGGCTGGGCAGGCCCCTCAACCTCCGACCCCATGGCACATCGAGGTATGATGCTCTTTCTACTAGTTCCTGCTTCTGGAGAAAAGTAACTCGCAGTATGATTTGTTTTCATACCAGAGCAGTTTTTTCAGTTAGATTTAACAAATTGTCATTTTGCCTCTGAAGTCTGTTTAGTGGCATAGGTACAACAAGCAGCTCCTACACCAGCATGTATGAGAAGACCTTTCCCATCAAAGTGGTGCAGAGCCCGACACACAGCACCTCATCCAGCCGCCTGCACAGCAGCAGGCCTCGCTGCACTGCACAGGAGGTCAGATATCAGCACTGTACTGGATAAGGCACCTTGTGGTATTCTCTTATTCTTTATTAATCTCATGTACTTCCCCTCTGTGTGTTGGGCCAGTCTGTCCGTGAGGAGGAGAAGGAGGTCTACAGACAGCTGCTGACCATGGTCTCTGGTGGTCAGTCATCTTTCCTCCACAACGGCAGCTCACACGCCATTGTGCGGTCACACAGAGATTTGTAAGGATCCATACAATTACACTGCCCATGTCTCAGCAGTACCCCAGCCCAACTGTTAGTTAGTATTCAGTAAGCATTTTTTTTTTTTCTGGCAACCACTCTCATTTGTAACATCCATTTACCCCTCCTTCTCCTCAGCACCAGCTTCCTGAGCACCAGTCGTAGGCTGCTACAGTTCTCGTCCCCTGCTGGGTCAGGGGCAGAAGGGACTTCAGAGGGACCCAGCGGACCCCCCAGCCCCCAGGACATATCCAGCCCAAGCTCCAGCAACCTCCCCAGCCCAGTGGAGCCCTCCAGCAGGCCAGGGCACCAGACATGGTCCCCAGACTCTGACCTCAGCCCCAGCGGAGCAGCCAGTCTGATGTCTGTACTCTCCCCAGTAGCCCTGCAGGACACCACCTCTCAGGACACACAGTCATCTGGTAAACTCTTTTTGTGTTTATAGTTGATGAAAATGTGAAATAGAATTTCATAATGTTTGCTTGTTTTCCAAATCAAGTCAGGTTGTGATCTTCCTGTCTTTTTTTTGCAGCTCATGATGGTGACTCAGTAATAATTGTAAAAGAGCAAAAGGGTAAAAAGACAGACAGCTCAAGGTTTGTATTATTTTTGTTGTCAATTTTTCTATTTTATGTATTCCATTACATTTTTCATATGGCTAACACTTTGGACATGCAATTATTTCAAATCCTGTCACAAAATTAGAGATGCACCGATTGCAATTTTCTTGGCTGATTCCGATTGTTTTTGGGGGTTTTTTAAAGTCTGACCTGTCGAATTCCAATTTTCTTTCTTTCTAAGAACTATAATTGACAGCATACACAACAACTTTTTTAAATGGAAAATTCAATTCTCTCACTCAAACAAATCTCAAAATAAAAAACTGCTCTAGGTTACTCAGGGTCCCCGCGGGGTCTTAAAAGTATTTTTAAAAAGCATTGAATTTAATATTCTCAAAATAAGGCCTTACAATTATTGAATTTCGTTTGCAAAGGTCTTAATTTTTTTTCTTGTACTTTCGGAGGATCAAATAAATTCCGTAACGTCATAAATAACTGTCAAATGTATAAAATGTTTAGTGTGTAACATTACAGTTTGCTCTGTTTGGTGTGTCTTGGACAGTACAGGTAATGTTTACGTCAGTGTAGTGACGCTCTTGACCGTGGGGTGTGCTGCTAACAAGCTAGCTCGTCGCCTCAATGTGTCGTTTTAAGGGGCTTTCACATGATCCGCGCAAAGCGTCGCCAACTTGGACGAGACTCCTTCACCCGCATCAGCCGGGCACCGTAGCTAACCACACCGCCAATGATCATACTAGCACAGCCATAGAAGTGAATATAGACTGGCTGCATATACGACCTGTATCAACTGTCAACCAGCCTGGTAGTCCCGTCTGTAAACCGACATCATTCCATGCCAGACTTTTTAGTCAGATCGTGGTATGATTTTAAACGTCATGTTTTATAATTCGGGATGCTCCGACACACATTAAACAAGTTTCTCCTCCATTGTTTATTTTATTTCGCGGGTATGAGCGCAGCGCCAGGGGGTCTCCCAGTGTCTGTGCCTCGGGCGGCGGCGACGCTTGCCAAATAGGAAATGAATGGCAGCGCCGAGCGTTTTTGTCGGTGATCATGTGATCATGTGTTTTATTAAATTCAATACTTGGTAAATAATTATTTCTAGGGCTTAAAATCCATACTGATTTTCCATTATATCCTTCATACTTTTGCCTGTGTGGCCGTTAAATTAAATTTCATTCTGAGTGGTATTAAAAAGGTCTTAAAAAGTCTTAAATTTAACTTGGAGAATCCTGGGGTACCCTGTTACTGGAAAGAGCTTTTTTTTGTACAAATAAAATCCAACTGAAAATGAATTGCAGTATATCCCACTTTATCTAACATGTTTTACTTACCCAACGGGTGCAACATCTATAACAACACACCTAAGTCGTTATACCTAGACCTACCGAGTCATTACTGCCGGGGAGGGACACTGTTTCCTGGGAGGGAGTGCATCCAACAGTCCGCCGGGACAGCTGACTAGTTTACGCCGAGTTTTCTCCTAAGTTTGACAAGTGTTGTTGTCTGATCTTATTAGACTTCTTCATGGGTCTGTGTGAAGTACAGGGTGTTGTCTCTTGTATTTTGAAAAGCAGTGTTAGCTACAATCTTAGCTACAACAGGGACATTGTTGACACAAAGTTGACACTGAAGGAAGGAGACTGAGAAATGTTGTCGGTTACGGTCTGCGCCGCTGTGCGTGTGATGTGAACCATCGTGTGGCGCATGCGTGTAAATTTGACCAGCACAGAATCGGCTATATCTGAGACTGATATTTTCAGCTTGATCGGCCGGTCATTCCTGTCACCGGCCGATCAATCTCGATAGGTGCATCTCTACACAAAATGGATACATTTCTTCAATATTGTAATTCCTGTTGTAATTGTCACCCCCACTTGTGCAATCAGATTCCCCTGCAGAGAAAATCTGTATGGGAATCTGATTGCACATTAACATGGACACAATGTGAAAATGTCCATGTTTTCCAAAGCAGTCGACTAAATGAGTGCACATTGCTTGGTTGATCAGTTGTGTTTGTATCGCTGAGTTGGGAAAGCATTTAGTCACACAATCATGATTTGATGAAACTGTTATTGTAGCCTGCATTAGGTTTAATATTAGATGACTTGCCTCATATTGCATTGCTGGGCATGCACATGTTAAAGACACAATCAAGCCAATCAATCAAGATACAGTGACTTGTTTTCTACAATAACCTATGTCTGTGTCTCTACAGTGTGCCATGCTTCCAAGCTGAGCTATGGATTAAAGAATTGTAAGTAAACGCTTAAGAAATGTATTCTATAATATATCCGCTGACATTATTTTATGAGAAAACAAGATATGCTTTCTCTTGGTAGGACTAGCATGTATGACTCTCGAGCGCGAGAAAGACGGAGACAGATTGAAGAACAGGAGGCCTTGGCTGCACAGCTGCTGCGGCAGGTGAGTCTGGACTACAGAAGCTTGCTTTCAGATTTGGATTTACCATGTCTGTTCTTGGATCTCCTGTTATTCCACTAACCTACCCGTGATCCTGGTTCTCAGCGCCTGTCTGAGGAAGTGCAGCATAGCCCAAATGTTGAGGTCCATGTGAGAGTTCCTTTGGAGAAGGAGGTTCCTCTGACTCCTGTCATAGAGGAGCCGGAGTCCTTGGACGAGAAACCAGAATTCCCTGAACTCACTGAGGTATGGTTATCAGGTTATGTTTCTGTCATGTGTAATGGGCGAGTCCTGTTTCCCTTTTCATGCTTTTGTCACATCCACACTGTCTTTTTTTTTTTTGTATGAAGGAGATGGAGAATGAGGTGAGCAGGGTGGTAAGAGGAGGTAATCCACATGAAGTGCTGAGCGAAGGCTTCGGGCTCAGCCTCACACGCAAGGACCTGCAGACCCTCAACCACCTCAACTGGCTCAATGATGAGGTGAGTGCAAATCACCTTGGTGTTAGGGTCTAAAAACTCTGCATAGGTTGGCGTGTAGCAGTTGCTTGTGCCCTAAGGACCTTGATCGCAATGTGCATGTAGTGTTGTTGAACTTCCAATCGAGCTACACAACTCAAACCCTTTGTCTCTTCAAACCCTTGTCGCTTCATCTCTCAGGTGATCAACTTTTACATGAACCTGCTGGTGGAGCGCAGCAAGGACCCCGGCCTGCCGTCGGTTGATACTTTCAACACTTTCTTCTTTCCCAAGCTGCGCACCAGTGGCTACTCTGCTGTCCGCCGCTGGACTAAAAAGATGGATATCTTCTCTGTGGACGTCCTTCTGGTTCCTGTCCACTTGGGGGTGCACTGGTGCCTCTCTGTAAGTCAAAATGACCACATCGATCAGTCAAAGCAACAGCTAGACTTGTGATTTATTTAGCAGTTTTGTTTACATTTGTACTCTTTCACCCAGGTGGTGGATTTCCGCAAAAAGGCCATCATGTACTTTGACTCTATGGGAGGAAACAATGATGACGCATGCAGGATATTGTTGTAAGTTTCAGTGTCAGATTTGTGGGTGGCTTGTGATAGCTTTGAAGCTTCCATTGCTGTTCATTTATTGAAATTCCCTTTCATAGAACCATTAAAATGTAATTAAGACCCATGTATGGAAAGTCATTGGTTTTGATGTCCACAGAGATTACCTGCAGCAGGAAAGTAAGGACAAGAAAGGCAAACAACTGGATACCTCAGGCTGGACTCTGCACAGTAAAAGGCGCAATGTAAGTCCTGCATGGCCTGCCTCAGGGTTTAAAGAGGCAGTTAGTAGTCCATGACTGTTATCGACATCTATCAGTAACCAAGGAATTACAACATCGGCAGGTCTCTGGCACAGCTTACGCTGGCTTGTAATTGACATAAATAATAAAATCAAATATTGTAGTAATACTGCTTTTGTCATTTTTTTGGCTTAAGAACAAAATGGGATTACAGTTGCTGGCTCGTAGTTCTGTCCTTTTGGGGTTTGTTCCAAAACACAGGACCCTAAAAGTGAGCTTTTGAGAGCCTGAAATCTCAGCACCTGGCACCTGACTCATCGGGACTGATCAACAACCCTGTCAACCCCCCACTTATATATTATGCTCAGTTTTTTGTTGTGGGACAGTAAAAATCTTTATAACATGAGCACTTTTTCTCTCCCTTGCTCTCCTGCAGGAAATCCCACAACAGATGAATGGCAGTGACTGTGGGATGTTCACATGCAAGTATGCCGAGTACATCACCAAAGACAAGCCAATCACATTCACGCAGGTAAGCACAATCGGCAACAACAAAGAGGACGTGTCTGGTAAATCCTTTGATAAGTGACCAACAATAGCTAACGTGATTTCCCGGTTGTATCCACAGAAACACATGCCCTACTTCAGAAGAAGAATGGTTTGGGAGATTTTGAACCATAAACTGTTGTGAGGTCAGGATGAGGATTGTTAACTGGCACAGATGGCTCAAGTTGGCTGTACTCTGTTCAACAGCAGGATCCAGTTAGTCCTTTTCTGGGAAAGACACACACCAACTCATCCAGACCAGGACCCGGCTCTGCCAGACAACGTCCTCTTAGGTCAGTCCAGCCCTTGGCTGATCTTGGCTGATGTGACATGGCTGGAGCAGAAAGCACTGCCTCTCAATACTCTTGTTGAGTACTCCAGCTAGTATTTTGGTGCACCCTGGGAGCATCTGTATTGCCCAGACAGAACTGTTTGGGGAATCAGACTTGTACTGACTTACAAATCATACTCTGATGTGTAATATTCAAAACCACAGTTGGATGCAGACACACTAAGTTGACAGGGAGGTGATTACAAGGCATTATACTGCATCATATTTATAACCGCAGTAAATCTACTTTTTTGCGACTGCCCATTGTCAATATTTGTTTACTAGCTGCATTACATTCAAAGGAAAATTGTTTTTTTAGTTAATATCTGTTAATATTGTGGAGTTGTTAATACCCACACACCTACATTTTTTTTTTTTTGGCTGAGATGATTTATTTCAGGTTACAGGGTTGTCAGGAGCAACAACGTAAACAATGGGTGAGATTTGTGAAATGTAGACTACAAGCATAATATCTGTCTCAATATTTGGGCATCCAACTTGTCTGTTTTTTGCCCTACAAAATGAACCATTACACCTAACTTAGTGTTATTTATTTTTGTCTCATTTATTTGTTGAAAATGTACAAAAGCTTTCAAATGGGTCATTATGTCAGAGTATGGTTTGTAATGAAAATAACAATGAACAAACAGAATTGGCGATACTGTGTGTCGCTATGCCACTGAGCTGAAAGTGTAACACCACTGTCTTAGTTGCACCCTAAAATAGTTGGATATAAAAGTATTGCCCTTTCCTTCTTATCCATGAGTCTTGATACATGATTGTAAACTGAGGTTCAAAGTCTATTTTGTGTATTTGAGAGGCTCTTTTGGTTAAAATAGCAGCTTTTGGAAGTATTCAGGATATTTTCAACTTTGTACATAACTATACAGCCTCTTGGACAGTGTATTTAATATACATTTTATACCTTTTCTTATCCATTTTTTTTTATCTAGATCAAAGTCCCTTTAGAAATAAATTCCTCATGTATTGTGACTGTTGTTTGTGTATTATCTGTAAATCAGCCAGGTTTAATATATAAACTGCCACATTTGATACATGGGAGAGAACCTGGACGTGTGTCTCAACTTATTTGAAGAGCATTAACTCTTGTAGGACAATACATATGAAAGTGCAGATGGTCGGTTTTGTAATAAAAACAAATCACAGTGAAAAATTATTTTAATTAAAAAAAAAGTTCAAAATCAAACCAAATTAAAGTTCAACAGCTGTAGTTTTTTTTTTTTCTAGAAGGGGACAAAAGACCTGCATCATGGCACAGAAGGACAAACATAATTGAGACAACTGAGAAGACGTTTGATGCACATGACCATTAGAGACCGGACTGCAAGGACATTGTTTAGCGTGTTTTGCAAACTGACCCCATGTGTGACTTGATTTATTGAATGAGCTTCAGCTAAATGGGTTCTAAAAACTTCGCAATCCAAAATTAGCAGCAATAGTTCATCAGACTCAATAAGCCACCACTCAATAAACCATTCTAAGAAATCTGACAGACTTTTTTTTCCTCTTCAGTATTTTAGATAAAAATAATGGAATGACAATGGAACACAATCGTCATAAAAAAAAATCCTGTAAATATTTCTTTGCTTTGTAGATCGATGTTCAGCGTAGTTTGATATAACAAAAATCTATTCAACATTATCAGTGCATGAGAAAAACCTCTATTCCAGTCAGAGAACCAGCCAACTAATTCTGTGTAGCACCCTATTACCCCTTTCAGTGATATCTAAGGCATTTCTGTGAAGTTTTATATTCTCATGAAGTCAATAGTTGGTTTCAAGGTAAAAAAAACAAAAAAAACAAACAGCACTGATGACCAGCTTCAATCGCTCACATTAAGAAAGCACATTAACAAGACTAGACGGGAGAAATACAATTTTACCATAACATAAACATTGCAACTGGATGGAATGGAAACTGAATCTAACACAACTCTCCAGGGTCCATATTAACAAGCTATCCTAGATAAGAGGCCCACTATAGTGAGATCAGTATAGACCCACTGCTACCCATTAGATGATTTCTTTGGTGAAACACAAAACATAACAGGACAATTGCAACTGGACGGACAGGTGGGCAACACCCTGTTCAGTACACATCAAGCTCACCTGCCATATTTCTTTTTAAACTTAGATTTCCTACTGTCTTCTTCTAAACCACTTTCTGATTAGAAAGAAAATTCCCTTTTAATGCAGCCAACTAAAGATGTGGAAAATGAAAGCCACTGAAATAGCAGAATGTGAAGTCGTTTTGTGAGGTGATCCATTGTCATAATGTGAGGTGTCTCTTAGATATCTGTCCTATTGCATTATTAAGGATAATAAATTAATTGCATAGACCATCAGACCTTGGGCATGTTTTCCGAACATTGGACGGAAGAGCAAGGATATGGACACAGTACCAGCTGTGAACAGCCATGAGAACTACTGTAGTTAGTTATTGCCTATGAACTGAATCTACATTGCTCCGGCAGGATGAGGTAAGTTAAGGTTTTGACCAATATATCTCTTACATTGTTCCCAACTGTTGGGGCACAACTCTGTAACAATGCATATGAACCTAGCATACATAATTCGTCCATGATCGGGAGTTATGTTCATAAAGTGCCAACGTTGGTGACACAGACAACTGAAATGTCTTCAACACATTAAAGCCTTTTTCATCAACATTGAAACCAGAGCAAGAGAAGAACGCAAACATAAAAACAAATCACTATTTTAAAAAGAAAATGAATTGTTGAGAACACATCTATTATTCACTATCTGAAGCACACAACACACTACCAAAAAACATCAAATAAAAAATAAAACCAAAGCCTGATTGAAAAATAGAATCAATCTTTAAAGTATTCAAATTGAATTAAAACTTTTAAATAAAAAAAACAAAAAACAGCAATGCATAAGTAGAAGCAAAGCCACAGTAAAGGCAATATCAAAACATCTCGATACTGGCCATATCAATCCACTTCAATAGTGTATCTTCTGAAGCAATACCAGGATAGAGTCACACTTAAACAGCTGATTTCCATTTTTATACTATATTAACATTTACTTCTTGCTTCAGAAAATAAATTTGTGGGGTTTTCTTTTCTTTTGGAGACTCAGCTTCCCCTTTTATAAAAGCAAATTGTGTAAAAATCTGTCAATTGAAAATACATAGCAACACGCAAATTGCTATGTACACACAATTTGATAAAATGCTGTTATTAAAGTAAGCGTAGTCTTATTACACTGATAAAAATAATCCAAAAGAAAATCTAAATAAACTTAAAACTCTTATGTACAGGCAGCTCTGTGTGAGATGTGATCCCTGTTAAGCAACTTTGGATGTAATCAAGTGGAGCAGCTCAAAGTCAAACCATAATGTTGAACTTTCTGATAATATTCTCGGGAACGCTTTGAATCTATTTAGCTGTCTGAAAGCAGTCTATGAAATCTGCCATTACTGACCATCATCTCTAAATAATCACTTCACTGTAATCCGTTGATTGTCTGAAGCTTTGTCAAGATTGTTGGAACTATAAATTATTTGAGACTCAAGTGCCAAAAAGAAGTGAGGCCACTTCAGGTAAGGTTTCATGCTTGATAAACTTGCTGCCACTTTGAGTGAGAGAAGCCAATCCAAGTTAGCACCACATCTGTCCAAAACAGGAATCCTTGGCTTTTTGTTTTTTGTTTTTTTGTTTTTTTAAACCTTCTCTATTCAAATATTTCCACTAATCAATATAACAATGACACATGAAGCTAAAAACACAACAAAACAGAGAATTATGTACAAAAAGGCAGGTTTCAAAGCTTGAAAGTATCAGACAAAAAAATGAGAATCAAAATCATCATATCTTACAAAAGGTCAAAACAAAACATGACTCTAAACTTGACACGTGGTGTTGAAATGTTCTGTTCCTGGTTTTATTCTGGCTCCCCAGAGTAGTACTTTAAAAGAATTTGAAGAACGTGCACCAAAAAAAACAAAAAAAACAACTGTGAAATATGTGTGGTGTGTATGTGTGTGTGTGTGACAGGCTTTTTTTCTTGACCATTATCAAAATAGACACTCCACGTTCTGTTCTTCCATTTCCTTGCCATCCTCTAGTCTTGCTTGTATGGAGTAAAAGAGTTTGTCATAAAGTATGAGTTTGTAGAAAATATCCTTTTGTCCTCTGTGTGTAACAGTCCATGTTCCTCCCGAGTGTCTGCTGCCTTCAGTCCAGTCACCGCTGAGTTTCAGCAGCCCAGGCCCAATGAGAATCACTCCAGCTTCAGAGGAAGATCTGAAAGAGGGTGACAAGACCAGAGGATTACTGCCGAGTACTACTACTGTGTCCTCTCACATCCACCTACATGCTTTTCACACTACACTTAACCCTGGGCTAAGTCGGTCTTTCTTAACCCTGGGTTAAGGACGCATTTGACCCCGGGCTAAGCAGCGTTTCACACTTGCATTTTTGAAAGAGGCTTTTAACCCTGGGTTAACAAACCCTGCTACGAAGCAGGGTTAGCACCGCTTTTGTGGTGCTATCCCCGAAACGCGGTGCTAAGAACAATAGTGTGAAACGTTGTGGGGTTAGAATGTAACAGGGTTAGAATGTAACAGGGGGTTAGAATGTAACAGGGGGTTAGAATGTAACAGGGGTTAGAATGTAATACGGGTTAGAATGTAATGGGTTAGAATGTAATGGGGTTAGAATGTAACAGGGTTAGAATGTAACAGGGTTAGAATGTAACAGGGTTAGAATGTAACAGGTAGATGTACGGGGTTAGAATGTAATGGTTTAGAATGTAACAGGGGTTAGAATGTAATGGGGGTTAGAATGTAACAGGGTTAGAATGCAACAGGGGTTAGAATGTAACGGGTTAGAATGTAACAGCAAGTTAAACATTAGCATTAAACGTTAACCCATGGTCTACAAGCTTACAGTGTGAAATCCTGAACACACTGAACACTGAATACCCGGGGTCAATTGTTAGCCCAGGGTTAAAGAAAACTAGTGTGAAACGTGAGATAAATTAATCCAGGGCTATTATAACCCAAGGGTTAAAGTTAACCCTGGGCTAACATATTCAAAGTGTGAAAAGCCTACTAGAGAGACACAGAACACACACACACACACACACACACTAGATATTAGCGCACTTACTACACATCTTCACTTGTTATGCTGGTAGGAGTAGGTTGTGTGTTCCGTGGGTGTCTCTATGGCAACGGGTTGTTGGACGGCACTTTCCTGAAAGAGAGGTGGTAAAGATCAGTCCTGTGAGCAATCGTTTCACATACCACGCTGCAGCACGATCCCATCGCCGTGAGGGAAGGAAAAAAAAAAGAGCGCTTCTCCTCACCTCCACTGAGACGTTGGCGGCAGGCACTTGGGTGTACTGGGGGATGTAGGTCCCCTGCATAGATGTGTTCGCAGGCATGTACTGGAGGAGAAATGGTAGGTTCATACAACGTGACAGCTACTCAACGTGGCTCTATATCAGCAGAATAGAAGACATTTCCTTAAAACTGCACTAGGCAAGGTTATCAGTGTAAATCTCATCCTCCTAATTGAGACGCTGTAGATTCACCCTATTTGCCCAAATAAAAGTGTCTGGTAAGTACACTTCTCCAGCCACGGGAAATGATGAATCGACAATTAAAAGCGAAATACGAACTGTCTCCTAAACAGCAGCAAGCAAGAGCTCCTTCCAACATCAGATATTTTGCCTGTCTTGTTTCTTTGGTGTTTGGTGCAGTTTGGTGCAGTTTAATGACATCACGTTACATGATTTCTGGGTGTTGAAGTTCAAATTTGGATCCGCCAACATGCAACGTTGTCTAGTGCAGCTTTAATTGCAAAATTGATTCTATAAGTATGTAAGTATCATCAGGCCTGGTTATTAAAATGTGTCTGTTGATATGTTGCTGACCGTGCCACTGCTGCCCATGGAGAGATGGCTGAGCTGCTGCGTGAGGGGCCCCATCATAGACGTTGGCTGGATGGACATGGTGTGGTCCATTCCTGGTGTCAGCACCGCTCCCTATGCAGAAACACAGCGTTAGCCGTTAACACCGTGACACAGACACGGCTAGTCCGGACAGACAAGCCTATAAGTTCAAGACTCAAGATACTCACTGTGGGCGGCATGAGGTATGACTGGTGATGCATCCAGGACGGGTTGTGGACCTGCAGCAGTTAGAAACACACACATGATATTACATTATATAAAGGGGTGCTCCTATGTTTGTTTTTGTAGGTGAAGTCCTGTGGTTTTTAGGATTAAGAGTTTTAACTCAGTACCTGGTAGGTAGATACCGGCGAATGCATGTATGGGGAGAGTGAGGTCTGCGTGATCATCCGGTTGGGGGCAATGCTGTAGGGAGAGGAGTAGAACCTGCAGCAGAGACACAAGTCAGTAGCAACCACAGCTTGCTCCCAATCCCTCTGGTATTTATCATCGGCATCCAGAGGCGTAGCTAGGAATTAACGGCCCTATGTACAGGAGGTGACTCTGGGCCCCCCTCCACCTTCCTCTTGTCCCCACACCACCCTTACTTTAGAGGCCGTCCCTCAGCTTGGTAGTTGGCACCCTTAATCCCCCCCCACTAGGTATCTATCAGATTAGTAGCACTCACCCATTCTGTAAGGCTGTGGTGGGGTCATATGTAAGTGTCATTCCTCCCTGGGGAAAAAAAGACATAACTATTAATTAAACACTGCATCGATTTGAGAGTGAGACACAGAAGAATATCAGACGCCTCAAATAATGTAGCATATAAAGGAAAAAATTTGTTTGTAGGCAGATCAAGAGGCTGGAAGAAAAAGCATTTGACGTCAGCTCACCGTCTCCCCATCTCTCGTCCAGGGCCGACCATTCTGCAGATATTTCCCTTGGCTCTGACGCTTCTTCTGGCCCCCGTCAGCAAACTTACACAACAAGGGCTCTGCCGGCACTGGGACACAGTTTTGATTCGTAGGTTATATTAAAGTAGGACAATGTTGAGTGACGTATGACGTATTGTTTTCTCTTTCACTAGTGATTTGTTGTCACCTCAATGACATAAATGAAATAAAGAAACCTCACCTGGCACTCCAGGTGGAGTCTTGATATATTTGCCATTGAAATGTTGAATGATGGCTTCACATTTCTCTGTTGACTCCATCCTGCAGGAGAAGGTTATTTCAAGTGATTATTAAATACATTGTGTATAACAATAGCAGATGGCAAAGCGTTGCTGGTTCACTTGGACAGAGTTGAATATTTTCTACCCGTTCTGGCCACCAGGGGGCTCAGTCACCATGATCTAAATAAAGAACTGAAAAATAAAGTTGGGCTTTTGCCTGATGTTACTGTATACATGTTTTGTTTTTTTTGTAATTAGATGAGGTTACCACAAAATATTCAGCTTTAAAGGTCCCAGTACTTGACTAATTATCCAAAGCGTATACCTGGCAAAGCCCACTCCTCGGCTGGTCCCGTTGGCGTCGCGGAGGATGCGTGTGGAAATGGCCTGGCTAAAGGGCTTCAGCATGTTCTCCAGCTCCTGCTCATCCATGGACACTGGCAGGTTGGAGATGTACAAGTTTGTGGGGTCCTGCTCCTGTTGCTGGATGGAGAGAAGCCAGGAGAGGATTAAGGATGAGGAACAGACACAGCTCTTCATTTCCTTGTGGTGGAATCCCAACTGTGGCGTGATGACAGCAATCGTCCAATAATCAAGAGCCTCACAAAGCTGCCGTCATTAGCGCAAGGAAATTTATATGACCTTTTAACAGGAAGTGTAAAAGAGCTCTTTTATTTGGGAGGGTGGAGAATGGAGGACGTCAGACAGTTGGAAAAACAGTCTGAGAGAAAGGGTAGAAGGGGTGAGGTTGTAGGCGGATTTCATTTTGGCCTGTGTGAGAAGTTGAGTTGATGGAAGAAGTCTGAGGAGAGGGAAGATATGCGGAGATGCTGGAGATAGTGGTCTGGCTGGATTTCAGCTGTCCTTCTCTCTCCGGGGTGTCCCCCCTCTCTTTTTAACTCTTCTCTTTCTCTCTCTTCCATCCTCGCCACTCTTCTCCCCCTGCACTCCTCTCTTCTCTCTCGTATTCCACCTCCAATACTTTATTACCAAGAGGGTAGAAGGCCCATTGTGTGCAACTAGCCTCGAGGGCAGGTGCCAGGTAATGCGATATCAAAGCATAATTACATTTCAAAAGGCTCTCCATCCGCGGATGATCTAAAATGATTATGTGCTCTCGGTGGAGAATCACAGAGGACACATTTTGGATTAAAGATCTTTGGAAATGATTTGGAGAAACATCTAAAGCTTCATGCTATCGAATTGCCACAAGGCGACCATTATCTCACTGTTTCCCTGGGCATGGTGATAATATGTCACCCGCATGCACGGCGTTACATTCACGTGTTAATCCTGACCTTGGATTCAGGCGCAGCTCTGTCGGCTTGCGTAAGTCCGCCAAATTATGCAGCTATTTCAAATCTGAATCTGAAATTCTCAGAGAACGAACATTTTTGGTGTATGCTTTTGATTTATTTGGTCTCGCTGCCTGCTCAAACAAATTTAATTTGACCAAAAAGCAATGACAGCCTGTAAGATGAAGCAATCTGTATCCTCCCCCTAACCATCTTGCATATCCGTGGCTTCAGAGTGCAGATGTGATTAAAAACCTGTAAATGCATTGTGAATTCATTTCCGCACTATGAATAATGCATGCGTAATTGCTGTGACCTGTGGTGAAGGTGATTTCTCCCTCACCTCCCTCCTCCTCTTCCTCTGCCTCAGCAGTGAGAACTAGTGACGAGGAGCTTACCCATGGGAGTAAGGAGAAGAAAAAAAAACCTGCTGTTGACCATGAATGAGTCAGAATGAGTCAGAGAGAAATCTGACACAAACATCAGCCAAGTCGTAAACCCCAGAGTGAACAGACGAGTGAAATCAAGTTACTTTGTGAGTGAGAAGCCGTATGAATGTCAGTGATCCAGCTTAACAAGAGATCAGCTTTCCCAGGGTGTTAGTGGTGTGTGCGCGTGTGTGTGTGTGTGTGTGTGTGTGTGTGTGTGTATGTGTGTATGATGATGATCCGGTTGAGGCGAGGTTGGTAAAGTGCATGTGTGGTTGTCAAGTGTGCTGTGTGTGTGTGTGTGTGTGTGTGTGTGTGTGTCGACAGGGCGGGTGGCTGGGCACAGGGCCCTGCTGACTGGGGAGCTGCTCAGACACTGAGTCAGACGCCACCAGGGAGAACAGACAGGTCCTTTGTGCAGGGTGGCTCAGAGAGCAGGCCCTGTGACACGCTCCCTCAGCACCGTCACTACGCAGTACAACACATATGCACGCACATTACACACACACACACACACACGCGCACTCTTGTTTATGCGCACACATATTGTACATGGGTTCTTACCTTGGCCATCTGAGCCTGCACTCCACCCGCCTTCAGCGCTGTCACCGCCTTCTGAGCTGAGGCCGGACTGTCGAAGTCAACAAAGCCATAGCCTGCAGGGACCAAGGCAGACAGGAGCAGACTTACACTTCTGACAATGAGATAATGCATACTATGGGGCTCTATGGGCACGTCACTAGAAACTCGTGAAGCACAGACAGTAGTGTTTGAATATGAAGGTTTGGACTAATGTGACGGTGCCTTTACACGGAAGACAGATGTGGAGTTGTGCAACGTTGCCCGCACTCACTTTACAATGCACACCTGCAGAGTGGGCGTGAGTGTGCAACTAAAGACACAAAGGAGGTCTAATATAAAATGTTTGCGCTGGGTACATACAGTGGCCTGCTTTATTGACAAGAGTGTGTCAAATATGTACCATAACCTCACATCCTCACCTTTGCACTTGTTGGTGGTCTTGTCCAGGATGGCCTTGGTGGACACAATTTTCCCATACCTGGAAAACATTGAGGTTTATGTTCAGGAACGGTCTTTTGTGTACAGGAACAAGTACTTTGCTACCTATATTATCATTTTTTAGAGCTTGAGTAATGGAGTTTCTATCTACATTAAACATATTATTAGGATGATTTCATTATAATTTGATTGACACATTCAGTAAAATAAAAACTGAATGCAATTACATCTATTGAAAATAAATGATGTGCATAGGTAAATGTTTTTGAAAGGAGATGGGACACAAATTGAATGAAATAAGATTAATGACCCATGGCAGAAAGAACTATGGATTTCCATAGCTTATTCCTTCCAGCTCACATGTAGATGTCGATAGGGATGATACCTCAAGGGGAATCCAAGGTGACTTCGCAATATTGGAAAAATGAATGTCTCTGCATTTTTCAGACAGCATCACAATGCACCGTCAATATGAACAAGCCTGCATTGTTTACCTAGCTGGCTAGCTCTAGATATTGCAGATGTATAGGATAGGGGCTGGCTTGGCTTCTGTGCAGTCCAGTGTCTATCAGTTCCCATCTCCCCAGGCATGTGCATGCAGTGTAATCTGATATGCCTCTCCTTGGCTGTCCTGTCCAATGCTGGCTCACATCCACACTCTCACTCTGCTAACCAGCTTCTCTCTGGGCAGCATTCTGCTCCACCGCTGGGTCTTAGTGCCCCTCACTGTTAATGCTGCTTTCATTCAGCTACACTGCACCACTGCAACACATGAGTTAGGCTAGAGTCACTTTCAAAATGTATTCTTTTAAGATTAACTGCTAAAATTGTAATCTGTAATCCACTGGATTACTCAAAACCGGTATTAAAATCAGATTATTTTCAGTTAACTTTAGGATTACTTTACCTCCAGAAAGAATACTGCAAATCCCCTATCCCCTTGCCTTGATGGCTAAAGGTCACCTTTAGGTTGAGGATGATTCATGATTATGTTTTTGTGGGATTATCCAAGAACATCTACAACAGTGGACTACAATACTAGATGTGGGGAATATAAATACTAAAGTTTAGTGTGTACAGCAGGTTCATATATTAGTATGATTAAGACAATCCCACCCCAATATAGAGCAATGCAAGAAGACCAAACAATTATTGTCTTGTCTTCAAACATATCAGTTCACACTCTTTCTAACACTTGGTATCACAGACATGCTGCAATATGTTGAGCTGCTCATTTTTCCTATCTTAATACCACAGTTGGCCTCATAACATGGACTCAGTCCCAGAAAAAACAACTGTACTGTGTTGTGTTTGTTGAATGCAGTTCTCTTGTATTATGCATTTGACCTCCTATACAACATTACTATTTCATGGTACATTTCCTTCCGCTTCTAAGCTATAAGATGTCCATTATACCATAAAATAACATTACTGTCTGGGACAATTAACAATGACTTCCTACATTTGTTCATGTGCATCACTGATTTAAATACAGAACAACCCATAACCAGTCTATGGCTTGAGAAAGGTTAGAACTGGTCATTTCGCTCTGAGCTGTGCTTGCTGCCCTGCCCTGCTCACACAGTGGAGATGGCCGTTTACTGAATTCAGCTCGGAGGTCTGGGGCTACATGATGCGGAGCGAAAAGAGGAGCTGGAGACTCAGCCAAGTGTAAGAGAGCACCGAGTCCAGCCCGATGTCCATCCATGGTCAACCACCAGAGACAGAACCGCGGGCTAGAACGAGAGCTCCAGCCAGCCATCCAGAGACGCTGCAGGGCCCCGGGATGCAGAACCAACCCCCTTCCCCTTCTTTCATCCCTCACTCCCTCCACTCCATATCTCCGAGCTCGCATAGAAAAACTCACAGTGGGGGAGGGGAGCTGGGGGAGTGTTGTTTCCTGATAGTATGTGCGCCTTTACTGTTGCTCAAATTAGAAGTAAGTAAAGTAAATCTCTTTTTTTTTGTACATGCACATCTGCAACCATCGTCTCTATCGAGTATTACTGCATCCAGTATCCCCTCTCAGTCCAGTTCAGCCCAGAATTACATCGGCCTTAATGTGCGCCGCTAAAAAGCAAATTTCATGCAGTGATTTTATCTGCTCTGTAAAAGCAGAAATATGAGAACTACCCCCACAGAACACCACCTGACACACAAACCCTGAACTCCATTCACTCCTCCCCCTCTGATTCCCTCCATCCACCTCCCCTCCACCCCCCTCTTCATGCCATTGCCCTTGTTTGTCTTTCCCTTTCCCCTGGGCTCGCCGTTTCCTGTAGGGTTGGGCAGCCTCATGTGAGCCATATCTTCCAGACAGCTGTAAAATAGCAGGCCTCTCCCTCTCTTATTCAATCTCGCTCGCTCCCCTTCCCTCCTTTTCTCCCGCTCTCCTCCTCTCTTAAAAGTCTCTCTCTGCTGTTCTGGTTCTCATCACCAGGCTCCAGCGTTCAATTAAGCAAACCCAGATCATTCATCTCCACCCGACTTGTTTTGATGTCTTTCATTGAAGATCTAACAAACATAGATCGCATGACGCCGTTGTTTGACGTCTGACTACACGCTGCCCACATCACAGTTTTCAGACAGCATTCACACTAATGAGCAACATAGCGAGGTATTTAGGGTGCAGAATATGATTTTTGAATGGGGACAGATTATCCTCAACATCCTTGTATTGTGTGAAGGTCATCTCTAAGAAGACTAAAGCTCAGAGAAGCGATAAGTTATATAGGATAGACGGCTAAAGAGGTGGAAGGAGAGGAAAAGAGGACTGAAAGAGATGTGAGAGAGGGAGACTAAACATTCAGTACCTAGTTGTTGGAAAGTCTGTGCTTAGCTGTGCCAAACTGAAAGGTCTTAGTTTACAGCCCAAATGATTGTTGATTTTTCCACAAGGCCACTAAATGATGGCACTTAAGACATACTTTGTCGATGAAAATGTGGCCCTCTTTAGACCAACACAAAGACATAAATGATTAAACCTTATGTCACATGCCTTATTACCTGAGGACATACAGTATCATTTATTCATCCATGTATATATGCATGCATCCATACACTCATTCATCCATCCATCCAACCATCAGCCATCTGTCCATTCATCTATTAATTCATCCATCACTCTGTTCTACCTTCATCTACTCTGCTCCGCTAACTCGTAGGCAGCCGCGGGGAGATTTATCGAGGGCACATGCAGAGGTTGTTGTTAAGCTACTTACGGCTGACAGAGCTTGACCAGATCCTGGTCTGTGGTTCCTGGGTGGAGGCCGCGGATGTACAGGTTGGTTTTGCTCAGCTGCTCACCCCCACTGCCGCTGCTGCCATTGCTGCTGGTGGTGGTGTTGGGGCTGGGAGGAGCCATGTGATGGCTAGAGGGGGACACATACGTCTGCTGCAGAGCAACAACAAAAAAAAAGGGCAGGGTCACATTTTTGGACGGTGCAGTTTGATACGAAGCAGAATTCTGTTAACGATTACTCTATGGATACATGAAAATGGATGTATATATTGATGCAGTAGACAACTGGGTTTGGTATGAGCCAATCAGCTCCTCAGAAAGGCCCACTGAGTGACGATTAACTACATGGTCATCTGGAGAAACTCAATGAAGGACACAATAAGGCAGAACCCCAGCAGCAGTGACTAGTTAGGACAAGGCATGGTGTCAACAGACTATGGGGTCAGAGCCAAGACGTCAACAGCAATTTAACTGCCTTATCTGACTTGAGTGCTTAGAGATAAGATAAGATAAGATAAGATAAGATAAGATAAGATACTATGTGTTTGATATGAAAATATACCAAAAATAGGTACACAACAGGCCATACATGTGTAGAGACAGTGTCAATGTATGTAGGGGTGCATTGCACACATGCATTATAGGCTGTCACTATGTGTTGGTATAGTAATGGGGGAAAATAACATAAAACATCACCAAGACCCACGATTAGGAGGTCACACAGATACTTCAAGCATTTACTGTTGACATTAATCAAACTGCAGCAGCCTCTGCAAGCCACCGGCAACAATTCAATCATGCCAATATCGAGCTAACCCTGTTTGGGAAGGAGAATCATTAACAGCTTGAACGAATGGCTGGCTCCATGAGTCAATGTTCACTTTCAGTCTCCACAAAAATAGAACAGAGAGGCAACGTACTGTTCCCAAAGAAATGCCTCGAATGGAAGTGCAAAACTAATTACCTTTTCAGATTAAAAGCCTTGCACACTGTTCAGAGTTTCAATTTCCAATCCTATCTGCACTTGTCAGCTATGTTTGGCTCTGCTGTTGTCTCCCTCTCAGTGCTGGAGGAGGAGGAACTGTTTGATTAGTTAGGGTCACCAGTCCCTGCCCCGGGGAACAATGGGATGGCTTGTTGGACACCACAAGGTCACCAGTGGACCACCAGCGTATTAACAGAGAGGGACTTGTCAAAAGACTGCTGGAATCAAGCTAATTATGACCTCTGTCCTTTGTACTGCTCCTGTGTCTGTTCTTACAAACAGTTCTGAGTTTAATTCAAATAGGAAAACAGTAAATATTTACCCTGTTAAGGCAAAACCATTTTATCGTCATTTGTGCTCAAATCTGAACACAGGGGAAAATGTGTTCTCTGACCTGATGTCTCCAGCAACGACAGAATATGAACCATCATTCAGGTTGTTCGAATGTATCTTCTAGCAACATCCTTCCAGACTTGACTGTTGTAAGTAACAACACCGATCTTCCCTGGAAGATTATTTTGCAAGCTATTCTGATATGTATCTGTTCTGTATCCCCGCTACCCAGCTGCCTGATGTTTTGAATCAACGCAGCCTTCACACCATACTCCCTCTCCTTCACCGAACTGAGACAGTCACCGTGACTCCCACAGAGCCCATTCATCTTGGTCTCCTTTAATCTCCTTCTCTTATTTAGCATCAATAGTGCATTGTTTGTTGTTCCATAATCACAGCCTCTTCCTGCGCCTTCCCCTTGCCTTCACTCCAGGCAGCCTGCACAGCCTATCAGGAGGGATGCACCTGCAGAGGCCTGGGGAGATAGGATCTGACTGGGAACTGGGTTTGGGCCCGGGCCTGGCTATTGAGGCCTGTCTAATTGGGGTCTGAGCTTGTTAGCGGAAAGTGCTAATCCCTCTCATGTGCTCTCTAGTCAGAAGGTAGTGTCTCATTAAGGCCGCTCTGCTAGGCTCCTTCTGAGAAAAGGATGGCAGTGAGTCAGATCCACACCCACCCCCCCATCTGCCGCCAGCTCCAGGTGTTTTTGCCACACATGTAGAGTGATGCCGATCAATGCGGTGCAGTAACACCGACACGTATGCATGCAAGCAGGAAGAGTGCACGCACACACACACCCACAGAGATACAAGCACACTACGCAGATTGATTGCAGGACTGCCAGTTTCACGATGTACAATAACTTACTACATACGTAAGATCTACACGAAAAAGCATCATAAACGCACGCGTTCCCATGTTGTGAAAGGTTGGGAGGTCAGCGTTTCCTGAGAAGCTGGACATGTGCACAATGTCTCACTTTACTGCCTGTAACACTGCATTACTTTCAGTGCCCTGAGCCTGACCCGCTGGCATCTAGCTGGTGTCCTTCCTGCTTGTTACCCTTAAGTCAACAGCCGCCTCCATGTTTGCTTACACTCCTCCTTACATGCACCACAATGTCATCTCTGAGCATTCTTTACATTCCCGCACAATAAACAAATGTTTGTGTTTGTCTCCTAGAAGAAGGGGGGGGGATACAGGTTCTGGGTTCAAGCTACAGCCATTAACACGTGAACCACATTTTGCGTAGCATCACAAGATCAACCCTGACAAATACGGGAAATCCTTCTGTCCCTACATGCAACACGCACAAACCTGCAATCTCCATGAAGAACAGCATCAAAGGCACACAAGGTCTTCCTTTTTACTACTTCAAAATGACTCATCGATCCAAGTGGCTTGTGAACTCTAATGCTCAGATTGCTTCCAGTCTTCACATCCCATTACTATCACAGTTAATGCTGTTGCTGCTACCCAGTGAAATATCGAATGTTTGCCTCCAAGTCCTGCCAGCAGCATGAGTACAGTAAGCGGCCCACAACATGGTGCAGAGAGGAGGACTGTGCTCCAGGCAGCAGCTGAAGACCGATGACGTGATTACAGTTGGAGGGAGCGGAGGTGATGCCCGAGGGGAGCACAGGTGACTCAGGGATTTTTCGTCTAGAAAACGAACACTGAGCAGCAAGCGAGGCAGGATGTATGCCTTTAACATCATAGTCATACCATTAGCCTGATCGTCCGACCCATGACCTCCAGCTATCACTCCCACACCAACTAGGTTTCGCTCTGGCTACAAAGATAGCAACCTGTTTATGTAACTGATACCGAGGATGTTAGTACAGTCCCACTAACAAGATTTTCCTAACATGATTACATTTTTTTCTTTCATTTAATTTTCTTTAACCATGATGCACTCACTAACGGTAGTTTCCTATGGAGTCCTGGGAAACCGTAATACAAGCACATACAGCATCAATACAGTAAATATAGAAATGAAAAGTATGAGATTGCACCGATTTTGCCAATAACACTATAGAGATAACATACACCTAACTGAATTAATCACCTTATCCAAATCTAAGATGTATTTAGCCTATATCAACAGAGAGTAAGTATTATTAATGCTACATTAAAAGCACAAATCTGCTTTACTAAACAGTGAAAAATTGTATCTTGAACTAGAAACAAATGTCTAAAATATTAAGTCCTACCTGCTTGGTAAAAGTAACCTTAAGGGGAACCGTGGAAAAGATCATCGTTTTTTACAGACGCAATCACTTTGTATTATATTTCTGCTGCTGCATGCAAAAAGCAGTACGAGGTGTAAAGAAATAAGTGCAAAGAGAGATGAAAATCCTTAGCAGCCTGTGGCTAACAGGTGAGACTTGTTCTCCTCCTTCTGAGTCAGTCCATTAAAAAAACAACATAGAAATCCCTACAAACGCTCACAAAATGAAAGGAAGAGAAGGTAAGAATTTAGGACAAGGTTGTACAGAAAGGGATTCACCCTTTAAAGAGGAATGATCAGGCTCTCTTGTCCATGTGAACTGAACCACTGACAGACAAGAAATCAAGGTATGTGAAACACACAGGGGAAAAAGAAAAAGAGGGGGCGGGGGGTGAGGAGGGGAGGAGGGTTAATCGAAAGCAGAAGAAAGAGGAAAAAATCTCTTAATCCTTTTCTTTTCTCCACCCTTTTCCTCGTAGTAAAAGACACAGACCAGGGGTTACCACTTGACTTTGGATTTACAAGTTTTCCCTCTGTGACTTTGGAGCCCTAACAATGTGAAAGAAAGGGTTTTTTTAAGGAAAAGGCTTGAGTTTGCAAGAAGCAGAGAGCCCTTCTTGAAATGAGCACATTGTTTGAATCCAGGATTCCAGGAATTCCAGGTCATTAATCTGAGCAATCTGAATTCCTGCCAGCCTTGAGGCAAGGAAGGGAATAACACAGGGAAGGAGGGAGGTGTTAGATTTCAGCATCGTTAAAACATTATTCAAGAAATGCTGTTCTTCCTCAGAGCAAATATATTTCCCCAGCAGCAACATTTGAAACACCGTCTGGCATCAATCTCAATATTTCAAATGAATTCTACAAACAATAAATACTCTTATTCTCAGAATACTGTGAAGTCAGAGGTATTCTGTAGTTAGTTTCCATTTTGCTTGCTCAACTTTGTCATCAACAATCCGCACCATCATTGTATAATGTATTGAAGTATGGCTACACAGCGGTTTACACAGAAAAACAATATCTGAAACTAGCTAACAATGTTACATCATGAATGATTCACTTGTATTCAAGGCAAGTAGTTAGACCCTATATATCGCTCCTGCTCTTATTTGTCATTTTTCAGCCCATGTCCCATATCTTATAACGCATCAGTATTAGACTTATTCCTTTTATCTGTAACTGTTTCACCCTTTTTTTTCATTATGCCATGCAAACGTTTCCAGGCATCATTAGCAGGACTCAAGGGGTGGGGCATATCCCTACGCGTAAAAGAGGAGAAAAAAAACTTTGCTAACTTGTGGTTTATTCAATGAAACATTACCTACACGGAGATGTAGTCGATTAAACACACACGAAGTGATATTTAAGTTCAAGATAATACGCCTTTAATAGCTTGTTCGGAACCTTACGGGCATCTACCATTCCCAAAGCTTTACTCTGTGTATGTATAGGAAGAGAGCACGGACCGTGTCGGAACACACGAAAGCGAGTAGTAATCCGTGGGTAACAATGTAACGGTCCTCGTATTTATTGCTACAATGTTATTACAACAGTAACAAACAGTCGGTAGCGGCGTTGCAACGGCGAGAACAGAGTTTATACGTTGCCTGTGATCCACTTTCAAGGACACTGCAGCTTATAGTCGAGCAGCCTAAAACTGGAGGAGACAGAGCCCGGGTTAAGACTGTATCGAAAAATGACTCAACATACGACCAGTATGTCGTTAACGTTACCTTCTTGGTGTTCCTGCTGGTATAGCCGTTGTATGGGTTGATTCCTGTCCTTGGCGGCACCGAGAGCAGCATTTTCACAGCGCTATGTCCGGAGCGGAGAGCACAGCCGAGCCAGTCCGCTGACGTCAGCCAGGGAGATTCAGCCTGGAACGGCGCTGCTGATTGGAGTTGCTCCCCAGCGCGCTGCTGCGCTCGAGACTGGCGTTTGCTGTTGGGTTATATGTTACTTTATTTCATGGGGTTCCCAAACTTTTTCATGTCAAGACCCCCAGCCTCTCTCTCTCTCTCTCTCTCTCTCTCACACACACACACACACACACACACACACACACACACACACACACACTACTTAATAGTTAGGTATTTTAACAATTGGACCCAATTTGAAAAGATTGTGTCCCAAGAAACCCCATCTGAGAGGGGTTTCTTTACTATAGAAATGCATAACTGTCTATACTGTAGGTGGGAACTGGGGGTTTCAAGGTTTTCAAGGCCAACACCGATATCTATTGCTGATATTCAATGTATTAAAATTTGTAGTAGTTACCCCACGTTTTTAGGCCGACATAAGTAAGTAGTAATCAAACTGATGTCAGTTATACGAAGATAGGGTATTTTAAGGGAAAAGGATACATTTCTGAAAATATGATTCACTCACATTAATTTTTGATCACCGACTGGAGGTCATACTTTGCCCTTTTTATTTACCTCTACATCACTGGTTATGTTATACTCTGAGGGATGGCTGCCTATCAGCTAATTCATATGTTCAGTTTACTAGATCTAACCTGAAATGCTCCTCGGATCAGAGCATTATCTAGCAATAATGTCAAAAATGCTCTCACAAACGCCTGTCTTTTCATTGATCGTGATGCCTTTAGATGCTTCTCAGTCTTTGAATGACACAAGTGTTTGTATAATCAACTGAAGTTGCTTGGCAACTAAATCCCCTGACCCTTCCGCCTTGTCTTGTGTACCCTGACTGATTAGCCCTCAAGTGTGTAGAATTCATGTCATAATTCATTCAGCCATATGGGGCAGAGATGATCTCATATGTTCTTTCTAACCATGGCATTTGCGGGATACAGCTACAACTGTTTAGCCAAAGTCAACAGCACAGACAGACGGGCAGGGGACGGGCCTATAAACTCATTTTGAGGGATTTCATCCTGATTTCATCATTACTGTCTAGTCAGACGGAGGGGAGAGGCTCTGCTGAATTCATAATCTCTCCCTCGCTCTCTAACACACATATACACACATGTGTACACATACACACCATGTAGGACTTGATGTTTTGGTTTAATTTGCAGAAAATTAACATTATTCTCTGTTGCCTTTACACTGACGCTTTCTCAGCTGGACCACTTTCAGACCACAATTAGGTCACCCATAGCTTTTCACGCCCCTTGTGTAAATCTATGCAATGTTTTGATACGTGTAGTGTACCAGTGTTCGACCAGATGGGCTGTGAGTTCCACTGAGCTCAAGGACAGTTTGGAGAGTGACTCAGTCAGCAGTGCCAGAGCCATCAAACCCACACTGTGAATTCACTAGTAACGGGAATAGAGGGGTCTACTGGGAGCAGGGGTTGTTGGATAGAGTTTCCTCCACTGTTCTAACAAGTAGAAAAATTCTGATGTGATTGTAACAGTACACTGCAATAGACTTTTGGCAGCTAAGTAATTGATCTCAATTTAGAGTCTGAGTAAGTATTTATTTATATATTTATTTATCTAACTACCTCCACATCACATAAAGTGACATATTTTGCACAATCCACAAATCTATGAACCTTATGAAACCGTCACAGTGAACTTTGTGTTTGACTGGGGCACTGGGCCAATGGATGATATGGGGGAGGGGATGAGGATGGGGATGGGGAGGGGTGGGGGGATGGGGAGGGAGAGCACAGGCTGCCAGTGCATGCTCAACATTCCTCAGGTGTTGTCAGCATAGCTTGCTCGGTAATTACCTCTCTGTGAAAACATGCACAAGGACACTCTTTACCAGCAAACCGAGAGAGGCTGCAACCAAGAGAAGCTGTTGTGGGAGACGGCAGAGACAGATGGACGTGCATGCGGCCATCGACGTACAGACACAATACAAGTTGGACTAGAATTTTGTATGAAAACATGACTGCGCTGTAGTAAAAACGGTTGGGGGAAAAAAATGCACCCATAGTGTAGTGGCATGGTGTAAGTACTGCATGCCACAGATGCAGAGCATGGCTGTGTGAGAGTCAGGGGCTTGATGTATGTAGCAATCCATCTTCTCTCAAGGATATGGGCAGGTTGGGTAATGTTGGTAGGCAAGCAGATGGCTGCAGGTCTAGTGGTGTGATAGGAATATACAGTTGCTTAGCTGGTGGTCAACCTTGACACCGACACACACACACACACACACACATGCATGTGCATTGTCATGATCTTCCCCTTGCATGCTGCTTTTCATCATTTCATCATTATTCCAGATCAGCTGTCATCACTTTCATCATTGACACCACTTTGAAAGCAGCACTGTCTTTGTCCCAGAAGAAGCAGGTTCTCCCTGTCTGGGAAAGTGGTGCTTCTAAGACTCCCTTCTTCCTGCCTCCCTCCCTCCTTTCCTCCCTCCCTCCCTCCCTCCAGTCCCTCCTCTGCCCTGCTCTGTCTCCTTGGCTGGCTTGCTAAAGCTGGGGGATTGTGTGCAGATGTGCCTGGAGAGAGGCCAGCCCCTCTGCCCTGGGAGAACATGTGGTCTGGGAGTGTTTACGCTGGCACTCTTTCAAACTGTCTCCCACACAGCATGCTGGCGTCTGTCTCTCCTGGATGACAATCCTCAACCCTCCTCCCACAAAGGGGGCATTCTCAGGTTGAGGTGAGACCAATTATCATGTTGATTTACTATGTTGACAGACAGCAAACACATCAACGTTAAGTAAATTCAATGACTTGACAAAATCATGTTCTGAAAGTGAGCCTGCATGAGGGCTATAACGCAATACATGGGGCGGTGTTTTGGCTGCAAATAAACCCTCATAATACTGCCCACTAATTCCTCCAAAGCTTTCTGTATTTGTGTTTATGAGCAGTTTTAGGCGAAGGACTGAGGATGTGAGAAGATACCCAGATACTTCAGCATGTTTCTCACAGATTCTCCACATACCTCACATTCTCCTCTGTGATTCCAGCTCTCTATACAGGCTGAAACCCCGTGGAAGGCAAGTTTATTCAGTGCTGATGAGGTTACCGTGAATATCTGTAGTGTGATATACACATTTGTTGATTTTAGTACTCATAATTAAATGCCATTCAGTGGGTAAAAGAGAAGCATTACAACTGCATACTGGCATAATCATCTATGAGCTCTTGGGCTGTCAATATAAAATGTCTATGCCAGAGGCCAACATCCTCTGACGTTCTCCTTATAACCAAGTGGCCCTTTGACCACCCTATCGTTACACTGCTGGGGGGGCTCATGTAAGATTTATTAAATGTTGCATCAAAAAATATGATAAAATGGTCAAATGTTGGTGACTATCTGAATGGCAGCTTTCAGTAAGCCAAGTACTCAGTGCCCCCTGCAGGTTTGGAAATACACAACCTTTCACATATGCTATATGTACACAACTTATAAAAAGTAATCTTACTAAAGTTACAATTACATTTAGATACCTTTTTTTTTTTTTTTAATTACCACAAATCCACCCGTTTTCATGAAAGATGACTATGTTTGTTAATATATTTGTCCTCATCCTGCTGGTTCCAGTTTCCCAGTTTCACTTGTAAACTATTCATCTTTGATGTCAGCTATTTTTCATATCCAGATATGGTGATCCCTATGGATAATATGTGTTTATCCTTTAAATGGTAAACTCACATTGAAAATGGATAAGATGAATCTTGACATAAATAAAACCCTCTCCATACATTTGCAAATATATTTGACTGAAGCTGGGAAGATGAATTCATCTAACTCTTGACACAGCCTTACTGAGCCAAACACACATGCATCCATATCCATTTCACAACAACCACACAGACCATGTCTCGTCTTCATGTACCACTAGAGGGCACGATCTAGTGAGGAATGCAGAAGTTGGAGGGCTTCCACGACAGCTCTGCTAGTACAGCCTCACTTGGTGCCTAGGTTTTAAAATGAAAACCCACCTTAATATCGTGCGGTTAAAGCCAGATCTCAGAATGGGCGAGGGTGAGGCAGAGTCCGTTGAAAAGGCTTGATTGTGAAATGTTTTAGGATTATATTTGAGCCTACATGCAGAAAGGGCAAGACGTTATCCTGTGAGAAAATGTTATAATACATGACAAAGTTCTTTCCAAAATGAGATATCACTCATTTGATAATAGATCTATCTATCACAAAATAATTGATAGCAAAATAAAAAACAGGACTCTTTTGAGAGACAGGATATAACATCTGTACATTGATTAGATTCTTTTCATTGTAGATATCTTGATTGATGACCTGTAGGTATCGATTTGATTTCTGTCCATAATTATGTATAGCATAGCGTTTTAGAAATTAAGCCCTCAAATAATTGTTGACAACGATGTCAGAAATAATATTTCAAAATCAGGCCTCACGTTCAACAACAGCGCAAATAGCTTGTTAAATGGTGTGTGAAAGTCGTTCAACTGTTTGCACGGTTATCATTACTTGTCATCGTTTAGGCCTGTAGCTAGAAAACACACATTCCCGGATTCTTAAGAAACATTGAGCCAACATGGCTGACCCAGGAGCGCCGGTTGCATCCCTCCCTCTTCCCCCACCTCCAGGGTTGAAGGCACAGTTATGGCTGAAAAGCGCATGAAATAGGAGAAAAGGAGGTGTGTTGGCGCACGCGCACATAGGACTCGCCGCGTAGTTTTCCCATTTTTTGAGGAGTCGACCGGTGACGTCACGGACCAGTCCACAGTGCTGGAGCTTCAGAGATTCACCATCCACTCATGTAACCACAAGCAAAGGAGGCATTGGCGCTCCGAGGAATAGCTTTTTACTTTTTTTTATTTTTTTGTTTGGCATGGAATAATTCCAGCAGAGACGATAGTTCAAGGTCTCCCCCTGGAGCGGACGGTTCCCGGAGGCACGGTGTGGTGAAACCAGTACAGAGAGACAGAGGTTACACTGTGCATGATGTTTGAACGCCGATAATCAATTAGAAATATAGATGACTGTGCAGCTGCACTGCCCATAGCCTCGCCGGGCTGTAAGCAAGTCTCCTTTTTATTACTGAAGCCTGTACGAAGCGGTGACTTTGCGCGGCTGAGGGTGCAACTGAACGGACAATCACACCGGGCCATTGAAGTGGTTCGGATGAGGTGCTTGATCGGATTGTTTGGTTGTAGAAATTTCGCCAACTTTTCCTCTATTCCCTTTTAACAGCAGTGCCATCGGGCATTGCTCAGGAGATGGCGATGAGGTTGTTCTACATGGGATTTATACTCTACTCGGGGATCGTGTCTCTTGCTGGAGCAATCGAAGGTAAGACCCTGTTGTGTTGTCTTGCATTGTGATAGTCGAGAGAGCATGACCACTTTTTTTTTTGTGTGCAAAGCATCTGTGTACAGGCCTGCATTCACCAGAGTTGGAGCCAACACCGCAAATAGGTTATCTTCATTTAACACCGTATGCCAGCCCAGTCTTCTCTGAGGGAGATAATGGGGGGAAATGCTTGAATCAGAGAAAGTACCGCACAAATAAGCATTGCGTTGATTTTCTTTATTCTTTTACCTACAATTTGTCTGCGATTTTTTACAATGCTCATTTCTGACCAGACAGAATCGGCCTGCGAGGGTGGCAGGCAGTGAGATTATTCACACTTGGATTATACAGCAGGTTAAAAAAAAAAAAGGCAATCGCAATATTTTGAATGAACGACCGATTTGGCTGCGACAAGATGGCAATACCCCCCTCTCCCATTACCCATGAAAAATACGATTTCCCTATGTATATTCGGAGTGTGGCCACACATTTCGATGCTCAACACACACACACACACACACACACACACACACACACACACACACACACACACACACACACACACACACACACACACACACACACACACACACACACACACACACCATTCAAACTGTATATAGGCTACTGGTGTGTTGTTCAGAAATCTGAGCAGCACGCTTAAGTTTCAGATCAAACCTGTGGAACCCATCGGTCGGATCAGTTTTCGTGTTTGTTGTGACTTACTTTACGCATATGAAAACAACAGTTGTGTCTTCTGGTAAAGGTAGTCTTAATGGCGCGGCTTGTCCCGACGTGCAGGGCAGGGATCCGAAAACCAGAATGTATCAAAAGGGTCCCAGTCCCCCCCAGTGACAGCAGGCTCTGTCTGGTGGTGAAATGGAGCGAATAGTCGTGCAGTTGCCGCTTAAGTGTCTGATTTAATCCCGAGTAAGAATGAGATATTCTAAAGTGTATCTTTCCTCTAGATAGATAGATAGATTTCGTTATTGATCCCCGGGGGAAATTCTGGGATTGCAGCAGCATAATACTCAAGAATGTACAAAATACAAATAACAAAGGCCTAAAAAACAAAATATTAACAAAACTACTTATAACTAAAACATCTACTTAAACTACTTGCCATGTTTGCTGACCTGTTGAGCCAACAGCTCTTTTTCTCTTTATTGATCACTTGAAGAGAAAAACTCAAATACAAAACAACAAATTAATTGGCATTTCTTTGCCACAAGCCTGACTTTGATCATTATTTAACGTTGTACTTAAATGAACACCATTTTGAATTGGGTTTGCTTGTAAGGCATGAACTTAGCTAGCATGCTCATTTGAAGGCTTCACAGTGCATTGGTGATTATACATATGTCATAATTCTGGACTCCTTTGCAAAACAAATCCCAAAATGTTTTTGCAGTGTGTCACCAACCCAGTCATGCACTGGTATTTGTCCTCTCCAGTTGTTGCATTGGAGCATATTTGGATAGAAATGTGGACCAACAATATGTCAGTTCCTTCCACATTCATAATCCATGTTTGTTTTTGGGCCAAATGGAAAAGTAATACATTCATACATTTATTGAGCCACTGAAGCCAGCTGACATTATTGGTGCTTTTCTTTTTTTTTAAACTAATTGTTGCTATCATCCTTGTCTGCGTTGAAAGACCTTATGCTACATAAATTTACTACAATTTGATGTAAACTATTCAGATTGAAAGGCATAGCTTGGCTAAAGGCTAGAGATTATGAACTCGGCAAAGCTCCTCCCACCTTCCCCATGAGTATGTAACATCTGGACACAGGAAGACCATTAATCCAACGTGGATGTGACTGTAGGGGAGGGACCGGCTATAGGGGAGGGGGTGGGTGAAACAAAGTAAACGTCACCAGGATCAGATCTGGAGGCACTCCCTGAGATTGACACATGGGTGACATCACGGATAACGTGTGGCTGAGATGATCTTATGCGTCACTGCTGAGTGTTGATCCGGCCAGCAGCTTCCCGATGGCGATGCTGGTCCAAAAGGGTGGAAACGGTCAAATGAGTTAACACAAACACCACAACAAGATCAGCCGCTTGAACTGGGCCACAGCATGGATTTGGGATTGAGAAGGGATTGGAGAGATCGGAGTCATAAGGTCATGCTATGCTCCAGGAAAGTCCACAGCAGAAATGTAGCACTGGGCAGTTTGTTTTTATTTTGGTACATAAAGATGTGATACTTTTATACAGACAAAATCCAGTACCATGGCCTGATGGCAACTACTGATAGCCAACATGTAGTACACAGTCGTAATGACATTTGAATGATTGTTGGCGTGACAGTAAATAAGGTTATGGGTTCCTTTTCAAGTTTTGAGTCATGTTAAGACGTTGGCTGACAAAATAGTTGTATTTTTCCGTGTTTTTTCCAAATACTGTCTGAATTTCAGGTTGGAAAAAGAAATAAAAACAGATATATTGTAATTTTAAGTGAAACCATTTATGTTTACATGCTGAAAAATGGGAAGTGTAACATTAGCACATCCATGTTACATTACCTTATGACCACAGGGCTGACCTATATGATCACAACAACCCTTTTTAGAAGCAGTAGAGTCCTTGTAGTGAAATGTGGAGATGAGGGTCAGAGGCTAAAGAGGTTGAATTCCTGAGGAGCCTACATTCTGTTTGCCTGACCTTTTAATGGGAGCTGGCTTTACCTTTTCCTCAGAACTATCACTGGAAACATCTGCTGGAAAAATTCAGCATCCTTCATACAAATTCAACAGATAATAGAACTTGGATTGCTTCCTTCAGCTTCCCCCTCCTGGAGGTCACCTGGGAATGGTTATTGTAGCACTGCACGGCTGAAGCGGTCTGTTGTCGACCGCCCTCCATCAGGTGATACAGATATTCTTTTGAAATGAAAGAATCCTAGGATAAACAAGATATGGGGAATGAAATATCGCTATATAGTCCTATTGTTTGTGCAGTGGGTCACAGTGCGTTTTCACATTCTTTGGCTTGAGAGTCATTTTTTATTGTAAGCTGACGTGCCAGTGTTTTGCCTTTTGGCCTCAACCTACAGAAAAATATTTGTGAAATGATGATAGCAGGCAGCGGGATCCTTGACCGTAGCTGCAGAAGAGACCCCCCCCCCCCCCCCTCTTCCTGTACTGCATTGTAAATTCAACTCCCGACTAGAAGCTAAAACCAGATTAACATAAATGTCTTCGGCGTTGTTCCCCGCATTCAAAGGCTAAGACCACAGATGAAAGAGTGTTTGTTGATTTTGAATAGCAGGGGTGCACTGTAATTGGTGTTTTCTGGTAGCTACATCACTGTTTACCCTATTTAGCTCCTGAAACCCAAAAAGGAGCGGATTGGCTTATTGAACAAAACAGGGAGCGTGGGTGTGTGTGTTAATGCAGCTCTGTAAGGTGCCTTGAGTTTCTGAAGGTGATAAAATGGGTGGTTTTCTATCTCTCTCTCAACACAGAGAGAGACAGTTACATACTTAACGGCTATCATAACTGCCTACATTATTTCCTGTCTCCTTATATGGTGTTGGCTCAAATTGATCTGTTTTTCCAGGCATTTGGTAGGATGAGTCGTTCAAATGTCACAATGGGTTGCAACGTTTGCCTTGACACCCGGCACAGCCGTGTGAATACTGGCTTTGTGGCTTTTGTTTTACTTCGACGTCACTGATGGTGAACCGCTCACCTGATGCTTCAAGCTGACCGTCGAGCTCGTCAACGCTTTTGTGGCTTTCCTCTGCTGATCCTCTTGCGTCGGTATTTCGGTTCCGCTACCCAGGCTGGCTTTGCGCTTGACTGGAGAATCGATTGACCGCAAGGCCCCTGGGTGGCTTTTACACCTGGTCAGAAAGAGAGGATGTGATGTATGGAGACAAGATTCCTCCTCACGGACCGCTGCCATGTGTCAAACCTGTCTTACTTTTGTCAAATTCACAGCCATTGCACTCATTGGAATGCGGCTGTACATGTGGCACACATTTATGCACTCCGGCTCTTAATCGCTTCCTTTGTTGCTTCTTATCTCTTATACATTTCCCCATCTCCTTTTGCTGATTATCTATCTGTCTTGAAATACTTTATTGTTTTCTTCTTCAGCCGCTGCAGGACAGGAAGCCTCTGCAAACCAGCAGTTTTGCTGAGTAGGGACCAAAGTGTTTTAAGTACTTTGTATGGTGGTTAACCTTTTTTCCTGTGTAATTAAATAAATAAATGAATGAAATGGTAGTAAGTGTTTCTTGGCAAGGATATGGACATAATTCAATATATTCTAGAAGTAATTCTGCACCTGAAATACTAATAACTGGTATTGAATGTAAATCAGCATTGCATTTATTAGACTTCTGCATAAATCTATAGTGTGCCAGACAACATAATCAATCATTTTTAATGTGGCTGTATCATAATGCACCCTAATGCACATTTAGCAACCTACTGGTTTTTTATGCTTGCCAGCAGGGCAAGCATCTACGTCTAGATCCCTGCTGAGGTCTCTATGAGACTAGCATCTTTATTAGGTCCTTGTTGAATTGCGCATGTCTGACATGCTAGTGGTAGGAGCCTTTTATAGTCCGGCTGATGTCCCTCAAGTAACATGACTCTGACAAGCCTGTCCCTAATAATCATTCAGAACGATCACTCATCACTCAAACTATCCAGCTTAGCTAGTTTCAAATGCCATGCCTACACCGCACCAATACTTAATGACAACATGCCACCCTACACTAATGTTGAATACTGGATAACTTCAACACAACAATTTAAATAGTATAATATAGTATAATATAGTAAAATACAACCTTAAGAAAGTAGATAATAAAATAGTCAAAACAACCACAGGCTACTCTAACTTGTTATATCATATTCAAACGTTTTTATTGAACTTCTTTACTGTAATAATTACATTTCAATGACCGTATCTTTACATTTTGTTGTTCTCTAGCATGCCCTGCCTGTCAGTCTCGTCAGTCAGTAGTCGTGATGTAACCCAAGACTGATAACTTGTAACATGTTTCTGCTCCAGATCCTTTGTCGTCTTGATAAGCGGTGTTGCTAAAAGATTAGACTTACACTTGTTACATAATTTGTCAGTATGCTCACACCTGGCAAACTAGCGCTAAGCTAAAATGAAATATGTTAAAAATGAAATACCTCAACTTTCATCTGCTTATATTTGAAGATGAAAATCTGGGCCTTTGTACAATAAAACTCTTTTTTTCATACAATATAGTTTTACTTTAATCTTTTTGTAAACCCTCAGTTTGAAGTTCCTCCTATATTTGTATCATTTAAAAAAAAGTGTACCACATGTGAGCAGCAACCAGCTGGATGTACTCTGTGCCACTCTTCAACAATACTGTCAGGATTGAAGGGTGCATTGACCACAGCTTGAAGGAGGAACCCCAGACCGCCGAGTTCCCGTTCCAATTTGAAATTATTATATTTCTGGGACAATTGTTAAAATGTTGTGTTGTTTGAGAAAAGTGCTTATGGTCTTCCCATTTCATATCCAGAACTGCCCATCAGTGTCACCATGCAAGTGGTAAAAACAATCATTGCTGGCACCCCCAGTGCCTGCTGCCTTTTTCGGTGGTCTAAATAACATTAACGTGAAGTAAAACCTTCTGTGTTTTACACAGTGAACATCTAGGGTGTCACCGCTGAACAAAACAGTCGTCGATTAAGATGTGAAGTGGATGACAACTCTTTTGTGCATTGTTTATGATTCATTCCTGGCAATTACTGAGCCGCACACATTCCTCCCTCCTGCCTTCTGTAGAGTGAATCTAATGAGGGATCTACTCTCATTAAATCACAGAAACATTTCGTTCTTAAACTGAAAAAGATAGTCTTTTTACTGTATTCATACCTTATTCTTGCCGTCTTATTTTTTTTACTGTTAGCTTCAGGGGACAGAGGCAAGCCAGAGAGGATTTACAGCCATCTCAGTTGCAATGAATGCCTCAATTTATGTGGTCCAGCCTTCATTTTGTGGCTCCCATATTCTGTTTTCATAACAGCTGAATCTGGGTTGACTTTTCCTCTATGGGTGCACAGAGCTGTGCTATGCCGAGGCTTACAGATTGGATGTAGAGAAACACTCCACAGTGGGTCCATGAGCCCATTTACGTAGAACTTTCTGTCCATCCGTCTCATCTACTTTCCTCTGTCTTTACTGCATCTCCGGCTGTGGCCCGTGACACCCTGCAGAGCCTCATCAGGTTACCTCAGAGGTCAACACTGCACCCTTTTGTTAGGCCATGACACAAAAAAGGCTTTTGGGGCATGAGGGAGGGTACTAAACTCCAACTCAAAGTTCAGCTGGTGTTTATGCATGTTCAACCACTTTTGAAAACGACTGTTGAGGATTAGAACTTGAATAGCCTATGGATATTGTGTGTGTGCAGTAAGCCGGTTAACTGCGCCAATACTGGGCAGTGGCTTGGCTTGCACAAAGCTAAGTGGTTGTTTCCATTGGATGGGAACTGCACAGTTCTGCCATTGAAAAAGTTGATTCAACAACCCACAGTAGTGGCCAGGGCAGGACGTAGCGTTGGACGTCGGCCTATATTGTGCAAGTGTTGAGCTACTGTTTTTGATGTTTCGGCTCATGACACTCCTTTTTTTTTTTTTTTTGCACTCTCACATATGGGAATGCTTTGCTCTTGCCACCTTCTTATCCTGTAGGATTCTCCATTTTACATCTGAAGTGCTTTGTGGTTCCAAAAAAATAAGTCCTTCCGTCTGAATAATTAATGCACCACAGAAATCCAGGAATAACAAGGAGTTCCTCTGCCCTCGCCCCCCTTCCCATGCTCCTTGTTTGGTTTTAATTGTTACTTACGAAGCAGGGATTCTTGCTTTGAAATCATGCTAAACTGAGCACAGAGAAATCACTTTCAAACTTGACCTCAGGGGTCTAATTACATACCGTGGTCAGTTTTTTTTTGCTTTTTTTCCCCAGTCCTGTGAAATGCTCTAGAAGATCCGAATTCCACCATGGAGGACCAGGCAGGGGAGACGTGATGGGTGATGAGAAACAGCCCTGGTTTTTTTTTACTCTCGAGCAATAGTTCTTTCCCACCTTCCTGTCACCCCCCAGTTGTACACACCGAGACCCGGAGCCCCATTTATTTATTCAAGTCATTTCAGATTCCCATTTGTACTCTTATCTTTTAACGGCGTTTAATAGAATCCATGCTCTATCGCTCAGCCTGGAAAAATGATTCACGAGGGGATGGGATTGGTTGAGCACTCTGATGAGCTCAGTGTTAGAGGCATGCTCGTGAAACAAAAGTAGTTTTCACGAGTAGTTTCAATTTGTTTTGGTGAAAAATGTCAGCGGTGTCAATGTTCTTTATGTGTTCGGAGGACTTTATTATCATGGTGTGTGATGTTTAACAAAGGCAAACCTGCTACATGGAAGAGTCACCACAGCCAAATAGAGATCCTCTTTAAATCGGGGACTCATACACTTGGCATATACTATAGATAGTCAGTGTCAGCATAGAGGGATGAGCACTTTCCCTGTGATTTCTAAACCAAAGCAATTTGGTTTCTTCAAAATCTAGCTGCTCTTCTTTTGAGAGAGTGTCTTTTGAGACGAAGCTATACACATGAAATCAATTAGAAGGTGCTGGAATGTGCTGCGTGGATCTGGAGTTGATTTGTAGAGCAGGGATGGCCACATTGTGAGAGACAGTTCAGGAGGAAAAGTGGGTCAGTGGTGTGTCCCAGATGGACATGGTGTCTGGAGGCCTTCATCACTTGGCTGCTGATGGAGAGTCGGTGACACAACACCCCTCAATCACCGTCCTATCCTCTCCCACCGCATGTTTCTCTCGCTCTCTCGCCTTCTCTCTACCCCCTCTTAAATACACATATATGTAGACTACATTTTGGGCTAAACATACCGTGTAGACTGTTGCTGGTGAATGAGCTACCTTTTGGCTTCGCTGAGAGTAGCTTCTTGTGACCGAGTCAGGCGTAAGTGGGAAAAGGCTTCGACTTCCCAGGTATTTCTTGGACAAATATTCTGGCCATTTTTTACAATGAAGGCCAGCCTGCAAGCATTCCTGGGGTTCCAGTTGCCTTAAGGAGTGCCTCAGCATTCATATTTAATGCTTTTACACTATCACGCTCCTCTAAAGGTTTTCTAAGTGAAATCCACTGCGAGTGCTACACGCAGCAACTTCATCAAAGAGGGACAGGAACCGGCGTTTTGATGTGACTGAAAATCCCCAGTGTTTTCTACTAGTGAAGATATGGGACGTTGGGGTTATTTCTACTTGGAAATAAAACCACTGCTGCTTGTGTAGCCTCTATGGGGTTTTCATCACTGAGTAATGGGGAAAATTAGAAACTCCTAAGGGATTGAACTAAGACTATGGTGGTTAGTTTCAGGTTCAGATCTCATCTTCATCACTAATGAGATATGTTTTTTTACTCTAATGGATACCCAAAGGATGGTTGTCAGGATACCTTGAAGTGGAGAAGGCAGTTTTTTTGTTTAATTCTCTGATATATCACACTGATTTTGCTTTTAAAGGTTGATTATAAGCAATAGAATGTGATATTATTGCATTTTAAAAACATATTCTTGCTGTTTTGTGGCTAAAAGATTTGAATGGTGGAAGATTTCATACCATAAAATAATAATAAAAAGCACATACTAAATAAAATCTCAGAAAATGAGATCTGAGACAAATTAGGGAACATTATTTGAAAGTATGGGTAACTATTTATTAAAACCATTTCTTATGATTATCATGATATTGTGTCTATATTGCCCAGCCCTGCCATTTAGTCATAGCAATGTGATCAAGTCACCATTCAGCTGTGGCAGGAAGTGCTTTAGTTGGATTGGCAGTGTCAGGAGGGAACTCCGTGGGAAACAAAGATATTGGGCTTGTATTGGTTGCTGTGCGTCCCCTGATTTCATGGAGTTGGTGTTTGCTGCTGGGCCGATCCCAGGAGATCAAATAAAGGCCTTCTTCATTCCCTTTCATAGGTAAAATGGACCCTCCAAAAATTGTCAGCGTTTTGGCAGTGGCTTTGGAAAAAAAGCAAGTTTGCAGACTGAATTAACAATTCACATCTCTGTTTGAGATATTTCAGTGGACTTTGAAAGGGGACTGCTAAGGGGGGGAAGATTGCCAGTACTTCCCCCAACCTCCAACCCCTCCTCAGCCACAACCTCCAATTAGGTTCAGAGGTTCTCCCCTCTGTGGTCACTTCATACTGGTGTGTAAAGCGATGATAAAATTAGAACCCACAATGTTTTATTTCCAGTTTTATGCCCACTCATAGGGAACAACTGGCTCAACCCTACTGCTTCACACGGGGCCCAGAGAGACCGAGCGAATGCCCAAACATAGCAGCCTGTTGCAGAGTTCAATACTTTCACTCATTTCAGCTTATGGCTAGGTCTGTGTGAGGCTGTGTTGGTTGTTTAGGCAGAGTAAATGGCAGCATATAAACACAAGCAAATCCAATGTATTTGCAGCCATACAAAATGTACCAAGACATCGGTCAGCTAAAAGGAAGCAAAACTAACAAGTTGGCCTCGGGCCATGGCTAGCCTCCCTCCCATTCCTGCACTCCCTGGGATTGGGTGTGTGCATGTCGTCTAAATTGATTCAGCCACTGGCCTCTATCCATTCTTCTGCAGCTCCCTCTCTCTCTCTCTCTCCTCCATTCTTTTGAATTTACCCTGTCAGGGCCTTGTGAAGTTTAATATGGACTCTCCACTTTGCTGTCTCATGCTCTCGCACACAACCGTGTTCAAACATTACCTTCTTGAGTCGGTTGAATGTTTGTTAGGCTCGCCCGTGCCGTTGAGTGAAGAGAAGGGGCCGAGCTCTAGCTGAGCATTTTAAACCCCTGCCCCGTCTCCTCAAATATCAAGGTGTTGTTAGTATAATAGGAATGCTGTGATCTGATCTCAGCAACCCTTTAGCGTCTAATTGTATTTCTAAAAACATGACACTCAGGGGGAGTGTTTGGATCACCCGTACACTTTCACTGTCACACAAAACGGCTAGGGTCTAAATCCCTTAGTCTGACAGTTTACTGGAACGTGACCGCAATGATACACTACCCTCATGCTCTCTTGTGATTTCAGTCACATCCCAGCCCCCTTGCGGTGCACGCCCGCCCTTCCCCCAAACACCTCCCCGCCTGCCAAGTACGGAGGGAGGCAAGTCATCCAGGGCAAGAGAGGGCTCAGTCCCTGCAGAGAATCACAATGAGACCTTTGGTGCTGTCCTTTCCAGAACATTGCTGCACACTAGTACAGTAACAACCTCCTGGCTGAAATGGCCCATATGGTCTTTAATTTTCTGTAAAAAAAAAAAAAAAAAAATGTTTGTTGCTTGTTTAAAAAGGAAACAGTTCCCTTTTATTCATTTCATTCTTTCTAACGCTGATTGTTTTCATACAAGATTTTTGTCATTGCTCTGTGGTTTGTGCTACAATTTCAGTTTAATTTAGCACAAGATTCTGTTATTTGTGGTCTTGAAATCGTACCCTCCTCCACCACTGTCTAGTAATTCCTTTAGTATTTTTCAGCAAATTGTTCACAAACTTTATTTAAGTGACAAATTCACCGTTGGCGGATGGAAGACTCGTAGATAGAAAGTTTGTCTGTGAGTTAAACCATGTAAGCAGTGCCAGACTGCCAATGGGTCATGAACGTTACTGTGGTGCCGCTGCTCCGTGGTACACCTCAACAATCTCTGCTGACTTGCTGCCCAGAACTACCAAGCTAGACGGTTTTCTCGTGGGTCAGACAGTGATTGAATGCCCTGTTATGTCTTATGCCGTGACACATGAAAGGGCCTCTGTGGTCGAAAAGTTGAAAAACACCTTCAGACTAATAAAAAGCAGAAAGAGTTTGTGATGTCCGTAAGAAGAGAGGAAACGACAAACAAACTCTGGACTTAAAGGGAGCACTGTTAGTTGTAAAGTTTTTTTTTTCTGAATAGGCTGCCTCTGTGGGTCTTAGATACAAAAAAAATGATGGTGAACTTGGGTTGACCCTTGCGTGCTGCTTTGCCCTGCTGGCTAACATCTATCTTCCTCGAAGCTGGAAAATTCCAGCCCTGGATAGGACAAGACTGGTTGTTGAAAAGTGGGGGAAAAAAAGCATTAGGGTTAGACTTGCATCGCATGAGCTAACTGTCAGTTCTGTTCACTGTTGTTATTTACACGCTTGTGATTTACAAGAGCTGCATTCCTTTTGAAAGGTATTTGTGAGTCAAAAGCAGTTCCAGTCACAGTTGCTTTGCTTGATGACGCATCATCTTTCCTCTACTTTCTCTTCAAGCTCCCAAGACCTGCAGCCCTAAGCAGTTTGTGTGTAAGGACCAGGTGACCTGTATCTCCAAAGGCTGGCGCTGCGACGGGGAGAAAGACTGTCCAGATGGATCAGACGAGTCACCAGATATCTGTAAGTACGCCTGAAATAAAACTAGCTCATAAAACTAGCTCTCAGCAGGCTCATGTCCTCCAACTGCCTTTTCTTGTCCTGCTGTTGCTGAGGGGCGATGGGGGTTGTTGCTGCTTTTACCCAGCTACGTTTCCCCAATTTCAACCTTCTTTTAAACGTTAAATGGGTTTTTTTCTTTCCATTTCAAATATCACCGATCTAAAGGGCTCATGGTGGACTCTCAGGATGGGTGTTCACCTCTTCCCGATATTGATGCAGTATGTGACGTGGTATCTCTACCCTCAAACTCACTGTCCAGTTTTGGCTTTTAAAATATGAGTATGTTTACATGCACACCAACACCCCAACATCAGGGAGCAGTCAGCTTATGGCGTATTTCAGTTACAAAAGTTGCACGATTCAAAGTAACGCAAGTAATGCAACATCAGGGCTTCTGCATCCGACCGATGTGCAGCTTGATTACGCCAAAATAACTTGTTTACATGCCCTAGAAATAAAGATGGAGCAGAAATCTCGGTGTTATTCTTACTCTGATTATGACTGTAACCTGATTTTAAGATGTTCAGAAACAGGCACGACTGTTTTTAATACGTTGAATTAATCGGATTAAGATCAAATCATCAGTGTGCATGTAAAGGTACTCAATGGCGCAATGTCCAGACAGTTTAATTTGGGCTTGAGTAAGTGCTTAGGTTATGCCCTTTTCCGTGAAGGACGCCGGCTCTCGGTGCGTGCCCTGGCTGCTCTGCTGAATTACAGCTCTTAATTCTGCAGCCATGTTTAGTCTGGGTGTCCAGGGATGTGTCTGCGCTTGTCTGAAGTCCCGTGGGAGCCGCGAGGTCCCCCCCTGAAGAGAGTCTCGTCCCAGCCGCTCGCATCTGCCAACCTCCTCCGTCCTGCCACGCCATCCGTAAAACTCTCTCCCCGGTAAAAGCCTTTCGCTCTGTTTACATGACGGCGCTAATGGTGACTCGACTGTCTGCGTGTGCCACACCTTACCTCTTGTCATGCCACAAGCATTCTCACAATAGCCAGGCACGCAGAGACAAGCGGCTGACATCATGGCTTTTGTGTCACTGTGGGTGAAAACACAATTATGTCGTTGCACACGGGGGGTTTATGGATTTGATACGTGTGAAGGGTAACGAACTGTATTATCACACTGTGTTCGGACAAAACATTAAGTGTAGGTGTTGAAATGGAGAAAGCTACATTCATTTGAATCCCCCCCCCCCCCTCCCACAGACCGGTCAAGCGTTCTCCTCTGTGCTCCCTAAGAGTTTTGCTGCATCCCCCCTTTTTCTCTGTGCAGATATCCAGTTTGAAATGAATTGGTCTGAGGGTGAACTGTCAAACATTTCATGGTCCGGGGCGCTAAAGCGTGTTGTTCGAAGATAAACCCAAAAGTGGCAGTTCTCTCCTCCATTTCGCCATCAATCACTTCACCAGAAGGAACTCCGTCTAAGTGTGATCCAGATAATTCAGTCAAGCACGCCGTGGCTACTCAATCTCTGCCTCTTTTTTTTTTCTTCTACTAAGCAATTGAACTGAGTGAAATTTCCATAGCACTTATGTAATTTGCCTACACAGACAATGGCGTGATTCATCTTGTCCAAGAAAGCTGCACGGAGCGCAGTGTTTCACCAGAACATCAGGATCTGTTCTGCTCAATTACCCACGTCCCATGGGCTGTACTCTGGCTGTCGCTTTACCTTTAGTTAAGATGCCACTCCACTCACGTAAGCTTTCGAGGCCATCATAATAAATATCTGTTACTGCAATTAATACACTTTTACTCAGCATCGTACAATATGTACGCACTCTAATGAGCCCAGTCAAAGGCGAAGGCGCCTTTTTAAGCATCACAATGAAAGACGGAGCACACTGTGATTTTATCCACAGCCCTTTAGTTGATCCGTCCATTAAATGTGAGTAGTGTTTGGAATGGAGGCCTGGAGATAAAGCTACAGAGTGAATGGGCCTGAGCCAGCATAGATGAGGCAGACAGGGGAGTTTAGAGGAGTATCAGTCTGAAGGTTATTAAAAACCCTTCTCCGACTCCGAGGAATGGAAAAGCTTCTTTTTTACTCTTGCTTTTCCATTCAGGGGGTTAAGCAGTTTGCAGGCCATCAGCCCAGCCTGTCCCCTGCTGCATGAGAGGCACTCTAACCAGCAGGCTATAAACAGGGCTTGGTGTGGAGATGGATGACATGGCAGGCCAAACCACTGATCAACTTTGGAGGGGGACGAAAATCTCCAGATCAAGCAAAGAATTTCTTATAAGCCTGTACATTTAATTCCCTGTGTTGGTGTATTTCATTGCATTTGGAGAGTTCAAGGTGTCGTCTGTTTGTCTGCTGTCTAGTTTCTGTTCCAACCTTTGGTTTTTAAGTCAGAGGACAAACAAAATTCCCTGCTTTTAAGAGTTTTGTTTGAACATGCCCCATGACCATAGTCTAGTGTGTTAATGTTGATGGGAATCAGAGTGGCGCATGCTACTATAATTACAACATTATCTCCAGTTCAAGTTAATTACTAACCAGAGGCTTGGGTTCTAAGGCATGCTCACCCAGATTTCACAAGGCTTTCTCCTCGTATTTTCTCTCTTCCGTTCTCCATCCCTCCCTCCCTCCCTCCCCTGGCTGTTGGCTGTGGTTCTGTCTTGGTGCAAGATCGCCCTATGGTCCGGTCATCCTGTAAATCAGAGATTGTGACAGTGCAGATAGCGCACGCCGCCAACATGAAGCATGGTTATTTCCTAATGTAGGTCAATGTCTCACTTGAAAAGGGCACTTATTGTGAAGAGTAAAAAAAATGAAAGTAATCAGGAACTCCCCCACTCCCAGCTATCTGCACGATGCCACTTATGTTGAGTGTCATGCTGAAAGCCACAACCTACACAACAACTAGTTAGCAAGAGCTGATTTGACTACAAGCCAGTTTCATATTAGTTAAATGCCACCTGTTGTTTACGGTGGTCATAAATTCACCTGCTGTCAGAGTGGTGGGTGTCGTAAACGTGTGCGGTTTTGTCTGGCGAGGATCTTTGATCCACACCAACGGTACCTATACGGGAAGAAAGTGAGCTCTCCGGTATCGTACTGTCTGGAGGTCTAATTGCCCGTCGTTCCCAAACCACTCATCTGGGCTGTAATTACGCTGAGGAGGTAAAGACAGACTTCTGCCACGGTGGTGAGGCCGTAGCAATCACACGAGGCTTCGACACACAGTAGTTGAGGTGGCTGTTGATGCCAGGGGTCGTTGTTGCATTCCCTCAGCCTTGTGAGGAGCAGAAGCCTCAGCCTTAAGGTGTTGGTTATTAGAGGGGTTGGAGAGATGGGCAGGCGGTGTGTACATGGCTCTGCATGAGTTATCATAAGTCAATAGGTTAGAGCCTGGGCAGGTTGCCAGCTGTAGAGCCATTATCAGATAATTGGATGAACTTTAGTTAAACAAAACGACGAACAGATTTTAACACAGGCCCATTGTTTGTCTTATCTGGGCTCCACCAAGAACATACACACTACTATGTGGTAACCAGGGATGGAGGGATCCCACAACAATGTTATCTCTATCACTATGTCAATTGAGCACTTGCGCCACGATACAATAATAGTAGTTTTCTGCAATACCTTAATTATTGCGATTGGATACTGTGATTTATTACTCAGTTTTTCTTTCATTCACCCGCAGTAAAATCTGAAATATTATCCCTAAGGGAAATTAAATGTTAAAATCAATTTTACTCAGGAGTAAAACGTCATAAATCAGTCAAATTCAAGGCCTCTTAGACTCTCAAGCTGTCAAGTTGACCATTTTTTCCATTTTCAAGTGTAGTTGGTGACCTGCTTATTGGAGTAGCCGCCCGGGTGATATTTCTGGAAGCAAGATTACTCAGCCAGATAATTCCAAAAATAATCATGGATCTTCATGATGACAGATTATTGGTTGGTATGGCTTTAAAACATCCATGAGAACAAATTTGACATTTTATCGAAAATTCAACATTGACATGAGTTCTTTTTTAGTCATGAGGCTGAGTAGTTACTTCACTAAATGCCACCCAGGGGGCTTTTTCAATAAGCAAGGCCACCAAGCCGTGATAGATGCAACTTTGTAATAGCAATACCATTTAAAAAAAAAAAAAAAAAAATTGTTTTATGTTTTTAAAATAATTGGATAGTCATTAACCAATACTTAATGTAGCATTTTATTTTATTTTTTTAACCACGATAAGCCGTCAAGCTCGGGGACCCCAGTGTGCAGCGCCCATATCCTCTGCTGACTCAGATAGCCATCAGCAGGCTGTCTGTACAGGCCCCCGTCTGCAGGTGTGACCCTGTCATCCCTCTCCCAGGGACTGCACTGGCTCGCCTCGCTGCATGTCTTCAATTGGTTTCAGACAAGCTATTGCACCTCAATTACACACAGGCTCAGGCTCAGGAAGTGGCTGACATGTGCCCTTAGGACAGGAGGTTGGGCTCTGTGTAGCACAACGATGGCGGTGTCCCATGCAATACAGCTGCTTATTGAGACACTGGCCAGTAGTTGTGGTATGCTGTTAAAGCATTTCCTCCATCTAGCAGAAAAAAGCGGTGAGGGAAGATGGTGTTTAGGATATCCAAGTGTAGCTGTTTATCCAGGTTTGTTTCCCTTGGAGATTGAGCAGACTTTTTTTTTTTTTCTAACAGGACACCAACAGTGCTTGTGGAATCTCCTTTTAATGACCACAGCACGGGAAACTGAGAGCCACTCATCAATCTGTATAGGATTGATGAGGTGTGAGCTAGAAAGATGGATAGTTAAAGCTCTCTTTCTCTTCGGTTGTTTTTTCTGTGCTGTGTTTATGTACCCTCCTGCTGGGCTTGTGTTTGTGTGTGCAGCTCCCTATGGAGGGACTTTGAAAAATGAAGGGTTTATCCATAACAGGTTAGTATCAAAAAGCAAAAGTAAATCCACTGAGACACATTGCAATGTCTGCTTTCTTGTCTCTCAGCACTATTTCTGCTGTTCTTGAGCCAGCGCTGCATCAGCAAAACCCAGTGTCTTTTTTTTCCCACTTCTTTTCAGCTCTTCATGTCTTCTATGGAGAGTTGGTAAAATGTAATGAGGTCACAGATTGTCAGCGTACTTGGGCGTGGGGGTCTTGTTGTTATTGACAACTTGTTATTGACGTTAAATTTAGCGAGCCCAGGCACTAAAGTCTCTCAGTCTAGTATAAGCTAACGGCATTGCAACATTAGCACTGGCTCTTCATTCAGTTTGTGTTGGCATGAAAGAGCACAGATTTTCCTGCGTCATAGGTGCAATGAATTATGGTCATTGTAGTTCACTAACATGCTTTCGGTGTTTGATTGTTGAAAAATGTTGCACGGGAAACACTGAGTTCATGACATGACATGACATGACATACAGCAATGACAGGGCCAAAGATAGTCCTGACAATAGTTCACTAGTTGCATCACAAGCTTCCCACTTTTTTTGAATTCGCCATTTTTACACTTTGTAATTTGAGCCCCTTTAATCTCACACCACTCTGATGGCTGTTTTGTGTTCGTGATGCTGCTTTTGGAATAAAATGTGCTGTGTCACAATTTTGATAAGATTTCACAACTTTATTTGAAGAGTTTCTGTGAAACACTTCGATCCGCGGAAGTCTGTCTGCAATTATGATTCTCGGATAAACCGCGTTCATTGTGGTCGCGCCAGCAAACGGGAACAGATGTCTGAATAAGCCCTTAGCATGTAAGCACTTTCTCCGTCATGAGAGGCACTTACCGTAAAGGAATCCCATTCAGGATCCAAAACCTTACGCAACAATTGGCTGTCCTTAATGCTCCGTTAAACTTTTTGCCCCTGATTTAGCATGCGAATGTCCACAGGAGGTCCAAGCAGGGGGTGAAATGCATCTGAATCAATGGGCTTTACGCTCCCATGCTATGTTAACCACTTCCATTCAGGGGGAGAAAATGAACCTCGGCACAATTAACATTTGCAAATGACCAGCCACTCCCTTTACTCGTACTGTCAAGTTATGGTGCCCCTGAAATGGCCATTGTCGCTCTCTCCATAGGCACTTAGTACACACACACACACACACACAGGAATCAGTCTTGTTACTTACTGATGCTAGAATGCTGTCTTTTAATGAAACCGAGGGACCCGTGACCCATGACCCATGACACACACTCTTGGATGTGAACTTTCATATTTAACTTTTCAAATATGTACGCTTTCACATCACTCGCTTTGAAATCTTTCAAAGATTTGCGCATTAAAAACAGGAAACCACTTCAAGTAGATCGTGTCTGGATTCCGTTATTGTTCGAGCGGTGGCGGCGGTGGCACGATGCTGTGGTTTTATTACATCCCGACACGCAGACACGCCATGCCTCGTGGCCCACACACACACACACACACACACACACACCGGCCCCCACGGCGGTGGATGCTGTGGCCTGGGGCCGGGCGTGGAGGGAGGTCTGACGGGAAGATTGAGTTATCATCTCCGCGCAGCTGCCCGAGGCGCCCGCGGGCCACACAACAAGGTTATCTGTCCATCTCCTGCCCTTGAGCCCCCGTTGGAGGCCGGCCAGCCCGGCCCTTTGTCTGGCCCGTCTGACTGTCACGCCTCGGCAGCCTCTCCAAGACGACCAGGAAGAGCGGAGGCGGCGGGATGGAGGGGATGGCGGGATGGAGGGATGGAGAGACGGGGATGATCCTAGAGAAAAGGCTTTGTATGGGAGAAAATGAGCAGATTAGCATTTAAGCTGGAGAAGAAAATGGAAATGGCTTTATAAAGCTCTGATCCTTTTTATAGAAATAGCCTTTTACAGTAAAAGTTGGAGTCCTTTCACAGCCCATAATCAGAGCCGTTTAGCTGTGCTCACAGGGGCCACCGGGCAGGGGCCGCAGGGTCTGCGGGGCCAGCAGTTGACACACTGCTTCCACAGAGGAAGGAGCAAAGCCCTGTAAATCCCTCTGGTCTGCGGTCTCAGCGGCCTATCACCCGGCAGAGAACACAGGGCTTTCTCACGCCACACAGGCACCACTTCCCCCTCTCCGCTGTCTCCTCCTCACCCTCTCTCCTCCTCCCCTCCTCCTCTCTATCTCTCAAAGCAGGTGGAGCCGCTAGACAGAGCCGTAGCCACCTCTGTTCCCTCTTCCTCAAATCTCATCTCCAGCCTTTCCTCTTGTGTAATTGCCTTTCTGTTTTCTTTTCTGCCTTTTTTTTTTTTTTTTTTTTGCAGATGGGCGGCTTTGGTTTGTTTTTGCTGCCTGTCTCTTTTTCTTTTCAATGTCGCTTTGTGAAAACTTCCTACTTGCTGCGTTTTATACCGTGACAATTTTACTGTGTTTGAGTCCAGGACATAAAGATAAGTAAACATTTTCGGAAACGCACTCTCGTCGTGTTTATTCTGCGGCAACTAATTCAATCGAGTGAAAATGTTTGTTTTGCTGGAGTAGTTCCTCTCACATTTTTTTTTACCGTTTCAGGTTTTCTTAATACTCCTTGTCATTTTTGGACCGTGGCTGATTGTTGAATATACTAGTACATCTGGTCTTCTCCCAGTGAGAGCACTATGTACAGCAAGTCCTTTCCCAGGGTGCCTCAGTAGGGTTTAGTAAGGCCGTGTGTGTTTGGTCTTGCGTGCTGTTGTACAGTCAGTGTGCCGGCCCGCCTGTCACACTGCACAACATATTCATTTTAGCTGACGGCGGACTGTATGGGAGTCGGGGAGCTGGCATGGGACCCGAGGAGCGGGTGTAAATGCGGCCTTTTATGCCGAGGACAAAAGATCGACAGGGGATCCAAATTTAAGGTCATCTCCAGCGTTGAGGCTGGAGAACATCCCCCCTCTTGCTGTTTTTAAATGTATGGTGTCAGACTTTTGCAAATCGCCCTGTGATTGTTTTTAATGTAATTGTATTCATGTATTATTGTTTTTTAATTGTTTTTCATGTTCTGTTGTTGCTTGTAAACTCGTCGTCCCTGTAAATGAGGGAAACCTCAGTGACCAACGAGTTAAAATAAAGGTTTAATAATAATAATAATAATAATTACATAACTACGAGGAGTGTGTGGGGGGGGGGGGTGGCGGGGTCCAGAGGTTGAGCTGGCAAGGGGGAAGCGCCCAGCGGGGGGGGGACACCCTCTTTGACGTCATAACTCTGAGTTATGGGGCTTGGGTCAGAAAAGCTCAGTGGAACCCAAATGCAAAGGTGCGACCGTCCTCTGCACTCGGGGGCGGGGGGGGGATTATTTTGAAGGTGACACAGGTAGTGATGCATTGCTTAAACCTACAGCGCGCTCAGGGGAATGTGTTAAATATTGTCTTTGCACAAAGTCACATTTCGCTCCAGAGACTGAACGCACCTGCTGTATTATGACTCATAGTTTATTTTAATCGTGATGAATTCCCTCGTTTTTTTTTTTTTGTTTGATGTGATTCGGGGAGGAGACAAAGAGAACTCACAGAGGCGGATCTCATGAGACCAGATCGGAGAAAGGCCTTAGCAATTTAGATCCCCCGCGGAAACCGTGAGGAGACGCTCCCCTCCGTTTAATATCGGTGCTAGCTGATCACACAATTTATTGCAATAATGTAATTGTCCCCGCTCTGCCCTCTAATAGGTACGAGGGATGTAATTTCCCCTATCTCTCCATGTGTGATGCGCTCTGCTACTGCCAAGCTCCATCCATTGTTCTCGCTCACAGCTTTGTCTCCAAGGCTGCCTGACTCACTCCAGAAACTATCCCCCAGTGAAGAATACACGGGACATGTTTAATTGCTATAGGATAATATTCTGTAATGTTCATATCTCTCCACTCCTATTGAGCTGCGTTCCAACTTGTATTATGCTCGTTGCTAAAATTAAATGTTCAATATAGAGGTTTATTTATTTCACACTTCTGCTCGTCGCGCTGCCTTCATTGTGCTGCGTTTGCCTGCATTAAATTCACAGAAATGGTTTCAGAAAGCCGCCTGCAAGTGAAATCATGATGCTAGAACAGTGTTTCACCGTTTAATATTTTGATGCAGTTATTTTACAACACAGTTATAAAATATTATACAAAGTGAAGTAAGTAAAAAAACAAAACAGATCAAATCAACAGCAAAAAGAATAAAAGCAAGGTAGAAAATATAAGGCAATGCAAGAAAACAAGTTGAAAACAATTCATAAAGAGCATTATAGAACAGCAAGTCTGTAACATTGAGTTTTACAAAGTGATTTAAAAGATTAGACAGATTTAGTCGGCCTAAGCTCCCCCAGGCAGGTCATTCAAAAGTCTAGGAGCGCTGAAGGCGAAGGCCCGGTCAGCTCTTATTTTTAATCTATAATTTTTAAAACCAAAAAGGGACTGCCTGAGGGCATCGGGGTCTGTGATATCGTGACAGACTCATCCGTGCTTTAAAAGTCAACAGTAAAATCTTAAAATCAATTTAGAAACTAATAGGTAACCAGTGTAAAGATGCTAAACTTGGGCTCCTGTGATAGCTGCTGCATTTAGTGCAAGAGAGAGACCCTTGACTGAGTCAGGAGCACAGAGAGTTGCAGTATAGTGAAAAGAGATAAAAGCATGGATGACTTTTTCCAGATCACTAATTAATAAAAAAGGCTTAATTTTGGAAATATACTTCATTCAAAAGAAACAAGATTAAACAACTGATAACCTGTTAAATCAAAGCTCGAATTGGCCTCAAAAATGACATCAAAGTTTCTTGCTACTGGCTTAACATTTGCTGACAGAGTACCTGATTCATGGTGAATCGATTTAAAGGAACATTCCACAATTGATGATTCACCCTCTGCAGACCCACAGCCATGCCCCCATGAGTTTGGTGAAAACAAACCAACAAAAGTCCTTCATGTTTTGCCAAGGAGCTGTCTGTCTCTGGAAAGAGGGAGTTGTGTTGCTGCAGTGAACGAAGGGCGTGCCTGTAGATTTGGGAAGTGACTGAGTGACTCACTGGGTTGAAAAGTTTCAGTAATTGAAGTGTGCGTCTTGTGGTTGTGAACGTGCCAGCCTGTTGCGTTATATGTGGCTGTAACTGTCACGCTCTACCTAAAGCAGTAGGAGTCATTCCTCATCGTTCATGGCCCCGTGCTGACGCTAGCTTAGCTTTTTGACTGCAACCATTTGCTAGCTCTCATCGCTCATGTTAGCATAGCATAAACATTGCTATTGATTCTGTGGGTTGCCTGTTCCATTGTTGTTGTTTTTTTAAACTTTATTCACGCCAGTAGAGTGTGGAGTTCTCATCTCAGCTCCCAACGTCTACAGCTGACAATAAAGACTGCATGGTCCCACTCTTTGAGAGATTCCTCTGCGGGCATAGGATGGCAATGTTCTCACAGACAGCACCAGTCTCTGTTATCTGTTCCTCAACGCTTCCTCGCTGTACATCCGCTGAGTCATGCTCATCCATATAATCATCCAAAGGGATACGGACAGCTCCAACCGTTAGATAAAACGGTTTCTAGAAAACGTAGGGGGGCGGAGAAGGAGAAACCGTTGAATGCCCTCCTCCTCCTCCTCTACCCCCTCCCCTACCCAACTGAAGTCTTTCAAACCTTTTCTAAAACCCTTGATGGAAAAAGTGTAGTTTGGAGATCGGTGTGTAATTTGAAGGAGACAAAGAGTCAAGACTGTGTTCCTTAAGAAGAGGTTGAACTACTGCATGTTTAAAAATAAAAGGAAAAATACCAGTATGACCAGTCGGCTCATACCAACTAGTTCAAATATGTCCGTAGGAGCAACACATAGGGGACAGGTGCAAGATGCAAGACACCCTGAAAAATGTTAATGTAATGAAAATTCCTCTTCTGGCCTTAATGTTCATCCTGCCAAAAAAGGTTGCAATTACAACACATTTAGCAATATAGCATGATTTAAAAAAAAAGATCCTGATCCCGGTTTCAGACCCAACATGACCCCCATCCTGTACGTGCACAAAAGGCTCTACAGAAAAAGAACATATTGAATATAGATCGCTTAAAAGGCCGGTCGTTTTTCATCGTCAAAATGTTTACAGATAGTGTCGACTTGTATAGGTTCTTGTGTATGTATGTGTGTCAGAAGGCGATGGCGGAAACTCTCCCGTACTTTTCCATCCCTCGCCTTGGCATTTTAATACTCTGGTTCCACTGACAAATGAGGAAGGAAATGACTACTGCCAGTACGAGGGGAGCTTATTATAATACACTGCCAGCAACTTCCCAAACTGGAGCAGAGAGTGCAGGGTCCACTGCCATTGGCCCTGTTGTCAAGTTATTTAAGCCTTCATATTGTCCTTTCTATTTAGTTTGCTGCTGCTGTCTCCTATTCAGCCCCTGCCAAGGTATTACTGTGTTGTGGAGCTCATGCAATTGTTCTTGTCTATTGTTTGTATTGCTGGCAGTTGTTAGTTTCTAAAGACCTGCTCTGGTAGGGGAGTAAGAGAGAGGTGTGTGTGTGTGTGTGTGTGTGTGTGTGTGTGTTAGGGGTGGGCGATATGACTAAAAATCAATATCGTGATTATTTCAAACTTTTACCTGGATTACAATTAATGAACGATTATTTTATTTGTTTTGTTTTATTTTGAAATTTGTTTTATTTTGAAATTGACCGGATGCTCCATGCCGTTCCTGTGTCTGACTTCCTGCCCGGCTTGACGCATTTGCTCGCGGCTCGCCAAAAACGAACGGTCCAAACCTGTCTGAACACGGTGTTACTGGACGGGGCGGAGGGACGTGACTGAATACCACGTAGTATTTTTTAAGGGGACAGTTCATGAACGCAGTATAGAGCGCAACAGTGACCGCCCACGTTTTTTTACAGCTCTGGTTCCGGAAGTAAATTTCCCATTCATTTACTCCATAGACGTTTCAGAAAATCCTTCTATAAAGAGTTTTAAGGCTGGAACCAAGACAACCAGCTAGACGATGAATCGTGACCATAAAACATTTTCATTCTGAGAAAAAAAAGATCGGAAAATAGAAGAAAAGGCAAAGGTACAAGACTGTGTACATCATTATTTTATGAACTTTCAACTTTCCATCATTATTTAGGAACTACTCATCCCATAAACCATTTACTTTTCCAAAAACCTCCAAACTAACGATAGTTTAGCACGCTTCTTCTTGAATTTAACATTTGTCAATAGTATAGTGTTGATATTGTTGTTGTTTTGTGTGCGTATATATAGTGTTTCATATAGTATAGTGTAAAGTGTTGTCATCGACATGGTACAGTGAAAAGCAGCTAGCTAGGTTACGTTAGTAGCTAACGTTAACGTTAGCTGACAAGACGTTCGCGGGTGCGGTAAATATTTCCATGGTAACAGCGAGCTCCACCAATCAGAGACGTCGCTGTTACACTTTAGGATTGTGGGTAGTGTAGTACTTCTCCATGACATGGTGAATAAAACATGTTTTTCTCAAAACAAGGTTGATATCATACGGACTTGTGTCTTCTACAGGAGCATACACTATCGTTTCACAACCTACTAGCTTGTGGTGAGGCTACATTGGATGGTTACGACATTATGGCTAATAATCAAAATCCCTATGCAGAATATGAATGGGGTTTTCACTTCTAGAACCTCACTGTTGAGCTCTATTGGGGAAAGTATTTGGCCCGTTCATTCGCGGGAAAGTGATGTTACGTCTGATGCACGTGCACACACACACACACACACACACACACACACACACACACACACACACACACACAGACGCTCACACTGGTTTCTTTGCTAACTGGTGCTCCTCGTTCCTCGTTCCTCGTTCTTGTCGCCTAAATAACAATCGAAATGAACGATTTTGAAAATTTGCCATGATTACATAATTAAATCACGATTACGATTATAAACACGATTATCGCCCACCCCTAGTGTGTGTGTGTACTCAGAGGGCGCAGTGAGTGGGCACCCAATGCTCATGGTAGTGAGTAACAGGTCTCTCTCTCTCTCTCTCTCTCTCTCTCTGTCTGTCTGTCTGTCTGTCTGTCTGTCTGTCTGTCTGTCTGTCTGTCTGTCTGTCTGTCTGTCTGTCTGTCTGTCTGTCTGTCTGTCTGTCTGTCTGTCTGTCTGTCTGTCTGTCTGTCTGTCTCTCTCTCTCTCTCTCTCTGATATCACTGAGATGACTTGCACTACAACTGTTATCTCTATTATCCTGAATGGAAACTGTTGACAAACACTAAATGGTTTTTCAGGCTAAATACCCAGTATGGGACACAGTTTATTCCTTGTGCAGCAGTTCATGTGAAACCGCCCGTGTCGGCAGTTTATTGAATGTAAAGCAGGGTGGCTTAGCGGTCGTGGCTGTAGGAGGTCTGCTAATATGCTGGTGTCCCGCGGATGGGAGGACCGCTCTCCTCCTGCATAAGTCAGATGTATTAGAAACTAACTCTCCATTGGAATGTGGCACTTTTTCTACCTTAGACTGCTGCTGTGGGCGTGGAGCGTTCATGTTGGGGTCTCTTTGTTTTAGCTGTGTTACAGTTTAGAGTCTGTCTGTGATGGCTAATCTGTTGCATGAGAGGAGAGGAGGAGATTCAGAAGGAATGCTTTTGGGTTTTCTTCAGGGAACGTAGACACATGCAGATGAAAGTACTGCCTCATATAGTTCAGATGTTTTTCTTTTTTTTTGTTACTCTTACCTGAGACTTACTAACTCCCCACATCTGGCCTCAACTGGCTTTGCATGATACAAAGACATATAATATATTTCATCTGCTCTTAATGAAATACAAAAAAAAAAACTAGCAATATATTCCAAAGCTAATATTTTAGGTTTTTACTCTGAACAAGGAAGACATGAGGATCAAATGAACTACGTTTTGGCTGCAACAACTGTTGAGTTGAAAAACGATAGGGTAGAAAGTGTGTGTGTGTGTGTGTGTGTGTGTCTTTAATGGTGGCTTATCAATCAGGTAGGTAAGCTCAGTCTGCACATGTTCCGATACCATCTTTGCCATGCCTCTGCCAACTTTTATAAGCCCCAGAACTGTACGGATCGTTTCCTGTGCAGGAGGTAAACTTTATTTTCTCTCCTTCTAGTGTTTTTCTAAAATGGGTCAGCAGATGTTAGAGAGAGAGAAAAGGAGAGGAGAGTGGAGGAGGAGGAGGAGGAGGAGGAGGAGGAAGAAGAAGAAAAACAGCCAAAGCAAACTGTTTGCTTTGCAGTGTGGGTTGAGAAGAGTGATATCGAGAGGAGGAGTGGGAGAGAGTGAGGGAAAGAGACTCTGCATCTCTGTTGTGGTTTGACATTAGTGAGTAATCTGGACCAGAGGAGACCACACTCTGCCATCTGTGGCCCTCAAAGACAATGCATCTTTGTTGTCACGGTTTACTTTTTTTCATTGTCTAATATTTTCCAACATTACATGCCACGAGATGCATTTTTTCCCGACCATGTGACGCACATATGCATGCATTAAACTGCCTTCGATGCTAAAGAGCCTCACGTAGCCAGAACTGCAATTCACCACAAACCCCGGCTGACTGAGGGGCTGGAGGGCTCGCTGGCTCGGTCCCTGGATTGAACAAAGGAGAAGTGAAATGCCAAAAAGCATCTTCATCAACCCTGTCAGCCTGGTGATCTCTTATCGCTGGGAAGGGCCGGGCTCTCCCACGGCTGGCTAGATAACACCGAGACGGCACATCTCCGCAGCAGACTGAGAGACATAAGGGAGGAGAGAGGGGAAGGGAAAAAAAAGCGAGATTAGATTGAAATTGTTTAACGCTCTGCTTTGCCCTTAATGATGTTTTCTTCTTTTGATCGTCACTGAGCTCGTTCCAAATCTGCCATTATCTGTGTGATATAGGCACAGCGTGAGTCGAGATGCCGCAGGCTCTCTGGATATTGTGCAGACTCACTTCATAGGCTTTGTTTTGAATGGTTTGATTCAGCCTTAATCAATGTAGATGCACTGAATTTGGATTCAGGAAGGGCACAAGAAGCTTAGATAGATAGATAGATATACTTTATTGATCCCAAGCTGGGAAATTGCAGTGAGGCTACAGGCTGCCACCTGGAGCGGCGCCATCTTGAATCTTGAATCTTCTACCTTCCTAAACAACGGCTTAGCTTGTTTTTTTATAGTACTGTATTGAATGGGTATTTACTTGCGTTTTTGCTTTGTTGCAGGTCTACACAACAGAGTGAACCAGTGTCCTGTCAACGAGCACGGCTGCCTCTACCTGGATGTGTGTATCCACATGAGCAGGCTGTGTGACGGAGTCCCTGACTGCCCCAATGGCTGGGATGAGGGGCCTCACTGCAGAAGTAATGAACACACACACACACACACACACACACACACACACACACACACTTGCTCACTCCTGTTTATTCCAAAACACATTCACAACGATAGCATTGTCATTTTCTCCATCCCTTCTGTCACATGGAGACAGAGGCTCGCCCTTTGTCCCGAGTCAAAAACCGCTCAGCCAGCCAGCCATGATTCTACAGAAGCCCTGCAATCGCTTCTCTTCCAAAACTGTAATCTCTATCCAATAATCTCCTCTATTACGCCCTTTAATGAGCCTGCTAGCATTGCCCCATGTTATCACAAGAAGTCATTAATTTATCACTCAGCCCGACTAGGACGCCATTTCCAACCACCCCTGGGGAAATGACGAGCATTCAGCCCGATGCAGGAGGAGGAGAATCTCATCTAATCTCCTACTATTAATTAGAGACGATACAACATATTGGGTCCATAGGGTCTGTCTTTGTTGCTGGAGACAAAAGAGGTCAACCGCTGGCTGCCTATAGAGGGTTGGCTCAGCATTCGGCAAGACGGTCCCCGAGATTTGGCTGTCCGAAGCTCTGCCTGCTTAAAGCTGGATTCATTTGTGTTGGGATTTGCTGATTTTCCCATTGTCTGCTTTGTCTCCCCGTTGTGGTAAACTGTCGGGGAAGTGATGTGTTGTCCCACTCGGTATCGCTCCTACCCCTTTCCCGGAATATGGGATCTATTGCGTTGCATCAGTTGATCAAATATTTACTGAACAACTCGAGTCTTCACGGACCAAAGTCCTGGAACGAGGTTGGGTCTGCCAAGTTGTCGCTGTAATCTTCGACGCGCGTAAACATCGTTAAGTTATCGCTTTTCAAAAAGTTTGGGTGACTCACTCAGAAAGGAGCACGATCGGGAGGAGGAGGAGGAGGAGGAGGAGGAGGAGGATTGAAGTGGACAGTTGTACAGAGTGGGTGAGAGAGTATCCCAGTATCCCACACACTGGCTTTTTTACACAACACAGGCGATGATGTCATCCAGGCATAACACGCACTGCCTGTCCCCGAGTACACAAGTCCAGCTGTCCTCAGTAAGGCAGTGGTAAACACACAAACACACACACACACACACGCACACAAATACACACACACACACACACACACACACACAGCAGCAGTGTGCCCAGAACTTTCGGCTTCGCTGTTTGTGGGTCCCCTATTTCACGGAAAAGCCTGGCCTTTTACAAGCATCCTAGTGTTTGCTTGTACAAACTGCTGGGTTGTGCAAGTATGCCTGTGCGCTGACATCTGAAAGCACACTTTGTTATTCAGTGTGTCCAAGTACCTCTGCCAAAGTTGTTGACAAGACTAGTTAGAAAGGGGGAGCACAGCAGGTTAGGCAGGAATTTTATCGCACTATAATAAGTGTTCTCAGCGTTTTCCTTAGTGTGTGTGTGTGTGTGACGGGGCGTGGGAGTGTGCAGGAGAGATTGACCTCTCTGCCTGGCAGACGATGTTAGCGCTGCTGCTTCCAGCCTGATCCCAACCATAGCCCCCCCCCCCCCCCCCCCCCCCCCCCAAGTTTGAATGAATGGGCTTTCGGGGCTCTCTCTGCTCAGCTAACTTGTGGCCAAGAATGTCTTCATGTTCTCAGATATAGTGTTTAATCTGACAGCTGATTTATATTCCCGGATTGTTCTCAGCATAGGTGTATCAAAAACGTATCCCCGTACTTGAAAAATGTTTGCGGTGATGTTGAAAGCCTTCTGTCATTAAAGGCAAGCTGACTGAGGACAGCGAAGGCCTGCGGGAGTGATTGCAATTGAAGGTTTAAAGGGTTAAACACATTCTTCCACCTCCGGGAGGAGTTGGGCCTTGGTGCCTTGCTCAAGTGCACAACAAAGTGTTTTCCAAGCTGGTTTGGTGGTTCAAACCGGTGATCCTCTGGTCATTCTTTGGTCCATATAGTTGGAAAATATACTTACGCTCTAAGAAAAGGCCTTTTTTAACTAATTACGGCCTATTGATGATTGGCAGTTGTGTTGTGTTTCTGTTATACATGGGAAAGTGGAGTCTATTCATTGATCTGTGGTTCTGCGTTTCTTCTCTCTTTGTCATTTTGTGACAAAGACTGATTGATAGGGAAGAGAAAATGGGGTCATGGCAGCGCTCTTGAGAGCTCATCCCTTCTCCTCCCTGCCTTCAAAGGGAGCCTGATCGCTGCGCTGCCCTGATGCTATTGTCTCAGCATGGCGGTGGTCTTTCATTGTCCTTCATGTCTCACTAACTGTAGACGGGGAGCTGGTCATAGCCTGCTGGAGGATGCACGCGGAAACACCACATCTCTATTTGTGTATGGGTCTTGACCTAAATTAGTTTATTGACTGCAATTAGGGTTGTATTGCATGGCAAGACTTGTTTTATTGCGAGTCCTCTGGTATCTCGGTCTGTATTCAGAGACGGTATTATGCTGTAAACTGTCACTAGCTACTTCACTCATGATTTTCTGCTGATTTGAAGGTCAGTGTCTTGAACTACCTAGGCGAGGTCTACTGTCACATGTGTTTGAGATTGCTTTGTGTACCTTGTGTGTTTGTGTACTTTCGTGTGTGTGTGCTTCTTTTGTGTGTGTATTTGTACACATTTGTACAAGTGTGTGTGTGAGAAAGAGAGTGAGTGGGTGTAGAGTCAGACCGCTGGTGCAGCATGCTGCCATTGTTTGGCACCACGATAGCCCCTGTTTGCTCATTACTCAGCTCCTGCCCTGTTTGTGTTTGCATACGGTTACTTTGCCCTCTTTGGCTCTGCAGCCTGCAAACAACCGCCTATAAATACACTGTTGCTGAGCCTCAGCGCTTACCCCTCTCCCATACACACATCATTATCTCCCCTAAAGTCTGATTTGCCATGCCTAACCATGCTCACTAGATCCAATTCATTCACCAGTGCAGACTTTTCCACCAACTACTATGTTTGATGGAGTGCACCCAAAAACCAAATCAACTCAAAGCAATTTCACAGAACGGTGCAGCTGAGGTCCTTTTTTAAACAGTGCCTGATTTTGTGTTTCATAGAGAGTGGTGGTTTGTTAAGCTTGGGTGAGAAGGGCATTCTGGGAGTTGTAGTCCAGAGGAGATAACATCACGGAGCCCTTCACATGACATTACAGTCGTTTAGCAGACGATTTGATCCAAAGCGGCTTACAAAGGCGCTTGACACTGTGTGGAGATCGAACCCGCGACCCCGAGGCTGAGAGTCTCACGCTCTACCGGCTGAGCTGTCCGGGCCAGTCGGAACCTATCGGCTGCAGGTAGAAGACAGGAGCGTGTGGAGACTTGCCTCCAGACGGGGAGAGCACAAGGCTAGGAATGTCACAGGAATTACTCTGTGAAGTGACACACACTGGAACAATCTGTTGAGCGTACACAGGGGATTTGCTGTGCTTTCAGCTTTGTTGATTGCCACTGGAGGTGTAAAGGATATCTTTATGATACCATTATGATATCTTAAAGATCTCTTACCATTTCTTTGCAACCGTGACTCAGCGGTGGCCATCACCCCAACGCGGCCCTGTCCCTGTCTCACTCACCCTGCATCTCCATGTCGCACCGTGCCTGCCAGCCCTGGGATTGTTTTTTTTTTACTGGCTTTGGAAGGAGTCCAGAGAGCACTCAGCAGCATCGTTCACTTCCCCCCCCCTCTTTTCTTTTTATCTCAATCACTTCTCGTGTTCCGTCTCGTTCTCAGCTTCTCTCATCTTATGTCTTCCTGCTCGCTTTCCGTTTCCCCTCAGCCCTCCTCTTTGAGCATGTTTACTTGTGTTTTTGTTGGCATGGCCCGAAGTCACCTGCCACTCCAGACCACCGCGGGAATCTTTCCTCCAGCAGTGGCCTAACAGCCTCATACACTCACTCCCTGACACCCTTTGGACAGATGTAGATTAGTGAAATTGAGGGTTGCCATCCATGCAGTAACAGGATCAATGGCTTTGGCATGCTTGTTGAGCACCCGGGGCCTCCAGTGTGTCACGGTGTGATTTGTTTGCTTCGTTCATTAACCCCTGGTTAAATGTCTGACACTCTGTTGTGCACTTGGAGCTGAATTGTCCAAACCTCCCATATCCTTCAGCCATTTCTGCACTTGTTAGCTGCTCTGTCGTCCTCCTCTCCTCCCCTCTCCTGTTCTTCTGTGCTCATTTTCTGTCTCGTCTCCTTTCCTCCCCTCTCCTCGGCTTCGACTGTAAATGCTATCTGAGGTTAGAACAAGCAAAATGATTTGCTGACTCACACTCACCTAAACCTGTTTTTTGACCTTTTTTGACTCTCGCCCAGGAAAATACAATATTTTTTAGGCTGAGAAGTGAATTGAAATAGCCCCCAGGCACTATTTTCTTTCCGTTATCCTCCTAATGCATTTTGGGACCTTGAGGTAGAAGCTCAAGTATGACCCTGGATAGAGGTACACTTTTGGGGATAGTGTAGCCACCCTAGTGTGGTTTGGCACAGTGTGAGGCTTGGTGAATGGATTCGATATGGGCCACAGTGTTTGCCGGGGGCTCTTCCTCTCAGTGGGGCCACAACAAAAGGGCCATTGTGGCCCAGAGTGCCACAGGCTTTATATAACGAGGGCCCTTCACAGGTCCAATCTCTGCTGCACTCTTGCTAATGCTGCCATTCACAGCCATAGCATCACATAGCATGTTGCGTGTCCAGTCACCGTTCGCTTTTGGAACACGGAGGTGAATTTCACAATGATAATAGAGGTGTTGCCGCTTTTATTGGTCAATTTAGTTGCAGTTGAGTTATGTCTGTGTGAAAACCCGTTGGTAAATGATTAAATAGGGACGATTCTCAACAGGCGCTATGAAGTTTTAAGTTCACCTCTTAGAGTGTGTGTCTTTTCTTTGCTGGACATTGTTGCGGTGGGTCATTTTTATCCAGGGGTTCAGGAGGCAGTCTGAGGTTTTGCACACTGCAGGACTGCAGCATGAGAATACATTCTAGTCATCATGACTGGCATCAATGTGTACTGTGTACACAAACCTTAAGTGGGAGATAACCGTGGGTGGATATGGTGTGGTGAAATCTCTTTTGTGTCCGTGTGGGAGAAAGCGAGGGAGAAAGAGAGAGAGAGCGGGAGGGAATGAGTCAGCGGGAGAGGAAGAATGAAAAGCGTAAATGAAAGTGAAAGAGTGCTGATCAGGAAAATATCTCCTACCGCCACCATGTACAGTAATAGAGAGATCATGCACTGGCTCATTAAGCTATGGGTCAGGACCCAATGTGGGTCACAGGCCTGTTCTTGGTGGACGCTCACATGACATGAGGAGTGAAATATTTTATACGTCTGGGTCCCAGGGTGGGACAACATTTCTCATTTGGCTCCACAGCTGGAAAGGAACCTCTGAATGGTGTGTACTAAAGCCATACTCGAGGATCTGGTGTGAGCCACTGTCTGCTAACATTCATTCAAAAGTGCAGGGGGCATCATCACTTCCATCTGCCACAGACATCCCACCCTATTTATGGATACACACAGACACACACAGACACACACACACACACACACACACACACACACACACACACACACACACACACACACACACACACATAGCGAGTGATGAGGAGATGTGGTGAGAGTGTGTGTGGATGCCCCTCTTTCATTCCCTGCCAAGAGGCTGTGTCCTTGAGTTCCCCCTGGGGGGGATAGAAGAGGCCTTCTATCTAGCGCCTCGCCTGTTACTGAGGGACTGGCACACCCAAACACACATGCATGCATGCACGCACACACACACACACACACACACACACACACCCTTCCAGTGGAGATCAGATAGATTATGACAGTATGGCTCTGTGAAGATAGAGCTGGGATTAAGATAGGCATCAGAAAGCTGATCTGCAAACAAGCCCCTTCACTCAAGGAAGCAATTGCTTAAACAAGGCTTCCTTTAACTTGTGTTATTTTCTAGGGTTTCCTGCCCTCTAAATCAGGGGCTCTGATGACCTGAGAGCTACTGATATGGGCGTGTGTCCTCTGAATCTTAGCTTTTATACCCCCCACTGTATTTAATGTTATTGTGATCTCTGTGTCTCTCTGTTGCAGAACTAGCGCCAGACTGTGCCTCCCATGGTTGCCAGTACAACTGCTCTGTGAGACAGGAAGGGCCTAAGTGCTACTGTAACAACGGCTATGAGGTCGCTCCAGATGGGAAGACGTGTAAAGGTGAGTGGCTGCAAACGAACAAGTTTTCATGAAGATGTCTCCATGCAGGTCGGAAGGGCTTCAGGGGTGATCATCACCGATAGGAATTTAGTGAAGCTGAATGTGTCTGGTCAGTTACTGTTGCGTCTTCCCGGCAGATTTCAATGAGTGCAGTGTGTACGGGACGTGCAGTCAGACATGCACCAACACCGAGGGCTCCTACATCTGCAGCTGTGTAGAGGGCTACCTGGTGCAGCCAGACCACCGCTCCTGCAAGGCCAAAAATGGTGAGAATGCACACACACGACTGGCAGTAGAGCGCAACAGTGGCCGCCCACCTTTTTTACGGCTCTGGTTCCGGAAGTGAATTTCCCATTCATTTACTCCATAGACGTTTCAGAAAATCCTTCTATAAAGAGTTTTAAGGCTGGAACCAAGACAACCAGCTAGACGATGAATCGTGACCATAAAACATTTGATTCTGAGAAAAAAAAAGATCGGAAAATGGAAGAAAAGGCAAAAGTACAAGACTGTGTACATCATTATTTTATGAAGTGAAGGAACTACTCATCCCATAAACCATTGCGAATTATACTTTTCCAACAACTTCCAAACTAACGATAGTTTAGCGCGCTTCTTCTTGAATTTAACATTTGTCAATAGTATAGTGTTGATATTGTTGTTGTGTTGTGAGCGTATATATAGTGTTTCATATAGTATAGTGTAAAGTGTTGTCATCGACATGGTACAGTGATTCGTTCCAGCTGCATAGGATAAGCAGCTAGCTAGGTTACGTTAGTAGCTAACGTTAGCGTTAGCTGACAAGACGTTCGCGGGTGCGGTAAACATTTCCATGGTAACAGCGAGCTCCACCAATCAGAGACGTCGCTGTTACACTTTAGGATTGTGGGTAGTGTAGTACTTCTCCATGTTTTTCTCAAAACAAGGTTGATATCATACGGACTTGTGTCTTCTACAGGAGCATACACTATCGTTTCACAACCTACTAGCTTGTGGTGAGGCTACATTGGATGGTTACTACATTATGGCTAATAATCAAAATCCCTATGCAGAATATGAATGGGGTTTTCACTTCCTGAACCACACTGTTGAGCTCGTGGTTTGAGATAGTGCCCTGTTGTACACTAATGGTGTCACAAGTCTGTCACAGGTATACAATGAATGTGTGACCTTCAACTCTCTCTCTCTCTTCCCCATTCCATCTTGCACTCATCACCCTCTCTCTTCTCAATATCCTTATCTTTCTTTCTCACCTCCCCTTGTCTCTCACTGTGTCCTCTACTTTTTTCCCATCCTCTCTCTCTCTCTCTCTCTCTCCCCAGACCCGGTGGATCGGCTGCCCATGCTGTTAATCGCCAACCTCCACGACATCCGCTGCACCTCCCTGAGCGGCTCCACGCCCCGGCTGCCCTCCATCTCCACCAAGCAGACCATGGCCATGGACTTCGTCTACGCCCAGGAGACCGTCTGCTGGATCGACGTGGGCGACACCCCCGCCGCCACCCAGCTGATGTGCGCCAGCATCCCCGATCTCAAGACCGTCACCGACATCCGCACCATCAACATCTCCCTCAGCCTGCACCGTGAGTAGCGCATCACAGACTCATCGACGAGAATCGGGTACATCTGGCGGAGACGGTGAATAGGCTTTTTGTCTCACAGAAATTCTGCAATCTCGGTGCTGACACGGTATTTATTCAGAAATGCTCTCAAGCGGACCGGGAGCACGACAGCTTTAGCTATAGAGACGCAACAAGAAATGAATGCCTTGCTCAAGAGCACACACACACACACCCGAGTAATCAGTTTTAGTTGTCAGCTCACACTGTGCCAAATGTCCCCACTGTGCTGCAGGAATCCAACCGTCAATGTTGCGTTCGCTGTAGCTCAGACGGATGTAAGATTTGACGCGAGTACAGCCTCGTCTCGGAAACCTGCTCGTACCAGCATAAAAGTGCCAAGTAGAAACGCTGAGTCCAGCTGTAAATGTTTCAAAAGGTCCTTCCGCGGAGAACAACAGCGCCCTGGCACACCACTAAATCATCCCGTAGAGGAACTGAGCGTCACTGACTTACAGCTGATATGATATATCATGTATCATATAAGGCTGCACGCACGCTTCCGGGCGTTAGTTTGTAGGTTGCGTGACAGGCAAACAGTAGCCCGCTGTGTAGCTTGATTTACTCACAGGCCTGCAGTTTTATTACTATTATACTATACTACTATTATAACATCTCTTTTATTTGATGAGTTTTAATGTTATCTGTCCTTATCCTGCATCCCAATATTGATTTACAATGGGACAAAGTTGCCACAAAAGAATTATGTCTCCATAAGTGCTTCCATGTATGTTCTGAAACTCTGTGTGTGTGTGTGTGTGTGTGTGTGTGTGTGTGTGTGTGTGTGTGTGTGTGTGTGTGTGTGTGTGTGTGTGTGTGTGTGTGTGTGTGTGACCCAAGACATGAGAGTGTATCAGTTACTGCAGTGCCTATGGCTATGAGGACATTCTCACACACACACACACACAAACATGCAGCTGGTGAACGTTTCCCTTTGAGGGACTTATTCATATAATGTACAACGTTGACATGATTTATCGCTGATTACACGTCTGACACGGTTTGTTTTTGTGTTCTCGGCTGACAAAGCCGTTGCTCTCGAAAAAGAGGGGGGGGGGGGGCAGAAATGTAGACAAAACATAAGTGTGTGTGTGTGTGTGTGTGTGTGTGTGTGTGTGTGTGTGTGAAGCGTTCCCTTGAGAATTAGCCCGAGGCGTGTAAAGGCAGACGTAAAAGAAAACAAGCGGTGGAGCTGGGATGTGAAACCAGCGAGGTGATTACCTGCCCCTCGGATCACGGCGCTCCAGATCAGGGTTGAGTAATTACCGTCACCGCCGACACTTGGCGGCTCGGTGGACCCGGACCCGTCCTGAAAATGGTAGCTCTCGTCTCATTAGTGGCCCGATATCCCGTTACGTAAGGTGGCTTGCCAGGAGCGGGGTTTTGATTCAGCTTTCTGTTAAGTGGTCTGATGGGGGGGTGGGGGGGGGGTGAGAGTCAGGGAGAAGCAACGAGAGAGAAAGAATGAAGCAAGGGTGAGGAGGGTGTGAGAAAAAGAGAGAGGGATAGTGAGAGAAACAAGGTGGTGATTTGCTGTACTTTAGAGTGTGAGTGTGTGTGAGTGTGTGTGTGTGTGTGTGTGTGTGTGTGTGTGTGTGTGTGTGTGTGTGTGCGTGTGTGTGTTGTGAGTGGTCATGCAGATGGTATTTACATTCCTACGTTGGGTTATGTCAGCCTCAACAGTCCCAACATTCCTCTGTCCGTCTCAGGTCCTGTCCAGTCAGGTCACTTCGACATGCTCATAGCTGAGGCCCAGACACACACACACACTCACACACACACACACACACACACACACACACACACTCACACGCACACTCACACGCACACTGACCCACATACCTTTGTCTAAAGTACCTACTCCTTAGTGACATATTACCTTTGATATTTTCTGCTTCCTCATTTCTTCATTATTTACACAACTCCAGCTGTAAAATGCATCTATTCATCTGATCTCCAATCAGTACGCCGGATAATACCACTAGCTAGCAATGTGCACTTGTAAACACGCCAATAAGATGCTCTATCTTTATGTATTTGCTGTGTTTTTATTATGACCAATTGTATTACTTGTATTATCTTCAGTGCTCTCTATTTGTCTCACTCTTACTCTTACGCCTCTGCAGCTGCAAGGACCCGATTCAATGACAAATCACCATTAAAGCTTAAGTTGATGTAATGCAGGTATCCCACCGTGTGATTTGGAATAACGCAAAAAAGATGTCGGGGTAAATGAGTCTCTACTGACGCAGGGAGCAGACAGGAAGGAGGCGCAACTCGTGACTCAACAACTACCCGTGTTACGCCAGTCTTGTCTGCTGCGATAAGGGAACAAAAAACGGAGACATCAGCTCAGTCAAGAGGCCGTTTGCGTCATATGTGGTTTCCCATGTGGTTTTGTAATTTAAGTGTTGCGCTAGTAGTTCGTCTCGACCTGGGGCGTGACCTCTATGTCCTTCTCAATGAACCCGTGTGTCATCCTTCTGCTTGAAGGTGTGAACTTTCATATACTCCTTCATAGAAAAATAAAATAAATAAAATCATATAATTGGTGTCAACGTGAGCTGTTAGGTCAGTGTGGCTCAGGTGCACTCAGAAATGTGGCAGGGTGTTTGAGGGTGATTTACAGGGCGGATGAATAGACGAGGGTTCCAGATGTGTGAAATGTGTGACTCGCTGCCTGGGAGGATGAAAGGCGAGCAGAGCCTCCCATCCCATCCTCCCATCCCATCCTCCCATCCCATCCTCTCCTCCCTCCAAGCAGAACTCCACAGCAGGGACCGGTGCTCGTCCACACCTCCTCCTGTCCATCTCCTCTTCTGTCCATCTCCTCTTCTTCTCCTCCCCCCCCTCCTCCTTCGCTGTGCCGTGCCTTTTGTTCCGGAGCCATCTTTTCTTTTTGTTGTGTTTTTGTTGTGTCACGGGTGGGATGGTGTCACAGTGCCCCTGTTATTAGGCTTCCTTATCCAGACAGCCAATCACCTTCTGAGTCACTTTCTCCTTATGCAGGATTGGCCAATGGAGTGTCTGTAGGCGATTAAAGCCTTTTAAATAGAAATTACAGTACTGTGAAAATGTCTTAATATAATAGTAATATAAATTTGGTCTTACATGTCTATTTTTTTGTCTTCTGCATTAATGTTTTACTGCTTTATAGTAATTTTATAAACATTTAAAAACTTTTCATTATTTTTGAAGCATTTTTGCATTTTTTTACATGTGCTTTTGTTACATTTGCACAGTACTGTACATGTTGGGGCCCTATGCAAAACCTTTATCTCTGAGCTCCAAAACAAAGTGGTTACAGAAGGTTATTGGCATCGTCTCGGCACTGGGAGGATTATTGTAGTTCCATAACGACTTCAGATGTGGACGGAGGAAATAATGTTGATGAAGTACAAATTCTACGGCGCTACTTTAGAGTCCAAGTGGGCCAAAGTGTGTAACTAGTTTGAAAGACTAAATAGGTTGTTGCTCTTTATGTAAGTAGGTATGCTACTCGTGTGTGTGTGTGTGAGAGCACACGTGTGTTGCCAGTAAGACCCCCTCAGTGTGTGAAATGTTTCCTCAGGAGAGAGTAGTGTGAGGTGGTAGGTGTTAAGGGCAGGAAGTGGCAGGGGGTCTGAGACCGGGGGGGCTGGAGGAGGAGAAAGAGGCGGGTTCATTGAGTTTTCCCAGCAAACTTTCCATTTTACCAGAAACGGAGAGAGCGAGAGAGCGAGAGAGAGAGCGAGAGAGAGAGAGAGAGATGGGTTGGGGCTCCACTAGTCCTAGGGTTGCGCAACTGGCCCCCTGCTCTATATCTGCGTCTAATCAATGCTTGTGTGCAGCCAATCAATGTGCAGCCTAGCCTCCAGCTGGATCTCTTTATAGGAGGGATCACGGTTTAGCAGTGATACCGATGGGAGTATCGCTGTTCCTAACCCCGTGCCCGGCGTCCTGGCGCTCATGCTGGTGAAGCTGCTTGGCTTGGCTCCGCTCCCTCCCTCTGTTTTCATTAGAATCTGTATTTACGGTTGCCTCCCTCCCGAACACGAGATGGCCAATATCTCTGCTGATTGTCAGTGATTGATTTCCTTGCTTGGAGTCGCACCAGACATGTTGAAAGATATATTTTATTTATGTTATTTTTTTAAATTTCCCTCTCGGTCTCTCCCTCTCTCCCTCTCTCCCACATACATACATACACACTACCATCCCCCCATTGGCTGCCCCCCACCTTCCTCAGCTCTGCTTACATTATAGCACCAAAGCATCAGTTCCATGTGGGGCAGGCCCTTTGAAGCTCTGTGGATGTCTGTGTGTGTATGTTGGGTGGGGGGTGGCAGGGTTGGGGTGGGGGTGGGAGTGGGGGTGGGGGTGGGGGGTTACATTGGGCCCAGATGTCTGCATGCTCTGTTGTGGAGCTTGCTCTGGCTCTGTCTCTGAACAGCATGGTTGCCATTGTTGGGGGGGCCTCCAGCCCAGAGGATTTCTTTATGAATGAGCCCTGCGATCTGGAGCCCCGGGACAGGCTGACTGCAGGAAGCGTCGGCCCCGTTTAGACGAGGCAGTAAGATCCGATTGGGGCGATCAGATATCAAGTTAACACCTCTGTGTACTGGTGTAAACGCATTTAAGATCGCATCGCTCAGACCACATTCGGAGGTGGTCTAGAACCGATATGACTACATTCTTTTAGCAGTGTACACGCGATGCATTCTGGGTCGCCTTGAAGGACCGCCTACTCAACTGACGTCCTCTGGTTAAGCGGCAGCGCGGTCAAAATTACGATTATCGATTATTCCTTTAAAAAAAACAAAAAAAACAGAGAGACATGACTACTGGTATAGGTGTATTTATTTCAACATGTCTTTTAAAAGATCGACATACATACACATTACAAAATAAACTAATAAAATAATGTCCTATACCGTAAAACTTCATTTAAAGACCGTAGATCTCTCTCTCTCTCTCTCTCTCTCTCTCTCTCTCTCTCTCTCTCTCTCTCTCTCTCAGATTCAAGTTTCAAGATTCAAGAGTTTTATTTGTCACATACATATACATGCAGTGAAATGCAAAGTGGCAATGCTCACGGGAATGTGCAAAAGGGCATAGTACGAAATATTTAACAGTAAAAAAAAACCAGCACAATATTTACAGTGTGAAAGACATATAAAAAATTACAATAATTTCAGTAGAGCTCTTGTATAAAGCAACACAATATGTACAATAAGAGCACTTAATAAAATATAAAATATAAAGTGTAAAATATAAAATCTCGATCTGTAACCACTTCGTTTTGGAGCTCAGAGATAAAGGTTTTGCATAGGGCCCCAACATGTACAGACGATCACAGACGCATTCTGACGCCAGGTGTAAACGGACGTACTTAAGAGGTGTGAACTCTGTGAGATCTGATCGCCCAAATCGGATGTTAATGCCAGGTCTAAACCGGGCCTGTTGGCTCACTGAGGATGGCGGGTGGGGGGCCAGGGGGAGCCCAACAAGTGTGTACCCCAACATCAAAGTTGTCCCCTGGATTAACTGGAGTGGGAACTGTGGTGATTTGAGTGGCTTTGATACTGTGTGTGTGTGTGGTGTGTGTGTGGTGTGTGTGTGTGGTGTGTGTGTGTGTGTGTGTGTGCAGCGTCCTGCTTTGAAAGGAAGCGCAGTGGCAGCTGTTAAAACACAAGCCTGTATGGGAGGCAGTGCATCTTCAAGCTCCCTCCCTGCCTCACAGCTGGGTCTCTCCGTGTCCCGGGTCCACCTTCTCTCATAGACCACGATTGTCAAAGCACAAGGCCTAGTCGGCGTGAAGAAGTGAATCCTCTACACAGTCTCCAATACTGCCAGCCTTAGCATTTCAAACCACAGATGAGGGTTTTGTCAGTAAAGGGTTCCTCTTTCTGTCTCCTTAATTTAGCTCAGTAGGCAAGAGAGTTGCGACATTTCCAAATTGACATCCTTTATGAATGGTGTTGCAGCAATACTTGGAATATGAGTGATTTCCTGTCAAAGCTTTAAATATCATGTAAATCTTCAGTTTTGTCTAAGAATTTATTTAAATAAAACCAGCTACAGTCATGCTACATATGCAGAGATACGATGAAAGGTTATCCAGATGGACCGTCTCTGAGAATAGCCTGTTTGGTTGCTGTCTCTTAGTTGAAGAGAGTGGGCGCTGGACAGTGTTTTTTGTAGGAAAGTACCACCAGAATGCTCCCATATTATTTACCTGCTCTATTTCCTCTCCTCTCCTCTCCACCCTTCAGATGTGGAGCAGATGGCAATCGACTGGCTGACCGGAAACTTCTACTTTGTGGATGACGTGGACGACCGGGTGTTTGTCTGCAACAAGAACGGCCAGACGTGTGTGACTCTGCTGGACCAGGAGCTCTACAACCCGAAAGGCATTGCACTGGACCCGGCCATGGGGTCGGTACTGCCGTCCAACACTACATGACCAAACGGTCCATGAATAATGTTCTGTGGCAACATCCTAGATCAGACGATGTGCTGACTTGGCAGGCTGTCAGCACTTCCTGCAAATGGAAAGACGGATATTTGCGTGCTAGGCATAGCCATGCAAACGCAACCAAACACACACATGAACACACACACACACACACACACACGAAGACACATACACATACAGAAACCAGCATGATCGCTAGTTCTGTTTCCTTATACTGGCAAAAAACCCAGCTTGATATTGTTCCTTTTTCCAAGGTATCACATCTCCATTTTCTGATGTCCTGGAAACGTGTTGATCCATAAAAGTAACAACAGACTTGCGGTCAGAAATGAACGGGGGCTCGGGGCAAAAATACCCTTGAAAGTTCTTAAAATGCCTCTGAAATTAAAAGAAAAAGAATAATTATTTTTCCATTTCACCCTGTTCACATTATTTTTTCGTTGAGCTGTCAAGTATTCGCCTCTGAATAGGACTACTGTCCCCTGTAGGCCACCGTAGGCCATTTGTGAAAGCCTATGAATGGGTTCTTTCCAGTGCGCTCTGGATGAGAAAAACGGGAGTGGATTTTGATCAGATAACAAGCATGCAGCCTGAGAAAATGTTGGCACCCAACATGCAGCCAGCAGTAGAAGAAATTGCTGACCCCAAACCACTGCGTCAACAAAAAATAAAACAACCAATATCGTAAAAACAAGCGAGGGGTGGACTAGTAAGGGATAAAGTGAGTGAGGAGTCTTTAGGGCCTGGGGAAGAAGTTACAGACTGTTCTTATCAACTCAATAAAGTTGAATAAATGTGTAATATTCAGTCCCTTTTGTCATATTGTGTCCTCTGTCTCCACCCTAACCTCCCCATCTTGTTTCCTCCTCCTCTTTTGCTACAGCAAAGTGTTCTTCACGGACTACGGGTCGACGCCCAGGGTGGAGCGCTGTGACATGGATGGTCAGAACCGCACCAAGCTGGTGGACAGTAAGATCGTCTTTCCCCACGGCATTACCCTGGACCTGGTCAACCGGCTGGTGTACTGGGCCGACGCCTATCTGGACTACATCGAGGTGGTGGACTACGAGGGCAAGAACCGACACACCATCATCCAGGGCCTGCTGGTGAGGGATGGAGGGATGGCTGCATGGCTAGAGTGTCCACATTAACTTCCCAGTTAACCGAACATCTGTTAGTCAAATCTGTCTCATCATTGATTTACTCCCCTCATCTTTTGGTGACGGTGCTGTTTTCCTCTTGTATACCGAGGTGAAGAGAGCCTGTCTCTCCTTTTTATTGCCTTGATTTGATATTTCTTAAAGAGTGTGTGTGATGTTCCTGGCTAGTGCCTCGCTAAGCATATTAGTCTGGCCTTCAGAGAAGCTTGGCTGGAGCTTATAGTGGACTAATGATCTGAATTAAATCAGGACTGCAGTTGTGCGAAGAGGGGGGTAATATGAACCCGGCTCATACATCTCTCTGACAGTAGAAGAGATCCCCACAGAACAGACCCTTATAAAACTAACAGCAGATGGGAAGTTGCTGCCCTGTGCCACGTTTACACACATCCTCTCTCTCTCTCTCTCTCTCTTTGATAGGACCTATCAAAATCTGTTTTATGCTGATAAATGGCTTGGAAGGGAAGTTCTTCCTGCAGTTTTTTCCAAGCAGCATGCAAGACACCAACGTGTACACTAAAGATATTATGGGTCATCAGTCATCCACCATGAGCTGTTTTATTAAGAACACCAGTGCTCGGAGCATTGCTTATTTTCAATAAACTCAACACAACGTGACTCCTCTCTTGTCTCTGTTCTTCAGATTGAGCATCTGTACGGGCTGACTGTGTTTGAGAACTACCTGTATGCCACTAACTCCGACGAAGGCAACCTCAACCCCAAGACAAGCGTGATCCGAGTTAACCGCTTCAATAGCTCCGACTTCCATGTGGTGACACGGGTCGACCGGGGCGCCGCCCTACACGTGTATCACCAGAGGCGGCAACCTCCAGGTACGCACCTAGCATGGCGCTAACCAGCACTGGCTGGCAATAGGCCCACAGTGTCATTAGATTGGGGTTATAGTTATACCCACTGTGCCATTGTGTAACTGTGTCACATTGTTTATGTGCCACTCTCTCCGTGCCCAGTGCGCAGCCATGCATGTGCCCTGGACCAGTTTGGCAAGGCTGGCGGTTGCTCTGACATCTGCCTGCTGGGAAACAGTCACAAGACTCGCACCTGCCGCTGTCGCTCTGGATTCAGCCTAGGCAGCGACGGGAAGTCCTGCAAGAGTGAGTATGATAGATGAGGGGCAGATTAGATAGGACCAAGTCAAGCCCTTACTCATATTTCAGCAGTGTATTGATGATGGTGACGGTGATGTTAAAATTACTCCCAGTAATCATGACACTGACGCAATGAGGATTTTTTTTTTTTCCCCCTCTGCAGAACCGGACCATGAGTTGTTCTTGGTGTATGGTAAGGGTCGCCCTGGAATCATCAGGGGCATGGACATGAACGCCAAGGTGCCCGATGAGTACATGATTCCCATTGAGAACCTGATGAACCCCAGAGCTCTGGATTTCCACGCCGCCAGTGAATTCATCTACTTCGCTGATGCTACCAGCTACATTATTGGCCGACAGAAGATAGATGGCACGGAGAGAGACACCATACTGAAGGAAGGTAAGGACGGAAGGATGGGTTTGCATAGGATACTGACCACATTCTGACTATTTCTGTCAAAGTTCTTCATTATCCTCTTCATATTTAGTCAAAGTTCTTACTACAAACACTCTCTTCTCTTCCTTGTCTCAGGTATCCACACAGTAGAGGGTATAGCGGTGGACTGGATGGGAGGTAATCTGTACTGGACGGATGATGGGCCTAAGAAGACGATCAGTGTTGCCAGGCTGGAGAAGGCCTCCCAGACCCGCAAGACGCTAATCGAGGGCAAGATGACCCACCCCCGTGCCATTGTGGTGGACCCCCAGCATGGGTGAGACACTAAGGGGATAGCCAGTGCATCGAACCCATCCCAGTGTCTATCATTTGATATTAGTGCCTCATTTTATCCCTGTTCTTCTGGGATATTGATTGATGTTGGTGATGCTTGTGCATAGACACACAAGGCGTTTTTGGTTTTGGTTTTGGTTCCTCTGTTTTGCTGTGACCTTGTTCCATAGCATCAGTAGTCAAAGCCAAACATTTCACCCTCCAGATGGATGTACTGGACCGACTGGGAAGAGGACCCCACAGAGAGCAACAGGGGAAAGATCAAGAAAGCTTGGATGGACGGATCCCACCACCAAGTGTTCCTGACCAGCAAGACGGTGCTGTGGCCCAATGGCTTGAGTCTGGACATCCCCCAGGGTATCCTCTACTGGGTGGATGCTTACTATGACCGTATTGAGATGGTTTACCTCAACACCACTGAGCGTAAGGTTGGTAGTGCGAGGGAACATTTGGTGAAGTTAGAGGATGGCTGCTCTTTCATGAGCTCTTTATTGGGACACACACTGAGGTAATGGTTTGAGATGTGACCCTTCTCACTGAGTGTGCTGTTTCCTGATTGGCCAGGTGGTGTATGAGGGGCAGGAACTCAACCATGCCTTTGGCTTGTGCCATTACAAACAATTTCTGTTCTGGAACGAGTACCGCGGCGGCAGCATCTACAAACTGGACCAGGTCACCAAGACGGTCACCCTGCTCCGCAACGAAAGGCCGCCCATCTTTGAGATCAGAGTGTATGATGCGCACCAGCAGCAAGGTACATCGTCTTAGTCCTCAGTATAATATAGTATAAGTATAACATACCGTGTTTTGCCCATAATGTACTGATGTACAAGTGTTTCAGCAGCTGTTGAACTACCTGTCCTCTTGTTTGTGCGTAGGTTCCAATGCGTGTCGAGTCAACAACGGCGGCTGCAGCAGTCTGTGCCTGGTGATCCCCGACGGCAGGTCCTGCGGCTGTGCCGACGATCAAATCCTGGACGTTGATAATGTCACCTGCAAAGGTACTTAGCAGCTGCACCAGGAGAAGGGTTCACCAAAGATCAGTCTGGGAGGTTATGGAAAATTCATTACTCAGCAGGAGACTGAGACTGTTAAAGAATACTGGACTGTACTTTCCATTTGAAATCTGCTACTCACCATCTTTGCCAAATCTGGGGAATAGTTTCAAAGAAACTTCACCCGTAACTATAAAAGAGACGAAACATGACCTGTGCACCACACAGCTTTGTCGTGCTTTGTCGCTCAGCCACTGTCTCAACAACCCGTCTGTTCTTTGTCCTACTTATCTCGTCTCCAGCCAACCCCTCCTACGTGCCCCCGCCCCAGTGCCAGCCTGGGGAATTTGCCTGCAAGAACAACCGCTGCATCCAAGAGCGCTGGAAGTGCGACGGGGACAACGACTGTCTGGACAACAGTGATGAGGTCCCTGAGCTCTGCCGTGAGTGTGCCACATCATCGTCATGGTTACACAGCAACACATAGATAAACAAATTCTGCTGAAGAGCGTAAGCTAAGGAGAGCTGACGAAGCGCTAACTGGAGTTTCCAAGATTGTCTCTTTCCATGCAGTGTAATGTGGCCATAATTTCGCTGGCCAGCTTTCTCGTCATCAGGAGATAGTGAGCACCAGGGACTCATTTTTGTCTTGAATGTTTTTATACTTGGCTCTTTTAGAGGAGCACGAGATCCTTTGGCAGGCGAAATGGTACAATGTCAAATGCAGGACAATATTAGAAAACCAATTCTCATGGTGTTTTGTTTGCTCGGTGGGCTAAGACACATGCCATGTACTCACAGCGTGGTACGTTTGGTGGTACATGGTAAGCTTCGGTGCACGTTATCCTCCATGTCCCAAAGCTTTTCTATCTAAGTCTATTTTACAATTCCATGAATTGATCTTGAAAAAGAAGCGGTGGTGTATACTTGATGTGTCCTTTTTTTTTCTCCCCCCAGACCAGCACACCTGCCCAACCGACCGCTTCAAATGCCAGAATAATCGCTGCATCCCCATGCGCTGGCTGTGTGACGGGGACAATGACTGTGGTAATGACGAGGATGAATCCAACACCACCTGCTCTGGTGTGTACAAAGGTTGAGCTCTTTGCAGCTTAGCGCGAGAGAGTGTTTCAGTTTTGTCAGCATTATTGCAATGAAAGTTGTCATCCGTCCTTTGATTTCTAAAATATTCCAGTTTATCAGCGGGCGGGACGTGGCTCAGTGGTTAGCACTGTTGCTTTACAGCGAGAAGGTTCTGGACAGTTTGAAATCTCAGCCCTGGTCCTGTGGAGTTTGCTTGATGTTCTCCCTTTTGCGTGGGTTTCTTCTGGGTTTATTACTTGAAGTTATTAGTGAAACCAGTTAAGATCAGTACTGTGGATGTTAACAGAATTTTGCAAACAATCCAGGAGGTTTCCATGATCAATGACTGCACTTTGTTTCTGTAATTTTTCACATCTTTAAGGTTGAGGTTGGGCTTCTTTAATAGTGGTGTGATAACTGAGTCAAGAATGATAATAATAATAAACATAATAATAAACTTTCTTATACCTGGTCTCCCTATCAGCTCGCACATGCCCACCCAACCAGTACCCTTGTGCCAGTGGCCGCTGCATCCCAATCTCCTGGACGTGTGACCTGGACGATGACTGCGGAGACCGCTCTGATGAACCAGACTCCTGTGGTGAGTCTTTACGACTTCACTGTACTTTTCCGTTGTTGCTTTTGTATAAATGTCTTACGGTTTGGTTTGAAATGACACGTTAGCGTGCTCGTGTTATAGAAGTGTCCTCTCTTGCCCCATTCCCCAGCCTACCCAACCTGCTTCCCTCTGACCCAATTCACCTGTGCCAATGGCCGCTGCATCAACGTCAACTGGCGCTGTGACAATGGTGAGTGTCACCATCTGAGACTCGCATAACCTTCCCTGAAGCTGTATCTGAATGGGAAGCAATAGCTCATAACAAATGTCATTTTCAGACAACGACTGTGGGGATAACAGTGACGAGGCGGGCTGCAGCCACTCCTGCTCCAGCGTCCAGTTTAAGTGTAACAGTGGCCGCTGCATCCCAGAGTACTGGACCTGTGACGGGGATAATGACTGTGGGGACTACAGTGACGAGACCCACGCCAACTGTACCAACCAGGGTGAGGACCGATACTGTGCCAACCAGGCTGAAATGGCACAGTCATAGGCTTTATACTGCTACAGTATTGTCTCCCCTCCCCCAATGCACAGAGATAAAGACTGTGTTTGTGTGGTGTCTTAAATGACAGCTCTATAAAAGGAGACAATATATTTGTTGTCGCCTTATATATTTGCCAATTGTATCTCAGTCTAGCTATCATCACATGATGTGTGTCTTGTATTTCACTATGTTTATATGTTGCTGTTTGGGGTTGTAGAGATGTTGTCTACCTCCTCCCAGCCCTGTTTTCTTCTGCCCTGCATGCCTCTGCCTGCCCTCGAACTTCCAGTTATTATTTAAAACCAATCTTCTATGTTGCTGCGCTCAAGACGTGTTTATGCTTTGTGGTTTAAACAGCCACACTCAACAATGCAACTCTTTATTGGGCTTGTGCAAATGGTACAGATGTTTTGACACTGCTGCAGTGATAAGATTTTTCATGGTGAGTGGTGAAAATGGCTGGTGGCCTACGTAGGGCTGGGAGGTTCACAGTTGAGTTGGGTAACCAGTCTATGTGGTAATGACTGAGACAGGAGGTCAGGTCAGGCCATGCTGTCCCGTGGTGATCCTCTTAGACCTTTTTCCTGTCCGTTTTCTTCTGCTTTTGATTAGATCATAAAGAGGAAGTAATTACTTTGCAGCTGTCCTGTCCGCCCTGAACTTGTGTACACTCAATCTAGGCAGATTCTCAGCCAATGGCTGTCCAGTCCCAGCACACAACACGTCCAATCCAGCAGGACCTGACCGAATGAGCGATCTGTGCTCTGTCTGTGTGTGTGTGGGCACACTCGGCCTTCCGTCTGGAAGTCATTAGCCGCGGAGAAAGCAATACTTTTTCCTTCCCCTCCCATATATTGTATCCCAGTGGTGAAAGGTTCCAGGTCCATTTCCTGCTTTAGCCATGCCAAGCACTGACCTTTGCCATGAGGGGATGTCATTATACCACATCCTTAGTGGTGCCTGTAATATGCCGGCGGCATCAGTCAATGAGCCGTGTGGACAACAGGACAGGCTGCTTGTCACTGTTGTTTGACTTGGCCCTGTATCAGGTAGTTAACCCAGTGTCCCAGCGTACCTACACATCGATTAAGACCAGAATGGCCTATTGTCCGTGCCTCTCCTCTTACTTGTTAACCGTACGTGATCTGTCTCATGCTGTTTGCTAGTTGTGATTCTCTTTCTGTTTCTCCAGTCTGTTAGTTGTTGTGTTTTCTAGGCTAAACTGTGTTCTCCATCGCTGCTATTGTCTAACTATCATACTCTCTTGTACTGTGTGCCCTCCAGCCACCCGTCCTCCAGGCGGCTGCCATGTAGATGAGTTCCAGTGTCGGATGGATGGCCTGTGCATCCCCATGCGCTGGCGCTGTGACGGGGATACCGACTGCATGGACCTGAGCGATGAGAATAACTGCGAGGGCGTCACCCACATGTGTGACCCGGCCGTCAAGTTCAGCTGCAGGGACTCTGGTGAGGATGCTCTCATCATGGTCTCATCTCATCACGGTTTCATGAGCTTTTCTAGAACCCATACAGATTCTAATGTTATCGTATTGGGACAGAGTTTTATTCTGGTGGGCAATAAGGTCAAATAAATTCAAGAGATAATTGGTTTAAACCCTCAACATGATCTGGATTGATTTCCCTCAAGCAAACCGATTTGTATATATGAATCTATTGAGATGTAATGCTCAAGGGACACATGCTGAAGGTCGGTATCATGTGATCCCCTCAGCCCGCTGCATCAGCAAGGCCTTGGGTGTGTGATGGCGACAGCGACTGCGAGGACAACTCGGATGAGGACAACTGCGAGGCGTTGGTGTGCAAGTTGTCCCACCATGTGTGTGCTACCAACAGCTCCATCTGTCTGCCTGCTGAGAAGCTGTGTGACGGCACCGACGATTGTCCCGACGGCTCCGACGAGAAACTCTGTGGTAAAGTACTCTGAGTCTGACACACACTCACAGTCTCATTTCCTTCACCTAAAGCCCTAGGTCAGACGAGACTATTTTAATAGCACTTCTAAGCGCCACGGGACCATCTCCACTGCCAAGGTTGGGGACGAGGGGTTGGTTGAGTCGGCTGAGAGTGATGAGAGTGACCGTGGCAACATGAGAACAGCCAATGGGAGTTTAGCTCAAGAGTGAACCAGAAAAGAAGCACGTTTAAGGTTCCTTGGTTTTACCACACCAGTCAACGTCAGTAAGATTCCTAACTCCACTCGCTCCACTCTCGATAAGTTGCAATTGCAATGCAATTACAAATGAAGTCAAATTCTTCATCAATGTTGTAATAATGTCACTTCAAAGTACATTTGTAATGTAAATGTAAACTGTAGCTGCTGCGCCACAAAGCAAGAAACGTTTTGTAGTTGTATTTGCAGTGAACTGTTCTGGATGAATGGGAAAATGTTTTTGAATTGGGTAGTGTGTGTGATCCCTCGTCTTCATGTGCGCGACGCCCCATCTGTGCTCCCGTTGTTTAGTGCGAACGGCTTCCTGGCGGCGCGGCAGGCAAGACTGGCTGTTTAGTCTGAACTGTCCTCGTTGGCTAAGATTTGAACAGTCTTGTAATCTGATTGACTCAAACCGTGACATATGAAGATGTGAGTGGAGTTTGGTGACAGAGACAGACCTTCTACAGTGAGATTCAGAACATAACAAGCTAGTTCTCAAGCTCTCCTGTCTCTAATATATCACAACTCTTTCTCCTCCGTTTCCTCTCCGCAGACCTGTGCGCACTGGACAACGGCGGATGTAGCCACAACTGCAGCATCATCCCCGGGGAGGGCTTCATGTGTTCGTGCCCCCTGGGTATGGAGCTGGGAGCTGACAACAAGACCTGCCAGATCCAGAGCTTCTGCGCCAAACACCTCAAGTGTAGCCAGAAGTGCGAGCAGGAGAAGGCCAGCGTCAAGTGCTCCTGCTATGAAGGCTGGGAGCTGGAGGCCGACATGGAGAGCTGCAAGAGCACTGGTGAGCAACGGGAAGGGGGGAGGAGATTGAGTTAGTACATTGAAATATATATTGAAAAGCTTTGGACATGGAAGAGAATAGGAATATTTTTCCTTGTACTGCAGAAGTGTCTTTATGTTGTTACTACATGTTGATAGGCTCCACAATACTGACACTATGGATCTATCTAAATGTATATTTTCAAAGGAACGTGGGCAGTAAGTATTTTTTCATGTAGATGGTAGGAAAGCTGAGAGGGGCGACATCAGAGAGAAGCCTCTGGCAGGATTTGATCCAAGGTCAGCAGGAGTTCATGTGGATCCAGAGGTGGGAGATTTAACCTCTACCATTTATTTACTCTCAGATCAGGCCAAGCCCTTCATCATCTTCTCCAATCGGCATGAGATCAGGAGGATTGAGCTCCACAAGGGGGAGTTCAGCGTGCTGGTGCCGGGCCTGAGGAACACCATTGCCCTGGATTTCCACCTCAACCAGAGCACTCTGTACTGGACAGACGTGGTGGAGGACAAGATCTACCGTGGGAAACTGTCTGAAAATGGAGGTGAGGCAGCTAGTGAGCTACAGCTGCAGGTTATGCAGAAGAATACATGGGGGGTAGTAGACTACGGAGGCTAGCCTCTCGTTTCATATAATAATAAGCTGATTTTCAACGTATTAAAGTAGTAGTAGATTGTTCCATCACAGAGAAAAGGGATAATGTTTGTGCTCCTGACTTGAATACCTCCACTGAGCTAATGTCCTCAGAATGTAATTTCTCAGAACAATTTGTGGTCAGCAGCGGCTGTTTGTGACCCTGACTAAATCTCCCAGGTCACGGCTGGCCTTTCCTGCTCCGAAACCCTGGGTCTCCTTGCCAATCAAGGTTGTGTTCCCAGCACTGCACTTAGGGGGGGGGTGGGCACTCGGAAGGCTTTGTCTCATCCCATTTGTCTCAGTACTCGCTGTGCGTGACTGCAGCCAGAACAGAGATGTGCAGTGTAGGAGGCACTGCACTTCCAATTCCCAGCCCTCCGACTCCTCCATAAAGACTGGGCTCCCCAGCAAAGGACGCTGTGCCCAAATCATAGATCAGCTCCTGCTGCTTCTTATTGAAGACGGTTTCAGCATCTTCAGAGCTGTGGGCATACACTGGGCGCTGAGGACTGCCAACAGCTTAACAAAGGCTGCCTCCACAGCCACCCCCCCCCCCCCAGATAGGCAGCCCTGGCTCCAGCATTCCAATAAGCAAACTATGAAGAGGGCCCATGCCTCTAATTACTACTGGAAAGCCTTGTGAAGAACTTGTCTGATCCTCCTCAGCCAGAGATGATCACACACTTGGGTTTGCACTTAGTTTGCATGGGAGCCAGTTGTTTCTGGGAAATGAGAGAGTGGGGGGGGGGGGTTGTGCGGGGTTACCAAGGCTTGTTTTTCTTAGAAGTGAGACGGGGGCGTTGTGAAGCTAGTGTTGGTAGAAACCACAGTGACAGACACAGCAGTGCATGCCATGCTCTGACTGATTCCATAAGAGTAAAGAGGTCTAAACAATCCGGTGTTTGTCAGGAGCTTGTTGCAGGGAAACATGTGTGTTGGCTTGTTCACACTGGTGAAATGACATGAGGCATTAGACAAGCTGCATTACACCACCAGTTTTTCTTAAAAGCAACATTGACAAATAGACTCCAGTGCCGTCAGAATGATAATATCACTCTCATGTCACTCACTTAAAACTACTATAGCAACTCCATATTGAAATGTGTGTAATAGAAAATCACTGATCATCACACATACTGAGCACACAATCCTAGTTCAAAGTTCCCCCTGGCCTCTGTCCCCTTCCTCAGCCCTGACCAGTTTTGAGGTGGTGATCCAGTATGGGCTGGCTACCCCCGAGGGCTTGGCTGTCGACTGGATCGCAGGGAACATCTACTGGGTGGAGAGCAATCTGGACCAGATCGAGGTGGCCAAGCTGGACGGGACAATGAGAACCACCCTGCTGGCCGGGGAGGTGGAGCACCCCCGAGCCATCGCCCTGGACCCCCGTGACGGGTAAGATTGTATTCCTGTTTTCACCCTTTATAAAATTTAGCAATATGATGTTCTGGATGACAATGTGTTCCGTATCTTTTCTATGAAACAGACTTTTTGTCACGTGATGCTGCTGCTGCTGAACCCCTGTTCACGTCCATTGTTTTCTGTTGGCAGTATTCTCTTCTGGACGGATTGGGATGCCAGTCTTCCCAGGATCGAGGCGGCATCGATGAGTGGGGAAGGCAGGCGCACCATCCACAAGGAGACGGGCAGCGGGGGCTGGCCCAACGGACTGACTGTAGACTACATGGAGAGACGCATTGTCTGGATTGATGCCAGGTAGTATTTACCATCAGTCATTACAGAATGCTCTCACCCACCCACCCACTCACTCTCACCCGCTTGCTCATACGCACTAACATGATCTGACACCCGGATACACATATCACTCGACTTATCTCTGATACCTTACTGCTCCTCCAGGTCGGACGCCATCTACTCTGCTCTGTACGACGGTTCTGGGCTGATCGAAATTTTGCGGGGTCACGAGTACCTGTCCCACCCCTTTGCTGTCACCATGTACGGGGGGGAGGTGTACTGGACCGACTGGAGGACCACCACCCTCGCCAAGGCCAACAAATGGACTGGAAACAATGTTACCGTAGTCCAGCGCACCAACACGCAGCCGTTTGACCTGCAGGTCTATCACCCGTCCAGACAACCCCAGGGTAGGTCACACATATAGATCTAGAAACACACACACAGGCAGAGCACCCATATCTCACGTTTACCTCTGGCTGTCAGCACGGCCGGCTGATTCTGGACATAGCATTTTAGCTCAAAGGGCAGCGCTGAAGAGCTCGCCGTTCACTGCTGACCGCGTAGATTCACGACTCCACTTCCCCAAAGACAGCTGACCTTTTTAGAGCTGCGAGATGTGCTGCCTCCTCTCACTGGCAGCAATTTGAACACCCCCTGCTGCCTCGTTGATCAAAAGGCCACCTCGCTGGCGTATCCCAGTCGCCGGGTACAAATAAAAACCCTCCTCCTGTGGCTTAAATGTCGTGTTGATCTCCCAGACGCACACATGATTGACAAGACGGCGATAACATTGTCACAACCCTTTCACAGTATGCTGTCACATTGTACTGGCACCTTGATGTTCAGTAGCCAATGGCTACGGGGTCCCGAGGGTGTGTGGGTATTGTGATTGGAGGCAGGAAAAGAGAGACCTCATTCTTGTTGATTGACAGCTCCGACCGATTCCCATGACAGCGACAGGAGAACAAGCCGGCCTGACAAGTCTAGTTGACTTCTTTACTTCTGTCTGAGTCTTTTCTGCACGTCACCTGGCCCTGTTGATGGAAAGGTCCAATACATCCAGTGAGGAAATACCCAAGGACCCATCATTTCAGAATTAGTGTGATTGAATTCATCTCTCATGGACACTACTGACATAGTCTTGTATAAGAATGTGTTTTCATGTTTTTCTATTGGAGCTCCTGGAAAAGCTTTTTGAAAATGGGATATTCAGCACAATCTATATAATATACAGTGAGCCTTAAAGAAACTCCTCATCTCTCTCTCTCTCAAAGCTCCCAACCCATGTGCCACCAGTGATGGGAAGGGCCCCTGCTCCCACCTGTGTCTCATCAACTTCAACCAGACCTTTGCCTGCGCCTGCCCACACCTCATGAAGCTGCAGCCAGACAAACGCACCTGCAAAGGTAAAGGACGCAAATGACACTCGCACATACACACGCATGTAGAGCCATCCTCTCTTACCGTGCTGTCCTTCATAATCCATGTTATTGAAGCAGCACGGTCTATTTCTTTGCTGGATATTCTTCTGTCTGGGCTGTCGTGACTGGCAGGGTGTGCTCCGCCCCCGAGCCTGACATCAGCGCCGTTGGCTGTCATCTCTCATGAAAGGAGATCTGCTTACATCTCCTCCGTTTGTGCCGCACAGCCTTCTTTCATTTCATTCTATATCAAAGATTGTCATAAGTGATATGTGTTAGGTTTATGATAGTTAGATATGTTAGCTCTTGGAATTGGTGTGTACGAGTGTGTGTGTGTGTGTGTGTGTGTGTGTGTGGCTGCAGTCATCCTGATGTACCTACCTTAGATATTTAGCATTCTACACAACATTCCTCATCCCTGCAGTGTAGATGTGAGGATAATTGGAGTAGAGGGCCTCTGATGCTTTCCCCATTAACATCAAGGAGTAGAGTAGAGCCCCAACCAAACTCTCTGTCTGAACTCTCACTTCTACCACCACTCAAATTAGGGGTGGGCGATTATCGTGTTTATAATCGTAATCGCGATTTTAATTATGTAATCGTGGCAAATTTTCAATATCGTTCATTTCGATTGTTATTTAGGCGACAAGAACGAGGAACGTCTAGAAGCGGCAGTTAGCAAAGCAACCAGTGTGTGAGTGTGTGTGTGTGTGCGCGCGCATCAGACGTAACATCACTTTCCCGTGAATGAATGGGCCAAATACTTTCCCCAATACTGCGTTCATGAACTGTCCCCTTAAAAAATACTACGTGGTATTCAGTCACGTCCCTCCGCCCCGTCCAGTAACGCCGTGTTCAGACAGGTTTGGACCGGTCGTTTTTTGCGAGCCGCGAGCGAATGTGTCAAGCCGGGCAGGAAGTCAGACACAGGAACGGCATAGAGCATCCGGTCAATTTCAAAATAAAACGAATTTCAAAAATAAAACAAATAAAATAATTGTTCATTAATCGTAATCGAGGTAAAAGTTTGAAATAATCCCGATATTGATTTTTAGTCATATCGCCCACTCAAATTGTGAGTTGTGAGGGGATCTAGATTTTCCCCTGCTCCTCCAAGGTTGGAGGGTGACAGACACCGGCACAAGAGTGTCCAGCCAGTGCCAGGGATCCAAGTGGAGGCTCCAGCCTTTTGATTACGAGGCTTACTAGAGTGTGAAGGAGCCCGCTAATTCACTGTGTTTACCTCTTACTCCTCTAATCACCTGTAAGGAGATAGAAGGGACAACCTTCAGGGTAATGGTGGCTTGTATACAGGGGAGGGCATTGCTGCTTAACATCAACAAGTCACACATGACTTTGACCTGCATGTGTGTAAAATGGATCATATCCAGTTCGGCACTGCCTTTGGTGGTCTGAAAGAAATACTGCATTCTGATGGCACTATTAGCACCGTGGAGCTTTCTCTTCGGGTCTTAGCCTCATCACGAAACCATTTTCAAAACCAAGAATCACTCAGAGCAGGTGAGATTAGTGTTTTGGAATTATGAAACTCACCTGTACAGTTCTTAGATATTCCTTCCAGCCATGAAAAGTTATTGAAATTCAACAGAAGGGATACTAGTCTTGTGTCCGCTGTCTTTGCCTCTCCAGAGTCCCGTAAGTTCCTCCTGTACGCTCGTCAGATCGAGATACGGGGCGTGGATATTGACAACCCGTACTACAACTACATCATCTCTTTCACCGTGCCGGACATCGACAACGTGACGGTGGTGGATTACGATGCCGTGGAGCATCGCATCTACTGGTCAGGACGTCCGCACCCAGACCATCAAGAGAGCTTTCATCAACGGCACCGGGGTGGAGACTGTGGTGTCTGCTGGTAAGAACAACACCAGGAGTATCTGTTGGGATCATACGGCATCTGTCTGCAATTCAACTACAGGAAACTGGAAAAAAATCTATCTTATCTTAATAATTTGAGCATGTTTCAGATCAGGGAACTCTTCGAAGCCGTTAGTGTAGTTTCACAAATGCATGTGAATCAATTTGAAAGAAAGAGATTGTTTTTTTTATCCAGCATTAACAATATGTGATAGCACACTGCATACCCAGGTAAGCACCAACCCTTTCCGTTGTGGGTCCGACTTTTCCCAGACCTCCCCAACGCCCATGGCCTGGCAGTAGACTGGGTGTCCAGGAACCTCTTCTGGACCAGCTATGATGCCAATAAGAAGCAGATCAACGTGGCCAGACTGGATGGCTCTTTCAAGAATGCTGTGATCCAGGGCCTGGACAAGCCCCACTGTCTGGTGCTGCACCCTCTACTGGGGTGAGTGTTCTCTCCGCTGAGTTGGGGGCTGCATTCAACTCCAGATAAGAATTAACCTTGTTATGCTCTTCTCTTATTTTCCTTTTACCTCTGAAATATGTCAAGGCAAAGCTGTTTACACATAGTTTACACGCTTGGTTTCATCCACAACCCCTCCCTTTATGTCACTAATCTCTCCTGCCTTGCACATCCCTCTGCAGGAAGCTGTACTGGACAGATGGAGACAACATCAGCATGGCCAGCATGGATGGGAACAGTCGCACCACACTCTTCGTCAATCAGAAAGGACCAGTAGGTGAGTGGCTGAACTCCTACAAACAAACGGCTGGATAATACTGAATGTCTGGTCAAATATAAGGCAGAGTGAGCAAATTAGTGTGAGAGATGGTGTATGAAAAATTGTTTATGCTGCAATTATCGATCTATTCTTTCCACCCAGGCCTCTCTATTGACTACGACAATGAGCAACTCTACTGGATCAGCTCAGGGAACGGCACCATCAGCCGCTGTAAGCTGGATGGATCTGAACTGGAAGTCCTGGAGGGGGCTAAGGGCAAACTGACCAAGGCTACTGCACTGGCCATTATGGGTAAGAAGGACAGGATAAAATACTTTTAACACCTCCTCTTTGTTTCCTGTGAGATATTTTTCTCACGTGTAAGGTGGGAGTTTTTAGTGTCTTCCAGATAAATTGGTAAAATGGGAATGATGAAGTTAAGCTATATCTCAAAATGATGAAGGTAGGTACCGTGCTGTGTTAGCAGATGATAGATGATGATATACATTTTGCCGACTGCAGGGGACAAGCTGTGGTGGGCAGACCAGGGAACTGACCAGATAGGAACCTGTGACAAGAAGGACGGGGGGAACTGGAAGGTGCTGCGAAACAACACCTCCCCCATGATGCACATGAAGATATATGATGAGGAAGTGCAAAAAGGTAATTTAGTGCTTTTCTGATTCCTTGCAAAGGCAAAAAAAAGCTTATTTGCAAATATTTCTTAACTTAGGATTGGTGTTCTCTAGGTCTAATTGATTTTGCCTTTCTTGTTCCTGTAGCTGGTATCAACCTGTGCAGCAACAACAATGGCGACTGCTCCCAGCTGTGTCTGCCCACCTCACCGACCACCAGGGCCTGCATGTGTACCGCTGGATACAGCCTCAAGACCTGGAGAGCAGTCCTGTGAGGGTAAGACACGACCGTCGCTTCATAGTTAGTCACACATAGATGTGCACAGTGTATATCCTAATACAAACTCTGTCTCTGAGCAGGTATGGGCTCTTTCCTGCTTTACTCTGTCCATGAGGGGATCAGAGGAATTCCACTGGACCCGGCTGACAAGTCTGATGCCCTGGTGCCGGTGTCTGGCACCTCTCTGGCTGTTGGTATCGACTTCCACGCTGGTGAGTGACACTGAAGGACAACGGTAACGAGATAGCCTGGCTTGAGGGGTGTTTAAAAGCTGCCATTATTCCAGTGAAGCACTATTTATAGGTTGACACTGCTGGCCTCTGCACTTTCAGAGAACGATACTATCTACTGGGTGGACATGGGCCTGAGCACCATCAGCAGGGCCAAGAGAGATCAGACGTGGAGAGAAGACGTGGTCACCAACGGCATTGGCAGGGTGGAGGGCATCACTGTTGACTGGATAGCAGGTCTTGTCAAAGCAGATTTTGAAATCATATTCTATGCAACATGTGTACATATTGTACACCTGCTGATGTGTGTACGTAGATCAGAAGATCACGTAGTAAATGTGCGTCCTTCTTCATATAGGGAATATCTACTGGACGGACCAGGGCTTTGATGTGATTGAGGTAGCCAGACTGAATGGCTCCTTCCGCTATGTGGTCATTTCCCAGGGCCTGGACAAGCCCCGCGCCATCACTGTCCACCCAGTGAAAGGGTAAGTCTCCTGGCCAGGGGTTGAATTCTGTGTTCATATCATTTTTTTCTTCTGATTTATTAAATTGCCTCCTCTTACCTGTCCCTTTGTGTAGGTATCTGTTCTGGACTGAATGGGGTCAGTACCCTCGTATTGAGCGCTCTCGCTTGGATGGCTCCCAGAGGTTGGTCATGGTCAACGTTAGCATCAGCTGGCCCAACGGCATCTCCATCGACTACCAGGTCTGGACCAAAACTGACACACTAGTTTTGAAAGAATACACTGAGTCTGTGGGATATTGGTCCATTGGTCATCTTACCAAGTAATGAGAACATACAGGTCAAAAACATACATGTCCCCTGTAGATTGTTTGCTCCAGTGCCCCAGGTTAACCGATCGTATACGCCATCTAGCATTGTCCAAAGTAAGAAGATTGACGTTTTGGTAATAAAAGGTTACTAGTGGTTTTTATTATATGGCCTGTGGATTTATAATCGTTTTTAGATCATGTGTAAATTTTACTAATCTCCTGCACAACACTGCCAGACTTAGTCTAATATTATATAGAATTACTTAACATTTAAAAGGTGCTACAAGTTCTAATTTTCTCACTTTAGAAATGATGCTGGTCACCTACTATTCCTCAACATATTATATGCCTAACTGCTAGCATGGAGCACTGGAGCAAACAATCTAATGGGGACACATGAATTATTTTGGTGTCCATGTTCGCATAATTTAACATGCAAGTTTACCAATGGGACTCGCTCCCAAAAACTCCAAAGTATATTCCTTTAAGTTATTTTTTCCTGAACTAGTTCTAGTCTAATCTGCGTTTGTCTTCTGGATTGTGACCATGTAGGAGGGTCTGCTGTACTGGTGCGATGCCAGGACGGACAAGATTGAGCGCATCAACTTGGAGACTGGAGAGAACCGCGAGCTGGTGCTGGCCAACAACAACATGGACATGTTTGCTGTGTCTGTGTTTGAGGAGTACATCTACTGGAGTGACAGGTCAGTGAGCTATTCAGTTGACATTTATTCTTTCCTTCGTTCAACCATTTTTTCTCCATCCATCTAAACTACCCATATCTAATTGCTATATCTAACTGTAATGCCAATTGCAGGACTCCATGTGAATCATTTTGTAAGATTTCATATTGTATCTTGTTGTAAATGTGCTGTGTTGTCGTGTTCTCTGTTGTCCAGGACTCATGCCAATGGCTCCATCAAGAGAGGCAGCAAAGACAACGCTACAGACTCTGTCCAGCTCAGGACTGGCATCGGTGTACAGCTGAAAGACATCAAGGTTTTCAACAGAGCCAGGCAGCAAGGTAGGAACACACACACACACACCATTTCACCACCCAACTTAAAGGAAAAATGCACCCTAAAATACTAACAGTTTTAAAACCACCATTGGTGATGTACTTTGTATTCCGTTTTGTTAGACCATTATGCAATGCAGCTGCAAGACATGTTGTGTTTTGCGTAATAGGGGCAACTCTTGCTTTTTCTCAACTGGAAACTCACTGTCTTCCTGTTATTATTGCTATCGGTATCACTATTACTATCATTATTATTAGTAAAACCAACGGTTGGAGGCATTGGGAAATGTAGGAAATCACTCTATGAAGTACAAATTGGTTGGACATGACAAAAAGGTGAATTACAACACTTGATCACAAAATAACTCCTGGCATGCACCGAACATCACAGATTGATGATATATAACGGCGTAAGTATCCGAGGGTGGACTTTTCCTTTAACCAACACTGTAGGAATCAACAAAATGCAGTGTTCAACCAGGCTTATTATTTGTTTAACAACATACCACATAAACAGTGTGTCACGTGCCCCCCCCCCCCTCCCCCCCTCAGGCACCAACGTCTGCAAAGACAACAACGGCGGCTGCGAGCAGCTGTGTCTGTTCCGCGGCAACGGGCAGCGCACCTGCGCCTGCGCTCACGGCATGCTGGCTGAGGACAACAGCAGCTGCCGCGACTACGACGGCTACCTGCTGTACTCGGAGCGTACCATCCTGAAGAGCATCCACCTCTCGGACGAGACGAACCTCAACGCGCCGATCAAGCCCTTCGAGGACCCCGACCACATGAAGAATGTCATCGCCCTCAGCTTCGACTACCACGGGGGCGGAGGGAAGGGAGCCAACCGCATCTTCTTCAGCGACATCCATTTTGGCAACATCCAGCAGATCAACGACGACGGCACAGACCGCAAGACGGTGGTGGACAGTGAGTATCGAGTCATCAGTCACAGGGTCTTTGGTCAATACATAGCTCAACACCTCTGAACACCCGCAGAGCTCCAGTAGGCGATGTTCTGATGCTATACCACTTCACTCCCCCTAAACTGTCTGTCTCTGCTTCTTCTTCGTTCCACTTTGTCCAGCTCTGTGTCAGCTGTGTCGACTAGCAGCACCATCTTTTATCTTCTCCATTAATAATTGAGTTACGTCCCTTGACGCTTCCGCACGGTAAGCAGCCATCATCACACAGGTTGACACCACAGAGACCCCTGAGTGAACCACTGTAATAAACGCGCAGCTGGAGCCTCTCAACTAGAAGAGAGCGACATTACTTAGGGCGGTCTCACTTGAAGAACACACACACACACACACACACACACACACACACACACACACACACACACACACACACACACACACAGTTGGACCCCTCAGTGCTTTTTGCTTGTTGTTTTCATGCTGAAGTCTCTTTTAGATCCCACTCTCTTTAATGATTCATGAGCAAGTTCTTGAACCCCATCCAGACAAGCATTGCATTTAAAAGCCCTGGACCAGAGATCTGGTCTTCGCAAGCAATATTTGAAACATTAAATCTTTGATAGGAAAGACAGGGAACAAGAAAAGTACATGGGGTTGTTGTCTTTATTGATGTTACACTGACAGTATGGTTTAAAACAGATCTTTTGAAAAATGATGCGTAGTTATTCACACTAATTCTCTACAGTCCGTTTTCCATCCCACGAGTATGGCATTGATTCCACTGGAAAAATGAGTTGAAAGAGCGTATTAGTTCCAGGAGTCGGTGAGTAACCGAGGTAGCCTTAGTCTGAGTTTTGCCGTCTCTCTGAGGTTGTGTCCAGCTCAAAGGGTTGTACCGTGTCCCTGCCCACCACATCAGGGCAACCAATCAGACAGCTCCTGCACCATGCCCAGCGCTCCCTGCCCAGCTCCAGTAACTCACGTCTAAACTTCTGGGACATAAAGACATAGAGAACAGGGTTTACCACTGTTGCCGAGGATGCCAACAGCCTGGCCAGGATAGCGATGGAACGGTAACCAGGGATGTCCTTCATCGTTCCCCCAATGAAGGAGAACATGAGACCATAGGAGGGTAGCCAGAGGAGAGTGAAGACCAGGACTAGGATAGCTGAGGTGTGAGTGACTTGGCTCTGGTAGCGCTCCAGCTGGGGGGCGCTGCCTAGCAGCCGTGCATGGCGAAGAAAACAGTAGATCTTGGCATACATGAGCACGATGACGCCCAGAGGTAGGGTGAAGCCAAACAGGAAGAGGGCGATGCTGTAGACCAGCTGGCTGAAGTCAGACAGGAAGGCGAAGCACTGGACAGCACTGGACCCACTAACTGTGCGGAAAGCAAACTGGGGCGCTGCCAGGGCCAAGGCAGGGACCCATAGCAAAGCTACAGTCAACTTTATGCGACGGTGCATTCGAGAACGGTAGGCCCAGGTAGGATGTACCACTGTCAGATAGCGTGTCACAGCCAAAGCTGCCAAGGCGAAGACTGAGGCAGTTGAGCAGGCCACACCCAGGAAGCTAATGACCTTGCAAAGGAAGCTACCGAAAGGCCAGCTGCCCATGGCGATTGCAGAGGTGTGGAAGGGCAGGCAGAGCAGCAGCAACAGGTCAGCAGCACTCAGAGCCAGCAGCAGGGTGTCTGTGCCGTGGGGAGGTTTACCACCTCTCCTCCTCCTACCAGCCAGGATGGTGATGACCAAGGAGTGGCCCAGCAGGCCGGTCACCAGAATTAGCCCATCCAGGATGGGCACCAGGACCTTCACCAGTGCCTCGTTTTCCTTGTTCACTGGGCCAGCGCTACTGCTGTTTACTTGCTGCCCCTCTAAATTCTCCATGCATTCACAATAAAGGTCTTTTTAGCAATGAATCTAATGGGCCGTTAATGTGGGACATCAGAAAAACATTCACACAGTCTCTGGATGATGCAACCGTATTACTCACAAGCATGATGACGAGACATGATGAAGACAGCTGGCACTCTCGTAATGATAGCAGTTAGATGGGCAGTTAAGATGACCCTGGTCAGTTGACTTTCTCATTGACTGACACGTATAAAATGCCAAAATGTGTGTTAAATGCCAAATGAATATGCCTGGCTGAAATTTATTTTCGGGTGCCTAGAGAGAGCCACCTCTGGAGCCACACATGGGCCCCTGTTGGTCTAGGATTAAATCCCACCAAAACATTTTCTACTGTGTCTCTCCTACATTGTCTCACGCTCTGCTTTCCAACTGTCTGAATGAATAAAAGTAAGTGGACTGCCCACTCCTTTTTTAGAAAAACAAAAATGTTTTCAAAACATAGTCTCACAAAAAGTCCCCTCAAAATGATATGTAGTTATCCAATTTTACTCAGGAAAAATAAAAAATTGGAAACATGACCTTCAGCGAGGCAGTCCTTGGACATTGGATTTGGCTTGGCTGCATCTGCATGTCCACTGTAATCCAAGGAAGAGCAGTTCAGGTCAAAACTGCAGAAATGTCAGTGCCGCAGTGGCTCTATGGTTGTATTGATTTCTTGAAACCAGGCAACAGAGGACAAATTCATCCCAGCGGTTGCTACCAGATATTCCACATTAAAAGCAGTCAATGCTACTTGATGCTAAGTGGTCACAGCGGTAGTAGGCTTCTTGTCCATTTAGAAGCTCTTCAGTGGCTTGTAAACCCTAGACCCACTACCACAGGAGAAACTGAACAATTAGCTTGACCTTCAAAAGGAGAAGGAAAAAAACGAAGAAGGAATGAACACAAAACGAACATGTAGTTTTTCTTAGCTTTCAGTTGGAGTACCATGCTGCTCCCTCGACTGTCAGACAGGCACTACAGAGTAGCGATGTCTTCCACCACTGTTTGCACAGCAAGCAGGGGCTGAGCTGATCTAGGCAAGGGGAGGGGAGACCAAGGTGTTTCTGATTACGCAATACTGCCTTGAAACCACTGTAACTATCTCCTTTTAGTGTATCGTCTTCCTTTAGCTAAGCATTTAGGCCTTGATGCACCCATCCCAACCCATTTGGCTTTTCCTAGGACTATTGCTTTGAATTACGTGATGAAAGACGTAAGTGTGACGCTCTGTTCTTTCTTTAGCCCTAAAATGGTCATTAGGTGCATTAAGGTTGATTGTAGCCATTCCTCATCCCCCTTAAACGTCTATAAAAAAGCAATTATTGACGTTTGACCAAGTGCAAACAGTCACACAGAGTGTCCGGGCTTTTATTGTTGAGCGATAGTGGTCATAAATGTGGTTTCTAGTGTGACAAAGAACAGATGGATGTAAAACTTGGAAGAGCCCATGAGGACTGCTGTGCCGTGGCCTTCTGCATGATGCTGTGTGTCATGTAGCCACCTCAGATAAAAATACAGAGTCAAACTGACAGGGGAATAGGGGACATCTGGTTGATTAGTATTATGAGTGGGGGTCACAGCACAATGGAGAATGGATATTGGGAGGGGCTGCTTTATCTTTGCCGTTCATGGCTGACTTCTTCACCCTGGCCTGTTTCCCTAATGTGACTCAAGCTGCTCCAGTGGTGGTTTTCTTCCCAGAACAAGAAGTCACCATGAATAAGAGCATCCACAGGGAGCTGTATTTGTGTGTGCAGGCAGCCAGCCATGAAATGACGGGAGGATCGCAACTCTGTAAACTCTCTCCAGGAACAGCAGGCGTAGCACACACACCCTTGGTGTTGTACCCTTTCCATTTTATTCTTTTCTTGTTCACTTTCCTCTTTTTCCCTCGGTCTTCCCAGATCAGTTCCTGATTTCCTACCCTCCTCACTGTGTTCCACCAACTGATTTGGGAAGACAGGAGCATTTCCTACTGGCTTTTTAGTCTCACAGAGTTAACCATGCGTGCAACCTTATTTTTTGACAATGATTAATGATTTGTGTTGAATTCTCCCCTGAAGGCCCTCATGGAAGATTGAAGATCACTAGCACCTCTAAGAGGCTATATCTTTTTATTCTAGAATAAAAAGAATTTGCTCTTTCCAAGCTTTCTACTTCTTATAGCTTTTGCCTGACTGCTACCAAAGAACGTCAGCCTGTAATAGTCTGTCTTGCTTTGAATCCGACATGTTTATTGAGGGCCAACTTCTCCCACCTCTGTCCCACAGGTGTAGGGTCAGTGGAGGGCCTGGCGTACCACCGTGGCTGGGATACACTTTACTGGACCAGCTACACAACCTCCACCATCACCCGCCACACTGTGGACCAGAGCCGCTCTGTGGCCTACAACCGCAACGTTGTGGTCACTATGTCTGGTGACGACCACCCCAGAGCCTTCGTGCTGGACGAGTGTCAGGAGTGAGTCATTACTGCTGCAGCTTGATTTTTCTGCACGTCACCCGGGCCCAGTTCCAATAAAAAGTTTTCTTTTTTTTTTTAATAGAACATTTATTTTGGATCAGTCAACCGTAGCTGTTGTTATACCAAGACTTTTATGGAGCTGCGGTTCTTCCCACTGCAAATCATTAATTCTCACCTTTTGATTGTTCCTACTACAGTCTCATGTTTTGGACCAACTGGAATGAACAGGCTCCCAGTATCATGAGGGCTTCTCTGAATGGAGCCAACGTGCTGGTGATCATTGGCAGTGACATTAAAACTCCCAACGGCCTGGCCATAGACCACCGCGCTGAGAAACTCTACTTTTCTGACGCCACACTGGACAAGATCGAGCGCTGTGAATATGATGGCAGCAACCGCTATGTGAGTCAGCCCACATGGCTTTCATTTTACAAGGCTGTTTGAAATGGTACAGAGCTGACATTGTTTGTTTTTTTTCCTACTTTTTAGGTGTTGTTGAAGAATGAGCCTGTCCATCCATTCGGCCTGGCTGTGTATGGAGACTACATCTTCTGGACCGACTGGGTGAGGAGGGCTGTCCTTAGAGCTGACAAATACACAGGAGGAGACATGAAGGTGCTGCGTGCTGACATCCCTCAGCAGCCGATGGGCATCGTCGCTGTGGCTAATGACACCAACAGCTGTGAGTATCATTCACTGGAGAGAACAGATCCAAATGATGCAGGTATGCCACTGTGATAAAAATGTGATGATGATATAACTAGCTGCATTACTACACTAACTACCTCTCCTGGGTAAATACCCTTTTAGGTGAGTTTTCTCCTTGCCAAACAAACAACGGAGCCTGCCAGGACCTGTGTCTGCCCACATCAGATGGACGGGTCAACTGCAGTTGCCGTGGAGACAGACGACTTCTGGAGGACAACACCTGTTCTGGTGAGTGATTGAGTGATAGAGAGAGAGTGATTGTGAGATAGAGAGAGAGAGAGAGAAAATCTGATTTCAAACTCATTTCAAACATTTCTGCCCTACCAGCTCTGAACATCTCATGTGGCGGTGTGGATGACTTTGAGTGTGGAAATGGTGACTGTATCAACTACAGCCTGACCTGTGATGGCATGGCCCACTGCAAGGACAAGTCTGATGAGAAGCAGTCCTACTGTGGTGAGTGCACGGCTTCGTGTTACCATAGATTCATCATGTAAGAGATGAGTGCTAGGGAAAGGAATTAAAAAATGAAGTGCTAAGGAGAAAAGGTAGAGTGGAATATTTATCAGTTTGATTCAGAAAATACTACTTATCAGTTTGAGGAGGAAATGCGAGTAGTAGTGAATTGATCAGGCCATATTTCAATTAATCACTTCTACTGACCCTCTTGCTGTTCCTCCACAGCCAACCGCCTCTGTAAGAAAGGCTATAGACGCTGCATCAATGGCCGCTGTATCGGCCACCAGTTCTGGTGTGATGGCACGGACGACTGCGGTGACCACTCAGATGAACTACCCTGCAATAGTAAGAAGTCCATTTTCACAACTGCAACTGATTCAAAATGTAGCAACAGGTGCCAAAAAGAGGGACCATGTCACTCCAGACTTTTTGCCAGGCTAAAACTATGTGAACAGTTTTTGCTACTGTGGGTCCCAGACTGTTGAACAACTTTCCTGTTTTAGTTTAGTAGAATCCATTGTCATTTTATATTGTTACTTTTACTCCATGGCCTTTCATGTGACTCGATTTGTTTTACCAGTTTTTATGTAATGTGTGTGTCTGTTTAGCTTGTTTCTTGTTATCATTGTCTTTTAACCTTCTTAAGTGCTTTGGAACAATGTGTTTTGAGTTTAAGGTGCTTTATAAATGAAGTTGACTTGACTAGGATTAGGTTCTTATGTGATGAAGTGTGTGTGTGCTTGCCTCCATGCACAACTTCATAACATGTCTGTGCTTCCTGCAGTGACCCTGTGCAAACTAGGAGAGTTCCAGTGCAAAGATGGAAGCTGTATCTCCAACTTTAGCCGCTGTGACCAGGTGGTCAACTGTGAGGATGCTAGCGATGAAATGAACTGCCGTAAGTAAACTAGTTTCAACCATTAGAAACCTTAACATTAAACCTTAACAGCATTTGGGCATCTGGGTGAGTTAGTCTGCTAATGCTCATACCATGTGCTCACAGCTGCATGGGTTCAAATCTGAGCTCTCGCTAGGCTATTGCATCTCTTTCTACCCCTTTTCCTGTCTCTGCTTCTCTATTGGTGTAGGTGTTGATAAAAGCCATACAATACTAGGGTGGACTCTCCACTCACTGTGCTTTAAGAAGATTGAGACTGACATTGAGACTAATGCAAATGGGCTGCTCCTCCAAACGGCAAATCATGTGGCTGCAACTCAATATATAAAGCATGCAGACATGGTGAACATGGTGGTTTCATTTTTTTTGTTGACCAAACATTAGAATCGTCAAAATGTGTGATCTAAGCGACTTTGACCGTGGTATGATTTGGTGGTTCCAGCATCTCAGAAACAGCTGCCCTCCTGGGATTTTCACCACTACAGTCTCGAGAGCTTACAGAGAATGGTGCAGCTCTGTGGTCAAAGACACCTTGTTGATGAGACGAGGTCAGAGGAGAATGGGCAGACTTGTTCAAGCTAACAGAAAGACCCCAAAAAAAATGCTCCGATAACAGTTCTTTACAACCGCGGTGTGCAGAAGGGCACCTTGTTGAATCTGTGCTGCGAAGAATTCAGGCTGTTCTGGAGGCGAAAGGGGGGTCCTACCCAGTACTAGATAGGTGTATCTAATAAAGTGCATATATCTAATAGTCATTTTTTTAAAAGCTTTTACCATTATTCTCCATCTCAGATGCCACTGACTGCTCCCGCTTCTTCCGTCTGGGCGTGAAAGGCGCCTCCTTCCAGAGCTGCGAGAAAACCACCCTCTGTTACCTGCCTTCCTGGGTGTGCGACGGCAACAACGACTGTGGAGACTTTTCAGACGAGAGGAACTGCCCAGGTCGGTCACTTTGCTTCCTGGTCCCAATTTTCCTGGTCTCTTTTTGCCCAAGGTTCCTGGATCCTACATTGTATTGTTTGTTTGTTACAGATAAGAGGAAGCTTAAGTGTCCGGTCAACTTCTTTGCCTGCCCCAGTGGTCGCTGCATCCCTATGAGCTGGACCTGTGATAAGGAGAATGACTGTGAGAACGGAGCTGACGAGACACACTGTGGTGAGTCTGCCACGCAAATGTCCCTTCGTTACTCCGTGTTGGTTGAGCAACGGCAAACAAAGCATACCAGTGGTGCCTTAAAACACCAAAATGTAGCTGTTTTTACATTGTTATTGTGCACGGAAAGACACAAGTCACTGTTGTTCGGGTACATGAAATCATTCTTTCAAAATGTTGAGCTGTCCGTTTGTCCACTTTGCAGACAAATTTTGCACATCCACCCAGTTTGAGTGTGGGAACCACCGCTGCATCTCCAGCCGCTGGGTGTGTGACGGCTCTGATGACTGCGGCGACGGCTCCGACGAGGACCAGAAATGCAGTGAGTGGAAATTCCCACCAACATTATTCCCACTCTGTTCCCCACACCGCTCACCTTGCCAACTGCTAACCAGTGCATTAGTAGTTTCTCTCACACGCAGTGGAAACTTGAGCCTAAGAGTGTGACTTGATGTTGTAATGTCATCATGTAACCCTCCCATATGTGGTCACAGAATCCAAGACCTGCAGTCCCGAGGCGTTCCAGTGTCCAGGCTCTCATATGTGTGTGCCCCAGCGCTGGAAGTGTGACGGGGACAAGGATTGTCCTGACGGAGCCGATGAGAGCGTGAAGGCTGGCTGCAGTGAGTAGGACAGTTACCCAATAGCCCAATGGAAAGATCTATCTTCTGGGATTTGCTAAAGCATTAAAATGCCAGGAGCAATCCCTCGTTGTTTCATGACCATCTGTCCATTAACCCAAGTGCGCTCCCTTTTCTCGTGCAGCGTACACCAACAACACTTGTGACGACCAGAATGAGTTCGTGTGCCAGAACAGACAGTGCATCCCCAAGCACTTTGTGTGCGATCATGACATTGACTGCTCCGACGGCTCAGACGAGTCCCCAGAATGTGGTAAGTGGATGTGTCGAGGAGGAAGTTAAAAAATGTGGGAGAAAAAAAATGGATCGAGAGAGAATGTGATTCGTGATTTGAAGATGACTGTACCGATCTTTACCCGTCTCTCCGTGTGGTGTAGAATACCCAACATGCGGCCCGGAGGAGTTCCGCTGTGCCAACGGCCGCTGCCTCAACCAGAAGAACTGGGAGTGCGACGGAGAGTTTGACTGTCAAGACCGATCGGATGAAGCCCCCAAGAACCCCCGCTGCAGTGACTCAGGTCACGATCATAATCACTTAAACACACATCATCACTTTTACCTTAGCACTGGTTATGCTCTTCGAGTCTTGTTTCGGAAGGAGATTCACATACGATTTTCGGTGACCAGTAGTTGCCTACCTACATTGAATGCCCTTATTGTAAGTCGCTTTGGATAAAAGGGTCTCCTAAATGACTGTAATGTATCTTACTTACTTGTATTACTCTACTAATTGAATGAATTGTGGATCGTGTTAGAAACCTCTTTTAAAAAGGCCACGGGGGGCATCCTCTACCAAAGTGAAATCTATATAACGTCCCATTTTCCTGTAATTTCAGAGAGGAAGTGTAATGAATCAGCCTTTATGTGCCGTACCGGGAAGTGTTTGAACGAGGCTCTGCTGTGTGACCGCAATGATGACTGTGGCGATGGCTCTGATGAACTCAACTGCTTCATCAACGAGTGTCTGAACAGTAAGCTGAGTGGCTGCTCACAGCTCTGCGATGACCTCAAGATCGGCTACAAGGTAAGCCGTCTTCGTCGTTGTGTTTGAGCTACTATAGCCTCTGCAAATCTGCTCATGTGTTTTTAATGGTCACATAAAAAAAAGAGATCTAAATCCCCCCTGGAGAACAGAGGTACCATGTACCGGCTTCATATTTTTAGATGTTATCGGCAGTAGAATAACTAAACCATGTCATTTATTCCTGAATTGACTGACTTAAATTGGCCTGAATGTATCTGCCAGACACACAGGCAGCACGGCCCCCGCAACAATGCTGGTGGGGATTTTATCAGCGGTGAGTTAAGGAGGTCCCAGAGGAAAAGGGTTTTGGGAGCCACTGCTCTCAGGCATTTGGTTATATAAGACAATTAAAGACATGTTTTGGCTTTCTCTCTCCCGAGAAAGTAGGAGGCCGGTCTTAGAACAGCCTGAACTCCCCGTGAACTCGCATGACTGTGCTGCTGCTGCTGCTGCTGACTGTGCTCAGGGCTTCATTTTAAAAATCACAAGGGCCGATGTGTAAATCGCTGAGGCCGGAATGATCCACTTGTATGGAGGTGGGGGTGTTGAAGGGTTGAGTGAGTTTGGGAAACCAGTGTTTGCACAACTGCAAGTGTGGCAAATACACATAACGTCCCCGTTACAGGCTTTCATGTGTACCTGTTGTGTGTGTGTGTGTGTGTGTGTGTGTGTGTGTGTGTGTGTGTGTGTGTGTGTCACTTTGCTTATGGAAACCTTCAGTTCAAATGAATGGAGCCGCCAGCAGATTAAGACTTGTAATGAATGAGAGCTTTTACTGTGTTTTACTGTGAGGATGTGCTTGCTGCTTGGTTTTCTACACTTTTCAATCATGTAGCAAGTCAATGTACTAGTCACTTCAGTGTCACTGGTTGTACATACCTGTGTGTGTGAAACACGTTTGAGTCCATTCCACTCTGGGCAGGGATGGGGCTTGCATGCTGACTTGTATTGGCTGACTGAAAGGTTTTGGCAGGCCTTTGCAAAATAGGTGTCTAGACGAGAACTCCGAGGTGCCAGGACGCCGACTCAAACAGGTCCAGGCTCTTTGTGTTTTGACATGCCTTCTGTGCTCTTGGCCCCTTCAGTGCAGGTGTCATCCCGGCTTCCAGCTGAAGTGGGATGGGAAGACATGCGTGGATATAGACGAGTGCACCACCAGCTACCCCTGTACTCAGCGCTGCATCAACACACACGGCAGCTTCCACTGTCTCTGTGTGGACGGCTTTGAACTCAGCCCCAATGACCCTACCATCTGCAAGTCCACATCTGGTAAGGTGTACGCATGTGTGGGTGTGGTGTGTGTAAATGTGTTTTGTATAACTGTTTTTTTTCAAGTCAATTCAATCATGAGACATAAATTATTTTGTCTGGTCTTTGTAGAAGAGGAGCCCTACCTGATCTTCGCCAACCGTTACTACCTGAGAAAACTCAGCCTCGATGGTACCAACTACACTCTTATCAAACAGGTAAGAAACGATGGCATTCAGTTTGAACCAACTGATCAACCACGTATAAACCTTTTCAATTGACGGCTCTCCATAAACCTGCTTCTACTATCTTCCAGGGTCTGAACAACGCGGTAGCACTGGACTTTCACTATGCGGAGCAGATGATCTACTGGACGGACGTGACCACTCAGGGCAGCATGATCCGACGCATGCTCATGAACGGCAGCAATGTGGAGGTCAGTGGAGAAATCACATATCCTCTATATATACAGTACAGTTGATGCATTTATGACAGTTTGTTTAATCCAACGATATGACACATTGACTGGATAATCTGTCTAAGTCTCTAACTGGACACTTTGTGATTGGCCCATCTGGCAGGTGTTGCACCGGACCTCCCTGAGTAACCCAGACGGCTTGGCGGTGGACTGGGTGGGTGGGAACCTGTACTGGTGTGATAAGGGCCGGGACACCATCGAGGTGTCGAAGCTCAACGGGGCCTACCGGACTGTGCTGGTCAACAACGGCCTGAGGGAACCACGCGCTGTGGCCGTGGACGTACGCTACGGGTGAGAAACACGAGACACGGCTCACATTAGGTTACGATTTCATAATGGTTATGGTATTTTATATTACCTACGTTATATATAACTACGGATATATATCTCCATCTTCCTCCCCTGGTGGTTAGGTACCTGTACTGGTCCGACTGGGGCGATAACCCCCACATAGGGAGGATAGGGATGGACGGCACCAACAGGACTGTGATTGTAGAAGACAAGATCACCTGGCCCAACGGCCTAACCCTGGACTTCATCAATGACCGCATATACTGGGCCGACGCCAGGGAGGACTACATCGAGTTCTCCAGCCTGGATGGCTCCAACAGACACACAGGTAACGGTCGAACGTGGTACTCTTACCGCTTGCGCACACTGTGAGCAGCATTTTGAGTTCCAGTGACATGTTGACATTACGTCGCTCGCTGCGTGGAAGACTGGTTACTGTGCAAGATCAGAGTGCCGTGTGTGTAACGGGTTATGTAAAACATCAAGCATACTCTCAAACACACACACGCACACACACACATGCACGCTTGTACGAGAGCCGCCAAGCGTAAGCAGGCAGGTCAGATGGTTGATGGGAGGCAGTGCAGCCCAAGCCCAGGGGACAAGACGGCCTGAATGGGGGAGATTGTTCTGACCACCAAGGGCTCCAGCGTGCATGAAGCCTGAATAGCCTTCCCTTGTTTAGCACGCTCACTACAATAGTTGATATTGTCAGCCAACCAGGCGTGCAGAGGAATGCAGGAGTGCAGAGGACGTCTCTATTGAAATTCCTCGAATTCGCTAAACTCCATTAAGCAGATGAACATGCCTCGCACAAAGGAGGAGGGTTTTAGTGCCTGACAGCTTTGCCGTCATGTCAGATCCTTGGCTGAGCCGGGATCAGGAATTCACATAATGTAAAAGCTTGTGGGCGTGGGTGCATCGGATAGTATACAATCTACAACAACACTTGTGAGAGAGAATTATTCTATGAATGACCTACAAATTTGTGGTGTACTGAGTATTTTCCCCCGACCCAGTTCAAGCGTTCCCACCAGAATACTGCTGCTGCTGAAAGCCACACTTGAATCACACTCCTCTGAAACTACGTCAGCAAGTCATTGTAGAAGATGTCATAAAACGCAGAGCAAACAAAAAAGTACTGCTTGGTGGTAAGAAACATCGAAAACTCGGGTTGTGATGTTGAGTGAGTTGGAAGATCAAACACATCAAATACAAAGTCGTGTGTTAGCTTTGTGGTGTTAGCCCACCTGCAGTGTGTCCGGGAACACACACACACACACACACACACACACACACACTAATGTGGCCGTGTGTGTTTGCAGAGCGAGACGCGGTGTAACAACACATTATGTAATAACACCCGCATTTTGTAATAATCTGCCGCATTTTGTAATAATCTGCCGCATTTTGTAATAAACAGCCTGAACGCAATATGTAATAAATTTCCCCGCATTTTGTAATACATTATTACATATTGTGGTGGTAATTACAAAATGTGGGAGTTGCACTTAAGTCAATAAGAATGAATAGGAATTTTGGGGAGCCCTGTCAAAAGACCATTGCCGTAATCAACCCTGCTAGAAATAATAGCTTTTATGTGGCGATTTAGACTAAGATCAGAGTGAACTGTAACGCCAAGGGGGGCACCACAGGTCATAGGGGTCTCAGTTAATATTTAGCTTAATTGTTAAAATTGTAATTGTACAGATGAAGACATCCATTGTGGTTGGTTATTACATAATGCACCTTATTATTACATTTTCATCAAAAAAAAAAAGTGCAACTCCCACATTTTGTAATTACCACCACAATATGTAATCATTTATTACAAAATGTGGGGAAATTTATTACATATTGCGTTCAGGCTGTTTATTAAAAAATACAGCAGATTATTACAAAATGTGGGTGTTATTACATAATGAAGTGAAAATGTATTACATTTAGTCGAGTTATTACATAATGCGGTGTTATTACATAATGTGTTGTTACACGTGGCCTGTTTGAATTCAGGTAACAGTGGACCAAAGGGCGCTTCATGCTAATCTGACTGCTATCTACCATCATAAAACTATTACCATCACATGATACGCAGAGGGAGGAGCATGTGTTGTTTAAAGCACATCACGCTTTCTAGTCACTAACAACATACATGATGTTTTGAACCTTGTGCACGTGTGTGTATGTGTGTGTGTGTGTGTGTGTGTGTGTGCATACGATCGCATGTGTGATGTACTGGAGTACCGTGTTTTACAACAGAATCAAACTAATGGTGCGTTTCAGCACACCAAACACTGAGGTCAAACACATGGAAGTATATGGGAGCGGAAACAGCGCAATTAGAGTGTAAACCCTAATGAAGCGTAGCGCCTATTACATAACAGATATAGTGCTGCTTTATGTCTCCCTCAACATGCCTGATCACAATCAATAGCAACAGTGCTCACAGTCACCAGGACGGGAACAAACTTCACACACACACACACACATCTTCTAGGATGACTGGACTGTTCACTCTCAACCTCATAGACCTCAACACAAATGTTGTCACACGCACAAAGCGCTCACTATAACACACGGCCCTGAACGCCCCCTTGTTTCGCCCTCCCCCTGAACAGACTGTCTCAATAACGTCTCTTACGTGTGTGTGTGTGTGTGTGTGTGTGTGTGTGCTGATGTCCAGTGCTGCTGTTCTTTATTGTCTTCCATGTTTCTGTATGATTGTCTGTCTTCTGTCTGTCTGTCTTGCATTAATACTGCAAGATTTTCCAAACAGTTTCTCTTGGGGATACACCAACAAGCACAGCAGCAAGCATGTAAAAAGTTGGACTGCTAAGATTGCTACATACGTATTGACCGATGTGCATTGATTTGATTTCTCGTAAACATTTTGTGTGTGCGTCCACAGTTCTTACCAACGACATCCCCCACATCTTTGCCATGACTCTGTTTGAGGAGCACATCTACTGGACCGACTGGGAGACCAAGTCCATCAACAGAGCTCACAAGACCCTGGGCACCAACAAGACCACGCTGATCAGCACCCTGCATCGGCCCATGGACATCCACATTTACCATCCCTACCGCCAGCCTGAGGGTAAGGGACACACATTTCCATCCATGCTTGTATACATGTAAAAAAAACAGCAATAAAATACATACATGCATACACACACACACACCTATGGAAGCCCATTTCCGCCACAGAAAAGAAAAAAAAAGATTCAGCTATCTCATAATTATGACTTAGTATCTCATAATTATGACTTAGTTATCTTATAATTATGACTTAGTATCTCATAATTATGACTTAGTTATCTTATAATTATGACTTAGTATCTCATAATTAGAGTATCTTATAATTATGACTTAGTTATCTTATAATTATGACTTAGTTATCTTATAACTATGAGCTAGTATCTCATAATTATAAGATAGCTGAATCTTTTTTTTTCTTTTCTGTGGCAGAAACGGGCTTCCATACACGTCAGACGTATGGAAAATAAATTTTCAATTTCAATTTTCAGTTCCCATCGTTTGGGAATTTCAGAGAAAAGTCTAGAAAAGCATTGTAAATCTAGTTTTTCAGTTCCGATACATACACACACACACACACACACACACACACACAATTACAATTCCCCCTACAACAAACCACGGCACTCAGTCCTGTGCCGTAAACACACGAGTTCAATCAGAGGTTAACACATTTCCCATCCCTCTCGTCTTCCCAGTGCTCAACCACCCATGCCAGACAGAAAACGGGGGTTGCAGTAACCTGTGCCTGCTCTCCCCTGGCGGCGGCTACAAGTGTGCTTGTCCCACCAACTTCTACCTGGCCAGCGATCAGCGCACCTGCATGTCCAACTGTACCGCCAGCCAGGTAAGCAGGCTGTCTAAACATCATCAGACAGGGACACACAGGAGTAGCATGACTGAATAAGCGGCTCGTGTCTGGTGGTTGCCTATTGGCCTCTGGCTGGCTGCCCGGTGCTTAGCTAGCCTGTGCAATCATCTCTCTCTTGATTTATCGCCCTGTCCTCCTCCCCCCCAGTTTGTGTGCAAGAATGACAAGTGCATCCCCTTCTGGTGGAAATGCGACACGGAGGACGATTGCGGTGACCGGTCAGACGAGCCAGCAGACTGCCGTAAGTTGTTTTTGAGAAAACGGTCCGGGAGAGGACAGGGGGGGGCGGGGTCAAATTCCTGGGACGTATTAAATGTGATTGTAGTTCAACAGGAGGAGGATGATTCAGCGAGCGTGTGCGGTTGCATAGCGTGGTGTATAAGTTGGGCTTGATCTCGATAGACTGTGACTGTTCCTTCTCCTGCAGCGGAGTTCAAGTGCAGGCCGGGTCAGTTCCAGTGTGGTACAGGCATCTGCACCAACCCCGCCTACATCTGCGATGGAGACAACGACTGCCAGGACAACTCGGATGAGGCCAACTGCGGTACATCTCATTTTTCTACTCATATACTATTCATTTCATTCTTCATAGTTCCATCTTTTTCTCCTATTCTTCCTCCCCTTTCATTTGATCATCTCTCTCTCTCTCTCTCTCTCTCTGTCTGTTTCATATCTGCATCCTGTAATGTCTATTTTTTTTTTTCTCCTGTCAACACTTTATTGTTCAGTACTGATAAGCACCGTATCTTCTGTGTCTGTCTGTATAATTGCGCCGCAGATATCCATGTTTGCCTGCCCAGCCAGTTCAAATGTTCCCACCCCAGTCGCTGCATCCCGGGCATCTTCCGCTGTAACGGCCAGGACAACTGTGGAGAAGGGGAGGATGAGAAGGACTGCCGTGAGTACACCGCTTTTCTTTCTCTTTTCTTATCATACCGTGTTTATTCTGGCGTGACATTCTTCCAGTTCGTTGTGTCATTGCTAACAGTAACTCTCTCCTACCACAGCGGAGGTGACATGTGCCCCCACTCAGTTCCAGTGTGCCATCACCAAGCGCTGCATCCCTCGCGTCTGGGTGTGCGACCGCGATAACGATTGCGTTGATGGATCTGATGAACCCGCCAACTGCAGTAAGTAACTCCCATCTTATTTTTTCATTTCCTTTTTTTATTAAGCTTTTTTTTTTCGATTGGCTCTCACTATTCCCCCCCACCACCCCCACTCCTCCCCTCTCCAGCCCAGATGACCTGTGGTGTGGATGAGTTCCGCTGTAAAGACTCTGGACGCTGCATCCCGGCTCGCTGGAAGTGCGACGGCGAGGACGACTGTGGCGATTCATCGGATGAGCCCAAAGAGGAGTGTGGTGAGCAATCCTGTCTCCTAGAAAACAGGATGGTTCTATTCAGTCGACACCCCACACAAGATAGGGGTGGGAGCGATAATCGTGTTTATAATTGTAATCACGATTTAATTATGTAATCGTGGCACATTTTCAAAATCGTTCATTTCGATTGTTATTTAGGCGACAAGAACGAGGAACGTCTAGAAGCGCCAGTTAGCAAAGCAACCAGTGTGTGTGTGTGTGTGTGTGTGTGTGTGTGTGTGTGTGTGTGTGTGTGTGTGTGTGTGTGTGTGTGTGCGCGCGCGCGCGCATCAGACGTAACATCACTTTCCCGTGAATGAATGGGCCAAATACTTTCACCAATACTGCGTTCATGAACTGTCCCCTTAAAAAATACTATGTGGTATTCAGTCACGTCCCTCTGCCCCGTCCAGTAACGCCGTGTTTAGACAGGTTTGGACTGTTCGTTTTTTGCGAGCCGCGAGTGAATGTGTCAAGCCGGGCAGGAAGTCAGACACAGGAACAGCATAGAGCATCCGGTCAATTTCAAAATAAAACAAATTTCAAAATAAACAAACAAATAAAATAATTGTTCATTAATCGTAATCGAGGTAAAAGTTTGAAATAATCACAATATTGATTTTTAGTCATATCGTACCACCCTATCACAAGGGTTTGAGGTGTCAAATTGAATGCCTCATCATATGAATATACAGTGAATTTGCTGATTCTATTTTTTTTCAACTGTCTATTTGTGTTGTACGGTGTTGTCTTTTTATGGTGCAGCTGAGAGGACATGCGAGCCCTACCAGTTCAGGTGTAAGAACAACCGCTGTGTCCCGGGCCGCTGGCAGTGCGACTACGACAACGACTGTGGGGACAACTCAGATGAAGACAAGTGCGGTAGGTGTCTTGTCATGTGGACACTGTCAACATGTGGTATCTCTCACCTTGTCACCTCATGTCTTGTCTGTAGATAATATACACACTTCGCACCGGAAAGCATTGTTTTGTTCACCAATCACCATTCACTGCCATTTCTGATGCATCTCACCTCATCTGATGTTTGTTTCATTTCATACTGTCCTATTGCCATGAGCCAGAGGTAGGTCTCTCCACCTTCACATGTAAACCCCTCCCATATTCTGTATGTGTCTTCTCTGCTGAGCTCCCTACTGCATCCTGTCTCCATCTCAGTCGTTGCCTGCTCCTGTCCACCTGTTATTACCACCAAATTGTGAGAGGTTGCAAGCAGGGCTCCATATTGATCCATTTGGTAGCAGTGTTGTAGTGTTCTCCTTTTGCCACTAGATGTCACTGCACACACATTTGTTTTGTAACTCATTTTGATTATTACCACATTTAAGACTTTCATGGCGCTCTCCTTGCACCTCTCATTTGACCTCCTTTATCGTCTGCAGTCTACCCCACGCTTCCAACCTTTGTGACGAGTCTTGTGGTAATGGCTAGAATATCCATTATAGCGCGCTCTTAGAGGTGTATTCCAGTATTTTCCTCATCACGAACCACACGCTGTTTTCTCCTGCAGTGCCGCGGCAGTGCTCAGAAAGTGAGTTTGCCTGCACCAACGGGCGCTGCATCGCCGGGAGGTGGAAGTGCGATGGAGACCATGACTGTGCTGACGGATCCGACGAGGTGCAGAAACACACACTCCTCTTAAATAATGTTTGAGCGTCATATTATATATAAGTTCAGCAGTAGTTAGTAGTAAAAGCTGATCCTTAGTTGACTGGTGTCTGTTTTGTATTCAGCATGGCTGCGATCTCAAGTGTGACAACGACCAGTTCCAGTGTAAGAACGGACACTGCATCCCCATCCGCTGGCGCTGTGACGCCGACGCCGACTGCATGGATGGCAGTGATGAGGAGAAGTGTGGCAGTGCTGGTGAGTGTTATCTGCTGGTTATATGGTTATGTACAGTATACACTGTCGGGATTGTTGTTGTGTTTTACTGTCTCTAATTGTGTGTTTTTATTGGACAATAAAATTTGATTTGTATTTAGAGAGAATCGTGTAAGAATAAGAACGGCCATACAGTGATGAGGTAGTAGTAGTAGTAGTAGTAGTAGTAGTAGTAGTAGTAGTAGTAGTAGTAGTAGTAGTAGTAGTAGTAGTAGTAGTAGTAGTAGTAGTAACAGGCAGTAGTAGTAACAGTCCCTCCATGTGGTTCTCAGCTGGGCGTCACTGCCCTCTGGATGAGTTCCAGTGTAACAACACCTTGTGTAAACCCCTTGCCTGGAAGTGCGACGGGGAGGACGACTGTGGAGACAACTCTGACGAGAACCCAGAAGAGTGCAGTGAGTGCACACATGGGAATCACCCATATTTCCACACACTTTCTGTCGCCGTCTTCTGTTGGTCACAAGGCCTCTCCTGACCTGTTTTTTCTGTCTCTTCTACCCTCTTCGATCCTCTCCGTGTCTTCTTTCACTCTTCCCGCTCTCAGGGAAGTTCCAGTGCCCGCCCACCAGGGTTTTCCGCTGTCAAAACGACCGTGTGTGTCTGCAAGTGTCCAAGAGGTGTAATGGCGTCAATAACTGTGGCGACAACTCTGATGAACTGAACTGCCGTAAGCTGCGGGGCTGGTGAAATCACTATCAATTTCCCTACTTTCATTAATGCAATTGCTGACCTTCGTGTGTGTGTGTGTGTGTGTGTGTGTGTGTGTGTGTGTGTGTGTGTGTGTGTGTGTGTGTGTGTGTGACTACAGACACCCCTCCAGCTGTGCCCACATGTGAGAAGGATGAGTTCCTGTGTGACAATGGCAGGTGCATCAGCTCCACCCTGCGCTGCAACTTCTTCAACGACTGTGAGGACTACGGCTCGGATGAGATCAACTGCAAGACAGGTGCCTCAATTTCTGGTCTCGACTGAATAGAACCACGGGCTTGGCATCACGTCCACTTTGACTTGCACTGATTTCACTTTCAGTCCCGTTTTTAAACTGGCTGCCTTTTATGTGTATCCGTGTCCAGACACCAAGCTGAATGCCTGCAGGAGTAACAGGACTCAGTGTGGGGACGGGGACGAGGCCCACTGCATCACCAACGGCACCGACTCCTTCTGCTCCTGCAAACCAGGCTTCCGGAAGATCGGACACCACACCTGTGGAGGTACACACACACACACACACACCCACAACACACACACACACACACAACTCTGCCATGACAAAACAGGTCTTCTCATAGTTGAACGTATAGAAGATGCAAAAGGAAATAAAAAGATAATTTACTAAAATAGAGAAATAATAAGTGACCATCATCAGCATCGGCTTTTCTCAGTAGTTTTCTGCCTGGTGTGTTTCCCCCTCTCCTCTCCCTCTCTCAGATAAGAATGAGTGTCAGCAGTTTGGAGTGTGTTCCCATGTCTGCAACAACACCAAAGGCTCCCACATGTGCAGCTGCCACAAGTACTTCACCAAGATCCATGAGACCTGCAAGGCCGAAAGTAAGGACCCATAACTGTATCTCTTATATTTGCTAGTTTTCTCTTTTTTAGTTCTTAATTCCTCACCTTTCCGCCTCACTCCCTCCATTTCTCTCCTTCATCCAGACAGGAACAGCAGTCGGCAGATTCTCTACATAGCCGACGACAACGAGATTCGCAGCCTGGACCCGACCGGCATGTCCAACTGGCGCTACGAGCAGACGTTCCAGGGCGACGCCAGCGTGCGTATCGATGCGATGGACCTGCACATCAAGACCAACCGCATCTTCTGGACCAACTGGCACACGGGGCGCATCTCCTCCTACGAGCTTCCAGGCCCGTCCACCGCTTCCTCCTCGGGGCCCTCCTCCAACTCCCACCGCAACCGCCGCCAGAGCGAGGGCAGGGTCACTAACCTGCAGGTGAGGCTTGTTGAGCGACGTGCACACAAACACACCCGAGACTTGCCAGAGAAAATGAACGGAAAATGTATAGAATTTATAGCAGCACTTATATTCCACCCTTTCCCCTTGTGTCCAGATCCCAGAGCTGAAGATGCCTCGTGGTGTAGCAGTGGACTGGGTGGCCGGTAACCTGTACTGGACCGACTCCGGTCGAGATGTCATCGAAGTGGCTCAGATGTCAGGCCAGAATCGCAAGACCCTCATCTCTGGCATGATAGACGAGCCGTATGCCATCGTAGTGGATCCACAGAGAGGGTAAGAGAGAGAAGTCAGTGGCCTGGATGTGTGTGTGTGTGTGTGTGTGTGTGTGTGTGTGTGTGTGTGTGTGTGTGTGTGTGTGTGTGTGTGTGTGTGTGTGTGTGTGTGTGTGTGTGTGTGTGTGTGTGTGTGTGTGTGTGTGTGTGTGTGTGATGAAAAAATAATGTAAAATGTTTGACTACTATGATGGCTACTTCATAGGGGTGGGCGATATGACTAAAAACCGTGATTATTAATCGTGATTATTTCAAACTTTTACTTTTTAATGAACGATTATTTTATTTGTTTTGTTTTATTTTGAAATTGACCGGATGCTCTATGCCGTTCCTGTGTCTGACTTCCTGCCTGGCTTGAAACAATGACTGGTCCAAACCTGTCTGAACACGGCGTTACTGGACGGGGCGGAGGGACGTGACTGAATACCACGTAGTATTTTTGAAGGGGACAGTTCATGAACGCAGTATTGGGGAAAGTATTTGGCCCATTCATTCATGGGAAAGTGATATTACGTCTGATGCGCACGCACACACACTCACACTGGTTGCTTTGCTAACTGGCGCTTCTAGACGTTCCTCGTTCTTGTAGCCTAAATAACAATCGAAATCAACGATTTTGAAAATTTGCCACGATTACACAATTAAATCGCGATAACGATTATAAACACGATTATCGCCCACCCCTACTACTTCAGTTGTCACATGTTTTGTGAGTGCGTGTCCCAAAATGTGTTTCCCTTCAGCACCATGTACTGGGCAGACTGGGGGAACCATCCCAAAATTGAGACTGCTGCCATGGATGGCACTCTGAGACAGACTCTGGTCCATGAGAACATCCAGTGGCCCACAGGTCAGTATGGCTTTAGCAATGTAGGGGTCTACCAACCTTATTTTTCCAACAACACCCTGCTTTACATTCACACACACACACACACACACACACCTGGGAGCTTAACCTCCACGGGTAACCAGCCTGATTCTTTAACCTCTAGCTTACCACTAGCCCTTAAATTAGCCCTGCCCTGTGTACACTATAGTCGTGCAGCTGTGCAGAAATTGCTGCCGTATTTTTCTCTCCAAACCTCTTCGGTTCTGTCTGTACAGGTTTGGCAGTGGACTACTTCAACGAGCGTCTGTACTGGGCAGATGCTAAGCTTTCCGTCATTGGTAGCGTTCGTCTGGATGGCTCTGATCCTGTCGTTGCTGTTTCTGGCCTCAAAAACAGTTGAGTTCTCTCCACGTTTGACTCTCGGATCCTTATCGGAGAAAAACATATATTTAAACGTGAATGTTTGAAGTTGAACCTTAACACCTTTCCTTGTGCTTGTTTCCCCTCTTTGTCTCTTCCAGACCTTCTCCATCCATTCAGTATAGATATCTTTGAGGACCACATATACGGGGTCACGTACATCAATAACGTTGTCTTCCGGGTCAACAAGTTTGGCAAGGACACCATGGAGAATCTCACCACGGGCATCAACCATGCTACAGACATCGTCCTCTACCATCGATACAAGCAGCCCGAGAGTGAGTACTTTTCCTCCAGTAGTAGTAGTAATAGTAGTAGTAGTTTATATCCATTTTCAATAGTCTGTTACCTTGCAATTCTGATTTAATGAAACACAAATGCATAGAAGAAAGGGTTTTAAGGTTTTTCCATGTATCATGAACTCGTTCTTATTGGATGTTCTCTCTCCAGTGACCAACCCATGTGACAGGAAGAAGTGTGAGTGGCTGTGTCTGCTCAGCCCCAGTGGACCAGTGTGCACCTGCCCCAACAACTACATGTCGGACAACGGGACCTGTGTGGAAAGACCCGTTCCCACACAAGCACCATTCTGTAAGTACACACACACACACAAAAACTACCAGAGTACCAGGGGCGTTTTCTTTTTTTTACCACATCAGAACAATTCATATAAATACTTGAGCATCAAACCCAAACCATAAGTTGCCTCTCAAACCCTTAAAAAGTATTTGTTAATACTATGTGACCCAGATCTGATATACATACAAACAGTCAGCCAATCAGGAGCCTGTTTGATATAGAACCATTGTTTTGATTTTTGCTCACAGTCAGTGAGCAGAGTATATACAGACATGTTATAGCATTCACATGTTATTGTCTCAAAAACAATAACACCCCCACCCCCTCCCCAGCTCCCCCCTCAGGGCCCTGCACAATTCAGTGTCAGAATGGCGGGAGCTGCTTCCTCAATGCCCGTCAGCAGGCCAAGTGTCGCTGCCAGCCCAGCTACAGTGGAGAAAGGTGTGAGATCAACCACTGTAGGGACTACTGCAAGAACGGAGGCACCTGCACTGCCTCCCATACAGGTAACCGAGCACAACACACTGACGGATACTAATGATCGGAGGTTGACTCGCTGTTCCGTGAGAGATCCATCTGTAGCTTTGATATATGGATCAAGTTTACAGTACATTTTATTAACAACATGAGACAGTGATTGGTTCTTTTTTTATAATCATCTACTTCCTGTCTCGATGTCCAAATCGGTCCAATTCACATCGATCCAAACTGTGATGTGGGAGGGCTCTCTGCAGCATTCATTAGCATTCACAGGCTAAAAGGCTGCAGCAGAGAGATCATAAACTAGTGCAGGAAACAGGCGACTTGCACATGTTCTGTTTGCAACACTGAGCGCATCACTTAATCTGCCACTTCCTCTATTTAATCCGATAGAAATGACTCTAAATAAAATTGCATAAACATTTGACTTGAACGACACGTAACACGTAACGTGACCTTTATCTGAGCAATTTTACTCGCACGTATCCCTGAGATTTCTTTGGCCTCCCAGTCAAACCTGCTCTGTCTCCTAGGTACTCCGACCTGTCGATGCCTGCAGGGTTTCACGGGGCCCGACTGTAACCTCCACACCTGTCAGGACTACTGCCTGAACGGAGGCAAATGCTCGGTCAACGTGGGCAACCAGCCAACCTGTAGCTGCCCGGGAGACTACCAGGGAGACCAGTGCCAGTACAGTGAGTGGCTGTTCACTTTCTCAAAATCATCTCCAATCATTTTGAGAAGGATTTCCCCGCTATTCTTGGCAGCTGTTAATTCTCTTCCGTCTTGTCCCCAGTTAAATGTGAAGGGTTCTGTCAGAACGGTGGGACCTGCTTACAGACATCCAACGGTACCAAACTGTGCCAGTGCCCTAATCAGTACCATGGACAGCAGTGTGAGCTGGACAAGTGTCAATACTGTGGAACCGGCAAGTGTTTCACCTCGCCCTTAGGAGAGGTTTCATGCAGGTAAATATGTAACTCTGCTTTAAAAAAAACACACAAGACTGAGAGTATGCAATATGTTACATTCACAGACAGTATTGTTCATTTTTAAACTGTGTGTGTGTGTGTGTGTGTGTGTGTGTGTGTGTGTGTGTGTGTGTGTGTGTGTGTGTGTGTGTGTGTGTGTGTGTGTGTGTGTGTGTGTGTGTGTGTGTGTGTGTGTGTGTGTATAGCTGTCCCAACGGTCAGACCCAACCCAGCTGCTACTCCTGTTTGGACTTCTGCACCAACGGACAATGCTCTGTTGACACTCGCACACTGCTGCCTCAGTGCAAGTAAGATATGACCCCGCCCTACTGAGCACTCACACATTCACCTTTCTCTCACTCACACACACACACACACACTCACACACACTCACACACACTTTCTAACTGACTGACTGTATGTTCAGGTGTCCTGTGGGATGGACGGGATACAGGTGTGACGTCACTGCCGCTCCTGTCGATTCTCCGGTTGCCGGTGGAAGTAAGTCACTCACAGTTCCTGACATGCGTTCCTTGTGTTCGGTGAAAAACATTCCCCCTCTTCAATGCACTTTGGTCATATTTGTTTCCCGTCGTTTACTTGCAGGCACTGCCTCAGTAGTTATCCCGGTGCTTCTGCTGCTGTTATTGGCACTGCTGGTGGTTGGCGCCATCTTGTGGTACAAGCGGAGAATGCGTGGGTGAGTAGCGGCGTCAGAGGCCCTCCAAGCTGTCCGTTCGAACTCCATTTTTCATCTGGTCCTCACACCTGTACTTTCTAGCTTCTATCGTTTTCTCTTACCTTTCATCTCCTGTGGATAACCATCTATTTCCTGTCTCCCAGGTCTCTATGGCCGGGCAAATCTCGCTCTCAACGCTCGCGGTAACTTCATAGGGTTACATAATTCACCTGTTGCCCCTATGACCCCCAAATCCCATCCCCCGCCCTTCCCCAATACGATTGGCCATGCTCTCTGTCAGTCCATTTGTCCATGCTATTGGTCGGTGTAGAATCTGTCTGTCCGTCCTTGCCTGCCATCTCTTGTTTGCCTCCCGCGGGGTTTCCCACCCAGCAACGCAGGCATCTGTTGACTCTATCTGGAAGAGCTTTGCTGGATGCAAAATCAACTGAACTGTTTTGTCCCTTTTCCCTCTCCATACTTTACCTCCGTGTGTAAACGCTAGGCCTACTTGATGCTTTACGCCGTGTGCTTGCATAGTAGTAGTAAATTGTATAACTGCATCTATGAGTTCATGTGCTTGCAAAAAGTGAAATATTTGCAATGTGAAAAGCCAGCATTCTCCATAATAGACATGCTGCAATATTTTCGTTAGGTGTGATCAAATGGCCTTTTGGCAAAAAGCTCATTTGACAACCTTAATAGTTGTTGTCTTGATTGTGTGGACTGGATGTAGCTGGTGGTGAGTGATTGTCTGGTTTATACTGGGTTATCGTTTTCTGTCACTTGTGAATTGTTTGATTCACGGTTTCGCCAGTGTCTTCTAAAGCAAATCCATAACTTCTACTGTAACTCTGTTTGCTTGTCTTTGTCTCTTCGCAGTGCCAAGGGCTTCCAGCACCACAGGATGACCAACGGAGCCATGAACGTGGAGATTGGGAACCCTGCCTATAAGATCTATGAAGGTGAGCCTGACGATGACGTCGGGGAGCTCCTGGATACAGACTTTGCTTTGGACCCAGACAAGGTAACGCACCCAAAGGCGCTCTTGTTTATACGACTAGGTGCAGCACATAGTAAATACCAGTTTCCAATCCAGAGAAGCGACTGCAACTGTGATTAAGGGCTATAGAAATAAACTTGACTTGACTTTGCCCTCATGCCCTTTTGAGTCACCGTATAATTTTCCGTTGTTGTGCAGCCCACCAACTTCACCAACCCGGTGTATGCCACCCTGTACATGGGCGCCCACAACAGCCGCAACTCTTTGGCCAGCACAGATGAAAAGAAGGAGCTGCTCTCCCAGGGCGACGACGACATGAGTGACCCGCTGGCATAGAGCCCGGCATGGATTGAACTCTGCCAACTTTGCCCTGTCCAGCCCAGCCCAGCCCAGCCCAGCCTAGCCTAGCCCAGCCCAGCCCAACCCAACCCAACCCAACCCAGTGCTGAGCCAACGAGCTGTCATCATGCCTTTACCAATTGGAAAGAAAAGCAACAAAAAAAAGCGAGAACACTGTATAAAATGTATAAAATGAAGGACTACTTTTTTATGTGATTGCAGTATTATATTTTGTTCTTTGACAAAAAAAAAAAAAAAAGAAATCCTCTGGTGACAAAAAGGAACCATTTTATAGACATTTATTCAGTTCTTCATTTTAATTTTGCTCACCTCCTCCTCACGACCCCCCCACCTCCCCTCTCACCCATATAGCCACTACCTCCGTGCAAATGTAAAAGTTAGAGAGATACAAACGGCAGTGGAACAATTTTAATTTTTTATTTTTGTATGAATTGTATAGGGGAAAAAAAGAACATTGTTCCATACCAGAAAAAATTTTGCCAAGTCTTTTGTTGTTTGTGAAAGATGTTGGAGAGGCAAAGGCTGCACGCGTCAGTGCTCACTCACGAATGCTTCCTAGATGCTGTCTGGACTCGATGTGTGGCGTCATGTGTATGTTTTGCTGCTGGAGGTCTGTGGGGAGGCCGGGGCTGGGGAGGCCGCAGGAGAAGTTGTTTAACTGCACATGTACACATGGAGGACTCAGCATCGCAGACAATGTCCGCTCTGTGGTCTCAAAGAACTTCATTCTAGTGATTGTCTTTTTTCCTCCTTGCACAGACTAAAGTTATATATATTTACATATATATATAAACCTATTAACAAAGTGTCTTGAAAATATACCCAGGAATACAAACATCAGTAACAAATAGCAGTCTGTACTTTTTAACTGTTTTTTGGTTTTTTGGTTTTTTTTAGTCAATGTATAATTGACATGCTTCGTGTCAGTAGTGAATGAGTCAGTGGCAGTGTGTGAGTGTGTCGGATGATGATGATTGTAATAAAGCCCACATTCCAGCATGAACAGTCTGGGATGGATATCTGTGGCCTTGGTTTACCGCAGGACACTCTGGTGGACGGAGCGGGGGTTTGCTCTGAAGCTGCTCTAGAGGAGAGCTCTTTTCAGATTGACACAAAGTAAGTCTCTGTGAATTTTCCGGTCATCACTGAAACCATCAACAACAACAACAAATAACTAGCGGAGAATGGTCGCACCTAGCTTTTTGTCTCTCGTCTTTGATTGTAAATGTATTTTCAGGAAAGGCCAGGGAGCCCGTTCGATGGTACTTACTTCTGTGGGAAATTGAACTTTGTGAGGTTTTTTTTGTTTTTTTTAATTCTATGTAATTACATGCTGGTGTAATTTGGGTTAATGCTCATTGTTAAGTGCATTCCTAAAACGGGGGACTGATCAGCCTCCTGATAAGCATTCCTTTGTTAATTCCTTTGCCTTGCTGCTAACGCTAGCCATCTGTCTCTCTGTCAGCCTGGTCTTGGTTTCTGTGTCACGCACTGCTCACCATGCTGCTTTTAACAGTTAAGAGTTTACCAGCCAATACCTATCATATCACACCGCTCGACACTCTGGCTTTGCCTGTCACTTGTTAACAGTATTCACATTTTTAAAATTTTATTTTATTTTTTTAAATCCTGCTCTGTTACGTCTTCATTTGACTCAAATTAGAACAATCATTTTTGATTTGGAGAAAATCTTTGGTGGCAAAAACCCACATGGATGTTTGTGGTTCTGTTTCTTTTGTTATGATTTTATTTCTTTTTGATATAAGAAATTAAATGGATTTTTATAGTAGAAATGCATGGTGGCTCTGACCTTCATTTTGAGAGAAAGAGGAATGACAAAATGATTCGTTATTTTTTGCTGGAGTACATCAGAACGTAACATCAAGTATCATTACAATTCAGAAATAAAAAACGTCAACATGTAGAAAGTGTTTGGATGTCCGACCTTTGTCCAACAGTTGTAACTAGCAACTGCTTAATATTGTGCTGCAATGACTTTGGTCTTCTAGTCACATAGTTCATTTTTGTTTATTAAAGAGGAAGTGTAGTCATCTTTCAGACAACAGACAATATCATGGATCACCATTTTATCTGTTTCTCAAAAAAGTAAATTTCTTCAATTTGTTGATTGGCATGTACATTAATATAGAAATGTCCACTTAACGAATAGTGTCTGATACAATGTTAAGGCAAATTAAGTAGTGTAAATATGGCCGGTCCCTTTACTGGAAATACCATACTGGAACACAGATTGTAAGTCTCAAGAGTGCACATCATTTTGCTTACTCACTGGCTAGTAAGAGGAAATAGACCATCTCTATAAGCAAGAAGCAAAGAAAGCTTAAAACATGATTAGAACTCAGTGGAATGGAAATCTCCTTCATCCGCCACCACATCCAGAGCAGGTTAACCCCCCAACACCCCCGGACCCCTAAAACAGCAGTCAATATGGAATCATCTTCATACATTTGTCACTTCTCGAGCATCACTAAAAGCGTGACGGAAAGTGTTGTCAAGGTATATAACATTCAAACACGCCGCAGTTTTCAACAACTACCGGAGCAAGGCACAATGACACGACTCATGTCAGTTGCTTTGATTTGAGCTTCAGGACATTGAGGTACCAGAGAGGTAAATTAAAAAAGGAAATCCTAGTCCTCGTCCCCCTTCTTGTTGCCGCATGCCTTTTAAAACTGGAAAACGAACTTGAGCCTTTGCATATTTCTTTTACAGTATTTTAAAGGTTAATGTTATAGTACAACAAGGAAATAAAAATACAATCTTTGACGAGAGAAGACAAAAAAAGAAAGAAAAAAAACCTACAAATTATGGCCGAACCACGAGAAATAATACTGTCTACACAAAAGGCACTTCGTAAGCAAAACATGAACGACATGAGAGAAAGTTTGGTTTGGCTAGCTTGTCCAGAGGACCAGTAGAATTAAAGGGTCTTCCTTCCCAGATATACAAGATTGAAACTAAGCAATTGTCAATATTAAGTCTCCATTTAACGCGTTGCAAAGACTCGGCTTCACTTCAGGAAACAGCCCCACAAATGTCCCATGATAATATAACATTGACTCTTCTGTGTTATTTGGAGGAAGGTTTTGTGAGTGCAAACCACAGTGTCTTCAAAGCCGACGTCCCCAAGCAGCAGAGTTGGCGTATGCTTTCGGCTGCCTCCCAGTCTGAGTCCCGCTTACGACGGCACAATCTGAGGAAATGAATGGTCTCGGGAATAAGATCCACATGTTGGCAGGCACTTGTTAGTGAAAGCACTGTTCTTCCTGCTGGTGGGCAATCCAGTCCTCAACTCACCTCACCACCTGCATGCAGTCATTCTCCAAGTGGTCTCCCAGTGCCAACAGACCAGGCAAGTTTATGTTCGCAGTGAGAGAGGAGTAGCCCATTGTGCTTCCGTAATCACGCCTGCTCACTTGAGAGCGGCTGTAAAGGATCTCCATAAATAAATAAATACCCAGCTAGAACAAGGGCCATCGGCTCTGCGCTGTCCCCCCTTTCAGTCTTTGTGCTCTGCAGCCTCAGGGTTGAGTGGGACCATCGGGACACAGGGAAAGGGGGTTATAACGGGGGGGGGGGGGAGGGGGTATAAGTGACGAATAAGTGGTTTAGGGTCTCTTCCAACCGCTCCGGATCAGCGCGTCGGCTCGCAGGAAAGGCTGGTTTCGTAGATCTGGGAGTAGGCAGTGGAGAGAGGGGTGAGAGACAGGGGGACACACATGTTAGGTGACAAACTCAAAACATGCTCAGGTTTGGGCCCAATGAAGGCGCTAATATTCCTCTGGTCATTTGTACCGCTAAGACTATACTTTAGCCATAATAGTTATGAAAATGTTAGAAAATCCACAATAACTTTGTAGTATTAAACTTTAAGATTAGAAATGTAAAACTGTCAAACACAATCATACACAGTGTCAACTGAACAGACACATTCCCATAACCTTGCATTCCCAGCTGACAGTAGTGATACACCGTGAAATCCAAGGCTTTGGGAATTGAGTTACTGCAGCCCTCTTACACCAATAATGCAAACATAAAAATAAATGATTGTAGTTACAGTATGATGGTCAACAAGCTCTTCAGTTGGCTCGGCACAGTGCTCAGTCACACTGTGCCACTGCAGTAAGAGAAAAGCCTCCGACTATGTACACGGCTGTATTTATGGATGTGTGCCTCATTTATTTCTTTGGGAACTCGAGCTTGTTGACCAAAAAGCTACAAACAGCACACACCGCGACTGACAGTTAGCAAAGACAAAACATGGCGGACACTGTTGACAGGTGAGAGGTAAATGAACACTGGACAACATGCAACACATAGGAGGGGATGTGAAGATGATGATGATGATGAGGATGATGAGGATGATGAGGATGACCTGAAGGGTACAGTTATGCGTTACAAACCGATGACACCGCAAAGGCTTTCTTCCCTGAGGTAAAGAGTTGGCGGGGAATCAATTTCTACTGGCTATTTTAAGAAAATGGGGCGAGAATTCCTGAAGAACCGTGCAACATACTGTAGCTTAAGTCTTCAATACTGTAGCGGTAGCATTCGCAGATCAAGCTTTCTGACTGTGCTGTGTAGTAAAGGTACTTTAAAAGCGTCTTTTCTGGCATCCGAAGCACTAGCTGAAGCAGCTGACATCACTGTAGCAGCACACAGGAGCCGGAGGGCCAAGCGGGCCAGCTTTCAGCCGGGCTACCTTTCTTACCCTCTCTTAGGAGTGAGATATACTGTCATTAATCTTCTGTTCGGCTGGAAGGGGGGAAGGGATGGAATAAACAGAGGTGGTTGAGGAAAGAAGAGTAACATGTTAGCCGGAAACCAACACCAAACAAGTTAGTCTCATGGAACAAGGCACTGTTGATAAAAAACCAAGTTGAGCAGCCAAACCTCTTTATGCTGCAATCATTCAATTCAGCTTCATGAAGGGAATGCCAGGAAATGTGCCACATCAATGCGCAGCTTTTCACATCTGCCATGCAGGATGCTCGCGCTTGATAAATGAATTACAAAGTCGCGTTTGATCATACTGTGAAGTGCGTTACCATATTTCTCGTGTACAAAATATGTATTCACACTTTCTGCAGCTTTTTTTTCCATGAAGATTTGCGTCAGTCAAAGAGGTTTGGCTGACTCCTATCACCCCAGACGCTGGATAGGAGTCTTTTGAGGTAGAACAACAAAAAAAACATGGCAACCAATGACGGCCTAGGTTAGTTCAAAGTAGTGGTGGGTGACAGGGATCATGCTGCATGCACAGTGGGTCAGGAGGCGTACAAGAGACACCTGGACAACCTTGGCATTAGGGGGGAAGGGCTAGCAGTTGGCGTCGTCACAGAGGTTGGCTTCACAGAAGAACCGTGAGCCACGCTTAGCGGTGCGGGCCGTGAAGGGCACGCTCTTCAGTACTGGGAGAGGAGGGGGAGGGAGAGAAAACATGTCACACCTAAGACACTGACGGTCCGGGGGAAGGCTCACACGATACCGCCTTCGTAATTCATTCAGGGACTGTAGGAGCCGCTAGACTGGAGCTGTGTTGCTATGTAGCGTTGCTCTACCTTGTGAAGCCCTCTGAGCTAAGAGTTTCTATCATACAGGCTAAGGACGCACTGAGCATGTTTTGGAAACGGCATCATAGGTGGTCATGTCATTAACTGTTACAGCCCTGATAGTAGTGGCACAGAAGCATTATCAACGTTATTAAAAATGACATTTATACAACATTTAGATTATTTCCATTAGACCAAGACAAACACCGGTTAGTTGAGGCACCGTCCTGAGGCTGTAGCTGCTAAACTCTTCCTCCCATGGAACATGACTCAGTAGGTATGGTTCTTATATATACTGTACAATAACTATACATGTTCATATGCTGAATTGAGTCTCAACAACTTTACTTGCACATTTAATAACAAGGAATTTGCTAACTAGACAGCAGGCCATGTAATGACTACTGACTAATGACTGATGTCTTGCTGTGCGGCTATGTTGTGTTCCAGATGTGGTGGTGTCTGGACCACGTAGCACAAGGTGCACTGTAAAGGAGCTGAGCAGTTGATGACCACAGTCATCTTAGGCCTGGGGCAGCTGGGACTGCTGGGACCCTCATGGGGGCTACTTAGGCTGCTGTCTGGCCCACCTGTGATGATGTCCTCAATGGTGCCATCCTTGCCCTCATACACGGGCCGGTGGTCTTTGGCTTGCCGCTTGCGCAGCTCTGCAATCAACTCCTGCTGCTGCTGACGCTTCTTGTGGGCCTGGACCTGAACCAGAAGAAGGGGGAAGTTGTACTATTCATTGTGTTTTCTGGCACACCGCACACCATGAAGCCTTATATAGCACTGAGTAAACAAGCGATGTGTAACGAGTTGTACTTCATTCAACTCAGTTGCAGATGCTTAGACAGTACCTTGGGGTCCTGCTGCTTGGCCTCCTGAGCCAGTAACTTCTCCCTCATGGCTTCCTCCTGCTTTTTCCTCTGCTCGTTTTGCTGCACTGCATCCTGTAGAGCAGAGAAAATGGTGACCAGTCAGCGACAAGAGACAGCAGCTCAGATGGATCCAACTCAACACGCTTGCCAAGCCAACCAAAGGAAACAAAGTGGCTCTTTTGAATAGAGGAAATGGACCAGAGACACACACAGGCGGAGACACACACACTTTGATAAACATAAATGTATCTTGTCTCTCTCTCTCTCCCCCTCACACACACACACACACACACACACACACTTTTTACATACGAAAAAAAATACCCTTTCAGTCACACACAAACACAAACACAGTAAACACACAGGGAGAAACACACACACAGACACACACACAGAAATCCTTGTGCTGCACATTTCCTCAAGCAAATCCCATAAATCCAGACGGAGAACAATCTCAGGAAGCATGTTGTGTGGTGGGGCAGGGTGAGGCTGTCCGGGGGTCAAAGGGGGAGGCAGGGACCAGTCTAAACACCACAGCTGCTGCTCTAAAGCCAGGCCCAGCTGGCCCTTCCTGTTATTTGGCCTCTGACTACACACCATGTCCTGTGGCACACAGACAGCCCAAGCTCTACCCTGCTCTACTCTGAGGTAGACGGACTAAACGGCCAGACTAAAGCTAGCCAACCTCCCAGCAGACCAGGAGAGAAAGCTGCACTTAACACGTATGGAAGTGATGCTTGGTGTCCTCACCTTGTAGGCCTTGAGAAAGCGCACAAACACAGGGAAGAAGACAGAGGGTGGAGTCGTCTTGGCACTCTCACCAAAGTAGTTCACTACATTGTTGAAGGCTTCCTAGAATTGGGAGAGAGGGCAGTGTGAGAGGGGAAGCGATGTTTGCAAACAGTCAAACTATTTTTTTCATTTTGTCGCATTCATAACGTCAAGGTTAAGAGGTGCGTTGAGTATCTGTGAGCCGGTAGGAGCTGTGCCGAATACCTCTGCTGCCTTGGCGTCCTTCTGCAGCTTGTCCAACTGTGTGTCGCTGGTCTGGAGGAAGCCCTTGAGGACTGAATGGTCATGGAGACTGCACTCTCTCCGGATGAGGTCCATGCCCTTCCCCAGCTCTCGAACGTCCAGCAGCACATTTTCCAGAGATACTTTACACACAGTCATGAGAGAATATGTTTCATTTACAGCTTTATTTACTGTCAACATAAAAAGAGTTATTCATGTATACATATCTTACACGTCTATAAACATATCTTCATATGCCAAGTAAGTGATTTACTATTCAACCCACCTGCCGCAGCTTTATCCACAAAGTGCAGTTCATTGTGGAAGTTGGACAGCTCAGGGTATTTCTCTTTCACAATGAGAGCTATGTAGTGGAGCAGGGTCATCTTCCTGTCTGTAGACTTGGTGTCCAGCAGCTGTGGAGAGGAGAGGAATGCATAGCAACATCAGCCAAAGCACTTACAATATAAACTGTGTAGCCAGTTTAAGTATTACGGTGATAAACTGAGCACTTGAAAATGTCTCCAAAATGTGTTGCTCACCAGATCGAGACTTTGTAATTTGAAGCCATAAACAGAGCCTCTTCTGCTACTGTTCATGTAGTTTCCCAAGGCTAAGATGATCTACAATTGAAAGTGAAGAATGAATGAATTTGTAATACAAATGCTGCTGATATGAAAGGACACAAACTATCCAGTCCAACACTTCTTACCTCGAGCATTCTTTTCAGCTTCGGCGAGGATTTCACTGAGCCAGAAGCTGCAATGACGGCATTGAGCTGTGGCGTGAGCATGCTGACATTGTCGGTGAAGTTCCCGACAAAGGTGATGATGTTCATCCTCTGGGTGAGCCTCTCGATCTTGCTGAAGAAGAGCATGAAGCGGTCCTCCTCGGCTAGCTGGTCCAGTGGACGCCGCTCGCGCTCATACTGACGCATTATCTTGCTCTCCGCATCCGTTGGCAGAAAACGCATCAGACACTCCACAAAGTCGACAGGTAAGGCCTTCAGGTCAAACCTGTGGACGCGCATGACAGATATTAGAAACACGTTGACCGGACATGAGCTGCTCATCAACACAGAATGGGTTGCATACTTCTCTATCGCTTTGCAGATCTCTTCTGTGGTCTTGTTGGCCTTCCGTAATGTGATGGCTAGGTTCTTGGAGCGGTTGGCATCCAGCAGGTTGACTTTGTTTACAGCCTTCTGGGCCACCTTGCTCTTAGTGCAGGAAATGTCCACAATGGGACCCTGGGCTCTGGTCTTAAACAACTCTTCAAATTTCTCCAGATCCAGCTCCTACAAATAACAACATAAGTGAGAACAACATAAGAGCTCAGTAGATAATCCTAATCCTAGCCTAAGGTTTTATCTGCTTTGCTTACCTCTAGTACGCGCTCATCGTCAATCTCATTGAAGACAGTGCCATTGATCTGATTGGGTTTCAGGGCAGTCCAGTTGAACACAGGCAAGCGGAACTTGGTCTTGATGGGCTTCTTGATTCTGATAGCTGTAAAATAAAATGTCAGTCCACTACTCATACATTTCCTCTATACTCTGCATTGGCTCTCCAAACAAAGATGCCCAAGCATAATTGCCCATAACAATGGTGTGTAAAGTTCAGAGTGCTGCTCTCACCTGATAGACCCAGACTGAGGATAACTGAGGGAGAGGCGTCTGGCAAAGGTGGAGCAAGAGGTGGTGGCGGTGGTGGGATTGGTGCATTCTGCCCTGTAATGTAGAAGACAAACTTTTACTGGAGCAGTAGCTGAAAACTCTTGCCATACTCAGTACTATCTCTCCTGTGATATGGACTCTCTGCTTGTACTCTCACACAAAGGAAACACCCCTTGCATTTCCCCTTCCTGTCTGGGCTAGAGGAACACTGCTATGACCATCACTTGGCTTGGCACGAGTGATCAAGGGGGAACTGAAAATAGACCTCCTCTGACTGCCTACGGTCGAATGGACTCAACTTCCACATACATATGTCGCCAGACGTAATTATCACTGTGAGTCATGGTATATTACCTAAAGCAGAAGGAAGCGGAGGAGGGGGGTGGTGGTGGAGGTGGAGGGGGTGGAGGAGCTTCACTGGCTGGGGGCAAACTGGTGTCTGGGGCCCCTGGCCCTCCTGGTCCTGATAGCCCAGTTGCAGGCCCTAGGGACAGCTGCCCTATGTCACCTAGAGGGATCCCAAGGCCACTGCCCCCAACGCCACCTACGCCCAGGGGTTCAATGACAATGTCTCCATCAGGCTTCTTGTGCAGACGGATGGTGCCTTGCTGCTCCAGCTCCAGCAGCCTCTTCTCTATGTTGAAGTGCTTCTGGTAGGCAGCGTCCTTCTCCTTGATCATCCTCCTCAGGGTGTTGACCTGCGTGCTGGTTGACTCATATGTCTCCTGGACGAGCACCAGGGGGTGATAAAGAGCACAACACAATGACTCTGCAAGCCGAGGGCTCATCCTGTTTCTTTCTGACATCATTTGCTATTATAGAAATTAAGCTACATGCATCAAAAATGGATATTCACAAACCAAGAGCCTAAGCTTAGTTGATAGAAGACAAGCAAGTAAAATAATCATTTAAATTTCCAGCTTACCCGTATTAGATGTAGGTCTTTATCCTTCTGAAGGAGCAGCTTCTCCAGATCAGCTACTTTCATCATGGTCTCATTCTCAACATCCAGCAGCTTCTCCGTCACCTTTTGATAGAAGATGGAGAGAACGGCAGAGGAGTGGTAAACATGGTCAGCGAGCGGAAAGAATACAAGAGGACGGAGAGATGGGAGGAGGATGAATCGATCCAGTAAAAAGACAGCATGGGCATCTTTCCCAGTTGCACTCTGCAGCATCAGTAAGAAATATGATATGGCCAGCAGCATGACACAGCAAGAGGCTGACACAGCTTTCACTTTTGAATTTGAACTGATTACACATGTTGCATGGGAATTCACTGAGATTTTTCACCCTCTCCCTCCCCCATCATTCCTCACCCCCGAGAGTGGAGTTTGTTTTGAAATTCCTAGAATGATGTAAGGACTGCCTACGACCTTTCCATGTGAAGAAGGTCTTTGCAAATCAGAGTGGGATGCTAAGGCAACTGTCCAGAAAGAATGAGGCAACATATGAACAATATTAGGATTGTTCTCCGCACACAAGATGGATCGGAATATTTTCCCAACAATTTCCACCACATTATTACCCTGAACCACTGAGTAGATTTCCAATTACCGCAGAGAAACGGCCGTGTACGGTACATAGCTGGTTAACCACAACAACCTCGTAAATAGGCTCAGGGAGCAGTGTTGGTGGTCCAAGCTGGGTGGTGCTCTTACATGGGACAGGTGCTCCTCCAGTTCCTCCACCTTCTCCAGCGCTGCATTCTTGGTCTCTGCATCTTCCAGCAGACCACCCACGTCAAATACGTTATCCAGGTAGGCCTGGATCTGCACGGACAGCTTGTCACTCTCCGTATGCTTACATTTCTGACGTGGAAGAGAGTGAGTCAGGATTAGTGCTACTGTACACATACTAATAGTCACCACTTGAGGATATTTCTTTTGTTCTTGCTCTTTTTGACACTTCATGATTCCTTTCGCCGTACCTCCAAGTAGTCATCCAGTCCCAGCTTGGTGAACTCATACTGCAGATGGACTCTGAAGTTCATGTCTTCCACTGAGTGAACCACGATGTTGATGAACTGCATGCAAGCAACCTGGGCCACAGACATACACAAGTTTGAATCTAACACATATTCAGATGGACGGACCCATGCACACATACCACCACGATATTTTATCCACGACTGAACACTTTTCTTACCATGAAGTCAATGTTTCCTTCCTCACAGCGGAAGTAATCCATCAGCCTCTCAAAGCGATGCTTCTCCTTGCACACCTGCAATATAAAGGATGCATCAATACAGAGGATGTCCTCTGAACATGTACCTGTGATTTACAAGCTGCTGAAAGACTCTGTTATATTCCAACACAACCATCAGAGATCATCTCATTAATGCTGTGAACCTCCTTAGATTCTGATTTATCTACTATACAGTAACGTATGTGAGTTGCTACGATTAGGATTTGAACAAGATTCAGGTTAGAGTGTAATCCTTTCCAAGTTTACAGTGTGTAAACAGAGGTCAGCACACTCCATTTGCAACAACAATTCCCCCTAATTATAGGAATTCATGGGAATGGAAGGCAGCAAAGAAAGGAAAAAGAACACGTTCAGCCAAACTCCCACACAGAAACACACTGACAGGAAAAAGAAAAACAAACACTCTTGTCCCAACCACAGATTGTTTGTGAAAATATAAAAACCGCCCCTAATTCTCATGATCTCTCCTGGAGCTATTATTGTGCATTTAATACTCAATTAGTGTACAACGGTGGTTGAACACCATTGGTGGTAATCTTGCATAATTTCAGAGACCTGTCACCATACATTTAAAAAAATCACTACAGAGCTGTCGACCCATGTTGTTTTGACTAGTAGGCCAGTTAGCTTTTGGGTCTCTCTAGGGCTTAGATTGTGTGGTAATTGGCTTGTTCCGGAGTTTAGATGACTATGTAGGCACAAACTGAGAGGCAAAGCAAACCTCTGTGGTCCACTGGCTTCCATCAGGGACTTGATCCTTATCACTGTTCAAGGTTGGCTCACATCTGGTGACTTAATGGGACTAAAGGCCTCAGACAGGCCACTGTAGGGCTTTGCTTGCAGCCTTGCTTCCTTTTTAGAAAACTCCCAGAACTCCTCGACTTTCACCCCTCTACGCTGGCCCTTTATGCTTTATCCCACTGATGATGTGGGAAATTACCATGTTGTTAGATTTTTCATTGTATGTTCATTGTTCACGTCATAGTAAATGTTGCCTTCGGCAATATTGCACCTCTTTGAAGTTGTCAAATGCTGATAGGATGATCTCATGACCTCCTCGGACTAGGCAGACCGCAGCCAGCAGCTCCAGGACCAAGGCTTTTGTCCTAAAGGCACAGCGCACATCAGTACAACATGGAGAGACTTCACCTCGCAACTATAACGCTCTCTGACCAATCAATGAAACGAACACCAAAGAAAAAAGACATGCCATGCCACAGGAGGGATACAGATATGCATACAATTTTCCAAACTTCAAGTGCAAACATGACAACATACAGGAGTGGTAATCTATAATCCATACTGAAGTCTGAGACTGGCGCAGGAGCAAGGCTTCATGGCTTTTTAAGTGCTTGCACTCCTAGCCTTCATTATGGGGTGATCAGCCCCAATGGTTTACCACTAATCTCCCTTTAGTAAACATTCCTCTAACAGCCTGTATATACGCCTCTGATCCCCAACTTCAGAGAGAAGCCGAGCCCCATGGAGAATGGGAGACATATCATATGAACCGGCTGCAGGGTTTCCCCTATTGTTTGACCCACCCCTAATACCCTAAAGCTACAGAGACGGGGCCTCAGTTCTTACCGTGAGTTCTTATTGTTCAAGCTGAGAGCAATTTCATTGACTGCATGTGCGTGGGACATGACCATATTGAAGCCATACTGCATAAAGAAGGTAGAGAGAGACAGGATGTGGTGAGAGAAAACCAGTGCTAGCTGGATACATATTCAACCTTTTCACTACACAGGAAATACATAATCCTCACATTTACAACAGAAATCTGTCAGATTGTGTTATGTGTTATGCTTTATGCTTTCAACTGTACTCCAGTGGAGTGTGAGGGACAGGAGTTATGACAGTATAATACTGTTGATATCACCAGGTTAGTACCTGATAGTTCATGATTGCTCTCAAGCACATGATGCACACGTGCACATCGTCTTTTTGGCTCACGAGACGAGAGTTCTTGATGGTTTTGCTGTTCGACATGGAGCCATAGCTGCAATAGATGGAAGAGGTTAATACTGCAGAGAGATTCAGTTGTATCCAATACTTTGTGATTGAATCACAGCTCATCTTTAATGTCTTTTGTGACAATAGACAGGCTTTAGATTTGAGGGCTGGATTGTATCTGGTATCCATATGAATCTTGATTTAAGTGTGTCAGACAGAGAGAGGTAGAGAGAGAGAGAGAGAGAGAGAGAGAGAGAGAGAGAGAATGATCTAACAAAAATACCCGAGATAGCGTTTGAGGTTACAGATGCATTATGGGAGGTGACTGGTTTCCTTAGCGTTGTCAGCAGACTGAGGTCTATGCACACTATTATGCAACTCTGAATTTCTTCTCTCTTCTTGTCATGCACAATGTCACTATGTGTGCTTCATATCAAGTAATATGACAGTTTTAAATGTCATGTGCAGCGTGTCATGATCCACTCTTTTTTCCATCATGGATCATATACAACATTTACTGCACGTTCTTCATGTGGACTATTTTATCTTACACCTTAATACTGTTTAAGATACTCCTATCAGCCTGGTGTCTCCTCATCTCCTGTCTCTGTGTGTGGCATGGTGGTGAGGAGGAGAATCACAACCAACATGTCCAACATGTGCTGCTGAGCACATCTGGCTCTCATCTAACCAGGACAGGACAGACAAACATCTGGACAGAGGAGGAAGGACCATTAACCAAGAGCAAAAGAGACACATAGAGCAAAGGGTAGGAAACTCTCAGTCTCTGTCTGTGAAGAAGCCAACCATCTAGTTCAGTCTGTACAGAGCGAAGTCATGAGGTCAGGAGAGAGGTCACCATCCTCATCACTTACCAGCAGTCAGGCCCGTTCCTGACTGCTGGGCGTAACAGCATCAAGACCACTGGCTTGCATGCTAATATACGTAGCATTTGAGGTTAGCAGAGCAAGGCAGTAACAGGGAGTAGGTCAAAGCGGGAAGGCTAGCTTAGCAATACGTACCGGAGGACGGACTGGCGTGCAGAGCGCACCAGTGTGTTGCAGAAGGGCTGGGTGCCCGTATGGTGCAGATCCTCTATGGACCTGCTCCAGGACATAGCCTTCTCCAAGGTGCCATCCTCCCCATTCTCCAACCCCTCAAAATCCAACCTGGGCCACGGACAGACAGACAGACAGACAGGACAAGCCAACAAAGAGGCACAGGGGTATAGACGAGGGGCAAGGGGGAAGGTTAGGTTAGGAATGCAGCTTGGTAGAGAGCCGAGGGTTATCACTGGAACTGCACGGTGAAGCTGAGCACAACACAGAGCATGGCTTCCATTCAGGCAACGGTATAGCTCAGACCTACACCAGATAGGATATGTCTAGCAACACATTCAAGCTTGCCAAGTATGCAGCAAGGCATACAAGCACATCCAAAGAATGCAATGTATAAATGCTTTTTTAGACGTGCAAGCAGGTCATTGGGTTCTACAGGACTCAACAGCAGTCCACTGCCCACCTTTGTCCGGTACCTGAAGTTTTAGCTACAATCTAAAAAGAAAGGCTGTTGGGTAGCGGAGAAGAGAGGAGGCGTGTGTGTGTTTGTGTACGTGTGTGTGCACAAGTACATCTGTACTCACATGACAGCGCACTGGGCAAAGGAGAGGTACTCCACCAGGATGTCAAGACCTCTGTTCTCATCATTGAGGAACTCCCTCACCCACCTGTGACGTGGGAACCAGAGAGGGGTTAGCAGGGCATCACATCAACAACACACCCATATCCTTTAGGCTTTAATGGGGGAGGGTTGTAGGGGGTGTGAGAGAGAGAGCGAGAGAGAGAGGAAGAACCAAGTTCAAATAAGAGAGACAGACTGGAGATTATTCCCAAGAGCCATAGAAGCGTATTCATACTAAAATACATACTAAAAGCAGCTCTGAAGGGGGTCTCCCCTCCCCTGACAGAAAGAAAACTTGGCAAGAATGCAATGGAAAGTAAACTAGAGCAAGGCTTCAGATTTCCTCCCCGTTTAACTCTAGTTTTGTGGAGGGGAGGAACAACTCCAAACAAAGGAATTCCCATTGCGATGAGAGAAGGAATGTGCAGGGCATATGGCTGGGAGAACTGGGCTCAGGTCGAACCCCTGACAGCCACAATGTTTAGTCTGCCTCCCCGCACAGACCCCCTGCACACACACACACACACACACACACACACACACACACACACACACACACACACACACACACACACACACACACACACACACTTCAGGAAAACCCCCCAGGGGACAGGATTGGGGTAAAAGGTTCTTACAATCGTCCTAAAGTGCTGGCTATGAGAGAGCGGCTGCTTAGTAGCGCAGGCTGCTGGTCAGGCGACGGTGAGTCAGGCAGGAAAGCAATCACCCAAAAGTAACAGAGGGGAGGGAGGGAGGGGGGGGGGGAGGAGGAGAGGGGAGAGAGGTGAGCATAGGGAAGTGAACAAAGCCGTGAGATTGGGGGAGGAGGAGTGGACAGGGAGGCGGGCTTGATCATCAGTTTCCTGTCTACCCCCCCCCCCCCCCCCTCCCCTCCCTCTGACCCCTCACTCTTCCCTCTCTCTCTCCTTCTCCCTCCCTCTATTCCTGTCTAACCAGTTGCTATTTCAGAATGTCTTGGCAATCTGTGGAATAACACGTGAAAAAAGTGGCCCGGGATTCAGACACGCACAATAAACCGGCCTCTGTTACACTTAATCCAACCCACCGAAGTCTTCTGAAAATAGCCTTCCTCTCCTTTGCCTGTGAATCTTTCTGGGAAACGCACTGAAACAGACGGTTATTGATGAGGCGAGGTGGAATATGAGTTGTTCTCGGTCCTCCCTGAACGCTACGGAAAATAAAAGCCTTCTCAGGGTTCTCTTTAGCCGAATTGAAGCAGCACGTCACTGCAGCACATTGTTTCACGTGGAAGTATTTGTGCAGTTGTGTAAAGTGATGACAAAGGTTGAAAAGGTTGAGTAACACCCACGTGTAGGAGTACAGTAGAATTATAAATTGTTGTGATGAATTGAAACGTGACAAAATGACTATAAGACACTGTTTTGCTTTAGCGTGTGAGAGACGAGTGTGTTTGTGTGCTTTTTTCGCTCGGGGTTCGGCATTGGTCAGCCAGGCTTTCCTGTCCCTCTGGCATACACAACAAAGCTTCCTGCTCAACACTATGGGGGAGTGGACGAGGCAGCACAATGGCTACCATCTGGGCATTATGAGGACCAGCTCTATGAAGTGGAGCTGCGGAGCTTGGCAAGTTAGAACAATGGGGGAGAGATCTGGGCACCAGAAAAAGCTCTGCGGCCCCCGGCAGCCGCAAGAACAGAGAAAGGACCATTCTTCACGAGGGGAGGGGTGGGGGGGAATGACGCCGAATCTGTTCTAGTTTACTTAAGAAATGATGCACTGATAGGTTTGGAGGGCGGAGCTACTACTAGTGTGAGAGTTATGTCACTGATCTTGTCGTTTATTCTAACAGGAAGAGGACAGAGATAGATCACCCGATGTGGTTTGTCCTCAGCGATATCTCCAGCTCCCTCAGCACCTTCGTGGATTCCTGGACCCGCCTTCTGAACTTCTGCAACACACAATCAAAGCGGAGAGATTTCGTCACGGCACAAATATGACTTCATAGCTGCTTTTTAAGAAGCGGCTGTGACAGAAATGAAAGGTAATCTGCGCTGTCAGGACAGTATCTACGCTGATGACGCCCACCTTTCGCGTGACTCCCGGGTCTAAGTAACCTCGCAGTTTCTGGATGTAGGTGTGGGGTGGGTTCTTCACTTGAAACCTCTCCTGAAGCCCAGAGAAGACAAAGGACAGAATAAGCAACTTCAAACAATGGTGGTGCAAAGGCGTTTGTGTTGGTGCAGACTAAGTAAACGTGAGAAAGGGAAACAGTTTGTACAATCTCAAGTGCAGGGTTAGTCATTTATGAAGGAGATGCACCTGGTCACAGATGAGGTCCCACTTCTTCTCGTTGTCGTACTGCCTGAGGAGCCTGGCCTTGTCCGGAGGCAGGTTCATGGAATTCTGAAAACACAAAATGTAATAGTTATTCACGTACTTCTTTATTTCTGTTCATCTAACTATTTATAGGAGCGGTGTCTGAGTGTGTCAGCAAACAGTGTGTTGGCTCCACTGGCAGAGCACAGCCCAATTTTTGCGGAATGACACTATGACCTCACTTCCTGTGTTGACTGCGAGCATCCTGTTGCATGAGATCATCCACATCTCCTGCGCACGCTCAAGCCTCTGTAACGTTCGGGCCACACTGTGCTTTTTAGCCACCGCTATCACAGGAAAGGCCTATTAGCAGACCTGTCGTCTCTCCAGCCGACGTCCCGAGGCGGCCAGTTTACTTATCGCTCTTAATTTCGTGTTTTGAGACGAAGCCAGTTAAGCGCTTTATGTCTTCACGACCGCTGTAAACGCAAACGCAAGCTAAATGACACAAGCTTTGGGACTAACGACATCCTAGACTGAGCCAAGAGGTTGTAAACGGGGTCAACTTGGAAATCTCAAAACTGAGGAAGCCGTACGAGGGAGCTCGCCACCTCCTGAAACCGATCGCCTCAGCGTTTCTCTTTGAAGAGACATGAGGGATTGTTTGCACTCCCGTTTACACCCGTATCAACAGTGCCCCCAAGCCTAGCCACAAACTGCCTGTCAGCTTGACTTTTAACCCTCATCTATAACTCAACACGTAGCACGCCACCCCTTTAATCCATCCCAGCTCATACACACGGGTCTCATGGGCATTTTACCTGTAGCGATGCCAGCATGTGTTTGATGGATGGAACAACACATTTTTCCACTTTTTTCCTATGACAATCACTCAATGACTCATAGAGGTGGAATATCATATGTGAGGGTTGTTTTTTTTAAAATGTATTTTCCACATTGGGACCATTAGCTCCTTCTGTCAGCACATAGTGAATCATGGTGTCTTGAGAAATGAGGAAGGCACAATGCTTCTGTGCAGTAGCGCCGCCGCTGCCATTGACTCATGTGTCTGCCTGAGAGGACTTACAAAAGACGGTGTTGTGTTTCTTCTCCTACACATAATGTCTAAAGCAGACTAATGACTTTACATCACATACCTTTTTTACGAACCAAATTTTCAAACACGTATAGTACGTTTTTTTGGAAGACAAGAACATTAAAAATTTGCAGCAAAAATGCGACAATACTAAGGCCTGAGAAAACGATCTGACTCTGATTGTAGTGCAAAACAGTCACAAGCTGTTACATTTGGGCTCTTTGACATAACTAGCCTTCCCAAACCCACACAGCAGAGAATAGAGAGGCGCTGTGCATTCCAGATGTCCAGAATTACAGCAGGAATGCGTCCTGTTTATAATGGTTACAAATTTGCTATAAATTCTCTCTCTCTTGACCCCCCAAGCCCCCGTTAATCCTCTCGTTCCTCTCCTGGGGAAGATTTTACCTCTAACACAGTCTCATTCAACTTAGACAGGTCATACTAGGAGGGGATGTTTAAGAGTAGCATCTTTCATCTGGTAGTCGGTCTGTCTTCCTCAACATTTTTAACAGGAGCAAACCCACATTGTATTTTGTGTGCAATAATGATTTGAAATATTGTACTTCTCAGACCATGTCAAATAAGGCAGATGGCATTTGTGGATTAGCGGCAGTGCAATTTAACTTAGTGTTGGTCACTGATGTGGTGGTGAGTTAGAAGATACAACCAGCGATATCAATACAAACCAATGGTATATTCAGAAAACCATTCATTTGTTTTATTTTGATTTATGTCTAAAGTCTAAAAAGTAAACTCAAACTGAAAATGAAAATGTTTGTAAACTTTATCTTCCTCTCCATCCCTGATGTTGGTAGCAACAGAGAAACAAACCTACCGTGAGACTGATTGCTCAGTTGATCCAGACAACACACCGTGGACATATTCATTGTGCAGTAATTGATGAGGACTGGACCAATTCTACTAAGTGGATATGTTTTTCAACACCGTCCAGGTTATGTGATACATGCTTGATTCTGACATGAGCAGCCTGATGATAAATGGGATGATAAGCCCAGATATCTGCTCCCACATCTGCCCAGGCCCAAAGCCCCGCTCACTTTGTTTTCTTGGCCAGCCACGCATAGTGAGGAAGAACCGTGGGGCAAACAGACAAAAAGCAAGGTTCGCTTTTATAGATAATTCAATTCTGCAGCAAACACTGCCACAGACCAGACAGACACACAGACGCTCCTTCTCCAGTTAGGAAAGTCAAAAGAGTCAACAATCCTCTCAAACAAAACCCAAGCCTGTTCAACTCGTCTTTCATTTCACAACATCGTGTAAAATGTTGTGTAAATATCTAGGGTTCAATATTCCATTGACTAGTCCTCCTGCTCCGTAGAAGAGCACCGTTTTCATACGATGACTATGAAAACACACTGAACGTGTTCATTTATTATTGTTCTGGTCTGACCGTTAGTGCCTCAGGTACTGTAAGCAAATACAGGTGTGACTGTGTGACTGTGTGCAGATGTGCGCAGCGCTAAAACTGCTACAAAAACAGGGTTAAAATTATTGCTGACAGGAACCTCTCTCATGCGACAGGGCAAAAAGGAGAGAGGATGTTTCCTTTCTGGCTAGATTTGGGTAATTTGAGCCACGTAACCCAATTTAGCTAATTTCATTTCACTTTCTCCCCGACTGATACAATCTCGAACTTCCTGTGTCTATAAGAAGCTAAAAAAAGTAGAAGTTTTACAAGGAAGGGAGTTTAAAAAGCGGCTCCTCCGAGTTTAGGAGCTACGGCGTAAAAAATACTACAGAAATGCCAAAAGTGTTTAGTACTTGTTATTTAGCTGCACTGCCCACAAACTCTCTCCTCTGCAAGGCGTTTCTGGTTTGACCTGAGATGGGCTCGACAAAGGATTCAAAGTGGAGCTTTGTTTTGATTTGGTGCTGTGCCATTCCTATCCTTTGACATTTGAGCTATTTTTTCCCATAGAAAATTGCTAACAATGGCTGGTGGGCAGGGTCAATATGTGCCCCCTGGTGCTGTGTGGTGCGCAATCCGGCTACAACACTGCTCAACCAGACCAACTGGTTCTGTTATCACCATTATCTTCCCAATCATTAGGTCCCCATTGTTAGCCAAGACACAGAGGGTGAGTTTCAAAACAGAGAGGAGACAGAATAAGCTAGGCCTGTGTAATAAACGCTCTTAGTTTTTGGACTAAATGTTACAGTGTTAGCATCTTTTGGCTCTTATGTAGAGATCTGGGAAGCACTGGACATCCACGCTCCCTTCTTTTCTCTCTTTTTCACACAAATTAAAGTCATAAAAAAGAGCTCGGAAAGAGTAAATGCACGGGGTGATAAAGTGTAATGGAAGAAATAACGAGTGGATAAAAAAGAGTTTAGCGAAGAGACAAAAGGATATTTTGGAAGAAGAACTGCAGGAGGCACAGCGGCCAATGTAGAGGATCTAAACTCTATAACAGAGAGACATTTGAGCCATTGAGAAAGGAGGACTGAGGTTTTAAAGACTCAACAGTTAAAATGGTTGAAGGCTGGGTCAGGTTGCCAGATGAGGAGGCATGGAGAGTCCAGAAGAGCCATCAGAGGCCGGGTAGAGCTCTCAAGTCACTCGCACAACCAGGGGGAATAAGAGAGAGCTCATGATCACAGGGCAACTCTGTCTGGAGAGCTTTGCTGATTTCCAAATAGGCTTGAATTGAGTTTATGACCAGCCGCTGCAGCCAGAAGCTCCCAACTAGAGCACTGAGAGACAAATGGAAAAGGGTGACGGGATGTTTCCCCACTTGCTCTTTCCCACAGCTTAACACCTAAAGCAGTATCAGACGCGACACCGCCATGCACCCAACTGAAGCGGCGCATTACTCACTCGACTCGGGGGCCCTTATCTACAGAGTTTCCTCCGTTTCTGACCAAAATACAACTGAGAAAACAGCCGTCTGTATTTCTGGAAGAGATGCAACCGCAGTGTATTTCTGTGAGTGTGCAAATAGATGCAGTGAAGCGTTACCTTTTGTCTAAATCCATATAAACCTGTGAGTCAGTCAGACAGTCAGACAGTGAGTGGGACTCTCTCTTTTGTTTGGGAGTTGCTGTATGAACAGAAGAAGTCTCCGCACTCAACTTCCTACTGATATTATTTACAGAAGCCAGACTTAGTTTTCATCAGCTCAGATGAAGATGGCAGAGGGAAAGGAGTGGGTGGCTACAGAGCCTCACATGCACGTAGATGTAGCCTGTGGAGCCAGACAGCCTTTCACCTCCGACCATGTCTGCCTGTCTCCTGGTGTCTGCTCACTGGGGTGGGGTCCAGGAAGAGGAGGCCTAAGGCACGACTTCAACTGGAAGCACTCCCGCCAACATAATCAAGGGGTCGCATGAACACACAACAATACAATTAACGCGCAAAGTAAATGTACTAAAGCAAATCTAACCATCCATTCCAAGCTTCTGTTTCAAAGCAGGCGGGGACATATATGAACTAGCAACACACACAGTCACAAAGGAAAACACCGGGCCAGCCAATGGAGGGGCAGATAAGACCTGTAACACTTTAATGAAGGGTGCTGTCTGCAGAGGATGGAAAAAGCCAGGCCACTGAGCCCTGTCAGAAAGTGGGTCCAAGAAGGAAGCAAAGAAAACATCATGAATACGGGACCTGGACCGACTGTGTTTTCTTTAAGCATATTTACTGAGCACATTTTAGGCCCTCACAATGAGAAAAGAAAAAAGCCCTATGTATTGGGTTCGGGGGGTGGACTCGTCCCTGTGCCAGGGAAGGGCTGGATGTGGTTCAAGATAAATGTCTGAAAAAAAAAAAAAAGCAGGGGAAGAGCTGAGTGTCCCCGCCAGGGATCAGGACAGGCACACCAACTTCTGAACCTGTTTTTTTTAACATATAGCTGCATCTAGACTTACACTGTGAGTACGTGGGGCGGGGCTCATCAGGCCAGATCAAGGAATGACATCACTCACGGTCACCACGGGTGGGGCGATGTTAGTCAACCGTCTCTGACGGCATCTAAAGATAGACTTAATACACTCGGCTTTCATCAATTAATATCACTGGCAGTGTTATTGTTTGGCTTTCTCCTCCTTCCTTGGTAGGACAACACAATGAGAGGAGACAGGACAAGAACCTCAGCTGTTGTCGTCATGGGACCGCAGGGACTTCCTTAGCTCTTCAGGAAATCAAAGACTTCCTTGAGTAATGTCTTTTTTGTTCCAGAGCTGTTACGGGTGACGCGAGTCTGTGCTGTGTGTGTGTGTGTGTGTGTGTGCGTGTGTTTGTGCACGTACACTCCAACATGTTTTTGAGTATGAGAGGGGTTTTGCGGGTGTTTTTCCAGCTCCCAGGTATGGCCTGTTGAATTGAGAGTGTGAGAAAACATTGCTCCCCCCCCCCCTCTCTCTCTCTCTCTCTCTCTCTCTGACCGGACATCTGATCACCCTAGCGCTCTTTTGCGAGGTAACCCGAACCGGGCAATCACAACAAAGCATGAGTCCTCCACAAAGATGCTGGAAGGACCAGGGGGGGCTACAGAGCAGGTCTTGCCACTCCTCCCATAGAGAGATTTGGAGGGAGGGAGGGAGGAGGGGAGAGCAGAGAAAAAGATGTTTTTATAACAGGGGGAGAAGCAGGGGGTTTCACAGAACTCCCCCCCCTCCCTCCCCCCTCCCCCCTCCCCCCTCCCCCCTCCCCCTCTCCCATTGGTCCTTGTTGACAGAGTAAACATAAACAAGCTCTGTTGCCACATTAGGTTTTAACATAACAGGCACTAATGGGACTTCATGTACATGCTAAGCTAATGCTAATGGCCAAACCACATTCTTGACATGTGAAACCTGAAGCAAGAAAGGTGACAACAACTGATTCAAACACAATAAACTGTCTGTCCAGTTTAAAAACTGACAAAGAATGAATGTGGGGGGGGGGGGGGGAAAAAACACGATACAATTTACAATTCTTTACAGTTCTTGAGACAATAATTGAGTTTAATAGTCAGATGTAGTTAACATTATGTCACGTCCTTCATCAGTCCAAATTGTAATGGCTGACACGTTCCCTGAGTAGCATTGCAACACAAATCAGAGAGTGTTAAATCCCCATGACACCATCTTGATGTGGCAGTTAAGCAGCAACAGGGTTTACAGCTGTGGTGTGACGCGTTCAGGCTCCCACGGCCACCTCTGTTCTGTTCCGCTCAGTCTGCTGTCTGGTAGCCCACCGTTGCCCCCACAAACCACCACAGACCGCCTTCCGTTTTCCAGCCTGCTCTGGTTCTGAAACCCCCCACATCACTCCCATGGACCCACCACACCTGGCCTACGACCTCTGAGTCACTCTGTGGAGAGAAATAACTTTCCCAACCAAATGGGCATTCCACGGCCAGTCAAAGTGAAAAGAGAGTTGGTGAGATGCCATTTACGGTTGATAAATCATGCACCACTTTTCCTGAACCCATTTGCTAAACCAGTTTATTTACCCAGGGACATGGTGGGAGTGATCAACAGAAGTGATAGCACGAGTCTTGCTGTGTTCCAGCGAGAGACAGTTATCATCACAGGGTGCTTTGAAGCCTTTAAACTTGTTATGGCCAGGGCCGGAGATAAAGAGGCAAATGTCAAGAGCTCAAGGTCCCTCTGAAGGGGCCAGATGTTCCTCAAGCTTCAACAGTGGGTGAAATTTGAAGTTGAGAGTTTCACTTGTTTACCTCTGCTTGTCTAGGAAGAACTTTTGACAGATGTTTCATACAAGTGTCCAAAGCAACAGTGGCCTAAAACTACTCTCGAAATCCCACCTGGCAAAACACTGCTACCAACTATATATTGTCCTGTACATCTGTTTTCAAACAGGAAATTTGGGAAGCGTGAACAAAGGTACAAAGGTATAAGTTAGGTTATGAATGTGCCCTAAACAAACCGCCAACCAACAATTGGTCAAGAATCAGAGTCATTCATTCATTCCTGTGTGGCGAACATCCTGTTTGTTCTCCCCTGTGCGTCCATGCAGGGCCCAGGGAAGCTCCAGCCAACAGACGACATAAACAGGGAATGTCAGGAATGCAGGTACATGAATGCCTCAATAACTCAGACCGGCCAGGACTTTTGACACACTGCCCAGTTAGAGTGGTGAAGGTTGGCCGAAGAGAAACGACAACCAATCAGAGGCTGAGCTGTGTAGAAATAAAGGTTTGGGCATACAAAAACACACAGGGACTTTCTAAAGATCTCTTTCCTAGAAGCTGGTCAGTGTTTGAGGGGAAACAACGAAATTAGAATAAAGAGGAATGAAAACTAAAAGGAAAAGAAAGTCAAGATGAGTAGAACTCGCATGAAGATCACAGAATCACGCAATGAGTTGTCAGAAAAGGTTTCCCCCTATTACTCATGATTTCATCATCTGCTTGAGGTGGCGCTGTCATGGCAACTCTAACCCTAACTCTTATCTTCTCAAGTGATTTTTTTCATTTTCATTGAGAATGAAAAAGCAGAAGTGCACAAATGTGAGAAATGGGGAGACGCAGACAAGAGTGGCGCTATGTTATGTAAGGAAATATAATAATATCATTGGTGTGCATGTTGCAGGACTAAGCCATAATCCATTAGCTCATTAAACGGACTTACAGCAGTTCTTCGGAGCGTCCACGTAAAAAAAAAAAAAAAGAGAGAGCAGCAGCACAAAAGGCACCAGGGGATGAGGCCCCCTTTCTAAAACAACACTGACTGACAGAGTCCCCATTGTATTGAGGAGGAAACCACTTCTCCAACCTAGAGCCTCGGTGCAGCTGCATGAGAGCAGCATGCAAACCCCCACTGACACGCACAAATGCACATACACACACAAATGACAAACACATGCACTTTCTTCATATAGCTGGTCCTGAGACTGGAGACCGTACACAAAATGATGTCAACTCTTTCCATAAAAAGTAACCAGTGCTAATATTACACGCATGCGCAACTAGAGTCCCGTTAACTAGTTGACTTGTGATGCTACAGGGGAGATCTGTTGACTGGCTTAATAGAATCAGCCTCTCAGGTGGAACTCATGAAGGAACATCACACACAATCTAGGTTCTATGTGTGCAGGCTATATCTGTCCAGTCATGGTCTTTAACTTGACCTTCGCTTTCCAGAATAACCGCCTGGAGAGAAGCACTAAAACTCCCCATAAAGCCTTGCCCAGATTGGGAATTGTTGCCTGAGGGCAGAGAGAGCCAGGTGGACAGCCTAGTGCTGAACCCCCCCGCCCCCATGTCTGCACTACTGCTCTAAAACCGAGTTAGCTGTGTGCACTCAACTCCCATAATCCCCCTCTTCCTGGGACTTGGCGGTGGCTGAGCCAGATGCACACTCACCCTAACACCCAACATGAGTGGTAACTTGGGTAATATAACAGTGAAATGGGGGTGGGGGGTGCGGGCCAGGGAGATAAATAAAATGCAACCATCCCGAAATAAAAACGGAAAATGATTCAGGTTTTATGTCCCATAAACACATCGCACAGCTTGACTCCATTAGTTCCACTTGAGTGGCATCTATCAGACACTGCAGCTCTCAAGGTTCTCTTTAGACTTCAGCTTTCAGGGAGCGGTGATGTCAGAGGGTGCTGGAGTCACTTTGTCAGCACCTTCTGTCTGATATCACTCCCACCAACTTACTGCTACCCTCTTCATCTTTTATTTGCACAACAAATATTGGTGGGACTTACTAGTGGGACTTTCCTTCAGAACAAACAAACCCCAAATGGGAAGTTGTAAGGGCACATCTATGTATGTTTTGAGTCGAGTTGAGATGAGTCAGACATCTCGGTTAGAATGGTTTCCACTGCAATCAAGTAGTGAAAATAATCACATGTTGCTGTCCCAACAGCTCTTAAATATGTGTGCACTGTTTAAAAACGTTGGTAAAGTCATTACAACTCAGAACAGTGGCAGACAGCCAGTTCAAAGGGAATTTTCCCTCTCTGAGTTCTCCTGTGGCCTCAGCCTAGACTAGACCGCAGGAATCCAGTGGTGGATTGGTGCAGGGCCACTTTGAAAGAGGATCCCATGCAGCTAAGGCCTCCACTCCAGACGTACACCTTTGAAAATGGCACAAGCATCTCACATCCTTTTCTTAAGGGGAGTCATATGGAGAAGGTTAGCTTATAGGCCAGACCCACAATGAGACAGACTTCGCGGAATGAAAAGGTATAGGAAACACAGACTGGGTCAGTGAATGAGAAGTTCCACTTCCATTCAGAATCCCACAAAGCCAAACGGTCCAGGGATAAGTAACGGTTCCCAAGGACAAGGAGGAGTTTATGGAAAAAGAGCTACCCTGACACGGCTCTCAGTGCTCTTTACTGCTGATGCTGGAAATCAGTGTGTAGATATGGACTCTACGTTGTGTGTGTCTACATCTGTCTATCTGTGAGGTCTAGGTAGGCCTGCGCTTAGCACTAGCTGAACTAATGGCATGTTATGTGCTAGCAGCAGCCTCCAGGAACACACTTCTTATTGTAAGGGGAACCAACCACAGCGGACCAATGGCTACAATGCAATTTCCTCTGTAAAAAGAAGGGAGGAAAATGCCAGGCAGCTGTTTCCAGCCACAGAAGACAGAGCTGAGGCTGTTTCTGAGGATGCTGGACAAAAGAGACGGTGGGGAGATGCCTTTAGCACATGCTGCCGGTTAGACTTGACCCAGGCATTTTATTAGCCGACCGCATGAAGTAGTCTAATCTAACCCATGGGGTCTCATCCCTCCTCCACTGCCCTCACCCATCTACAGTAGAGCGATCCTGTTAAAGTCATCAGCCCGGGGATATTACTACACTGGCAAAGGCTGCGCCCATGACATCATCACGGGCTGCTGTCATTCCAGTGGGACGTCTGTGAGCCGTGTCTGAGAAGTGAAGGCTGTCCCACCGGGCAGACGCAGACACATACGCACATCCATTCACACAAGCATGCCAGCATGCAGCTGGAAACACAATGGTGCAGGGGAGGGGAAATCACCCACTTCTAAAAATCCATCTATGGAAAACGCTTTATTTGTTTAGGCTACAACTAAGATGTCTCTGAAATCAGTCAGGTCAAGTTTATTTGTCACATGTAGTAGATACAGCAGGTGTGTACAGTGAAATGCTCACTAGCCTACAGTGCAAAAAAACATTAGAATCAAATTTTAGAGAAATAACATGCAGAAAAAAATTAAATATATAAACATATATACATATATAAAGTGTATAAGTACAGGGTACAGCTCAGTTCAGCAGAGTCAAACAGCAATCTGAAATCTCTCAGATTGCTTTGAGCATATGATTCTTTGGAAGAGGCACAGTGACCTACAGCCATAGCCCGACTGCAAAGCCATGGCCTTCTCTTCCTGACAACCTCCAACGTCAAGACAGACGCTTTGATGTGTCTTTATCTCGCAACAAGAGGGAGGCAGCGCAGAGCAAAAACCATTGTCTGATAAGACCACTAAAATATACAAGCATGTTGTTCTTTCCCACAAAGTAAAGGAAATCTGGAGCTGTTGGGGAGAGGGAGGGGTGGGGGCTGAGAGGAGCTCGAAACTCTTTCCCAGTAAAAAACACAACTGAAATGTTGGGTATGCTGCATCTTTCGCCCTGCATGACTGAACATAATGACAGGGTTTAGTTCTGTGTTACAAAGTGCTCAAACAACTCCAGCCTGCTCCAGCCTAAGCGTGCTGTATGTGGATAAAAGTGATTTCTAGTCATACTTTATGGAAAATGTGATGGTTAAATAGAATTGTAACATGGTTTACCCAACAGTCAGATGGATTTTTATGACCACCCACTGACTCGTGCAGTCCTCTTAGTGGAAGAGACGTGAAAAGCTGTCATAATAACTCAGACTTCCAGTGTATAATTGTCATAATAGCTGAGACTTAGTACAGCAGTCAACAAGCCGGCCTTGAATGGCTTCTTGCTGTGCTACTCTCTTGATATGATGGCTTTACTCCACAGTGGCTGATAGCTCTGGCAAGCACATGATGGCTTTATTCCAGAGGGCACACAGAAACACCGAAGATCCACAAAGTATTCAAGAATTAGACGAGCTGAATGAATCATGCCACGAAGGTCCCAGCTCTTTGCTGTGTGCTCCTATACTTAAGGTCTTAAACAGCTCAAAATTAAGGCTGGGTGTGGTTATGTTAACTTTTGGAGAGAGGAACACAAAGTAAATACTGTTTAACTGCTGTGTAACAAGAAATACATGGTCAGGGAGCATATTCCCAGACACAGGGGTGATAATTATTGTGTCATAAAGCAACATGTTGGAGAAAAGCAGCATCGACTTTGAAGTGCAATGACATCTGTGAGGGCTGAGAAATAAACCATTCAAGCACTCACTTCTTTAGGTTGTCTTGTTATAAATAATAATGACAGGAAATGAAATGTAATGGCTGTTTGGGTTGGCTAATCAACCACTAGACTAGTCATTAAAAAACAAGTAGCTCTGTCTTTGGTAAAATCACACCTCATGATGAGTTTTCTGTCCTGGATGACAGGCTCACTTGACACCGATCAAGTGTTGATAAATGGGAAAAGTGGGTGTTGACTGTGTGCGCTCTCTATTACAAAGCGCTCAGACAACTCAACTCCAGCCTGATGCGGCTGAGAGAGAGAGAGAGAGAGAGAGAGAGAGAGGGAGAGAGAGGGGGTGGTTCTCTTTTCACCATCTCTCGGGTGTGGGAGTTTTGGGGGAATTCAGAAAATGTTGTTTTCAGATGGTCTCAGCCTGGAGTGAGGAGACTTCGCATAAACACACAGGAGGAATGCGGCGATGCGCACCGAAACAAGTCTGTCCGGGATAACGGCATGTCTTTGAAGAAATAAAATGGTCTTCTTTCCGTGATTGGACTTCGCTCAGTTGTCTGATTTTAAGGGGAGACAAAAGAACCGCAGGAGAGGGGGAACAGCAGGCACAGAAATGGGGGGGCGGCGAGGGGGGGGCGGGACAGCACAGGTCGGCTCATTTAAAATATCACCAACTCATCATGGGCCATAAAGAGAAAGTACTTAGGTATCATCATGCTCGAGGTGGCCTTAACGTGAAATCTGTTAACGCGCGAGATCAAAGAAGCTCATCAATCATAAGAACAATACCGAGCGAGCGTGGTCAATGGATGTGCTGACGAGTAAAGTAGATCACTGTTTTTAACTTTTAGAGCTGAGGTGGGATTACTTTCTGAGACGATTTCAAACCACAACCACGGGGCAAATGCAAAATAATAAATAAAACATGATTTAAAACTGTTGGGTAGCTATCGCCCTCTTTTTGACAATCAGGACAGGAAATAGAGCCACGCCGTGACACTCTGTGATGATTATAACTTACCAAGACAATAGCAAATTTCTCCTCGAGCTCGGTGGGGTCAGGCATGGGCACTTTCAGAGGCATAATGTGATGCTTCATCTCCGAGTGGCCGTCCACACTTTCAATATTCCCCATTTTGGCGACAGTGCTTTTATCCTCCAGTAACTTGAAATGCAAGTCTTGAGTTTCCTTCAGTGGTATTCCAAGAAAATATAAAAACCAACGTCCAAGTATTCCAACAAATTTAACAACGCATCACTCCAAAGCGTCCGCTTCTGTGAACCGAGATAAAAAGAAAAATGACAACGCGATGGTCTCGTATTACTGTCACAAAATGTCATTTACACTTACTTACGCGTTTTAGGTTTACAGCATATTCAACTGTACTTCACCCTAAAACTGACTTTCAAAAGTAACAATTAAGAGTATAATTGTTTCCTATTCCAAAGAATCGTTTCTGTTTTTCCCGGCCAATCCATTACTTACTACAACTTTGCCCTGCAGCAGATAACTTTTTTTGTCCCGACCAACAGTTCAGTCGCTGCTAAACTTTCTTGGCTACGATGTGTTTCCATTCATTATTGTTGTGTGATCCTGATTAGGCTCTTCGCTGCTGCCTCCACTCAGAAGGCAGGCTTTCTGCTCTTGTCCCACCCCTGGCTCAAAAAGAGGGCTCCCCTATTGAGGCGACGACCTGTCAATCACTCCAACTCCGCAGCCCTGCCTCCCCCGCGGCTCACATCTGTTGGCAGTGAGCTCAGTCAGATACAGCTGGATGGGTTGGCGTGGGCTTTGTCAGCACTTTATCGCAACCTGGTGGCTAGCCAATGACATTTCATTTATCAAAATACTGTTTACTGTTAAAAAAAATAAAAAAAATAAAAAGCCAGCCAGCGGTTCACAACACTGTTTCACCCTCTCCAGTAAAAAGAGTCCACAAAATAAGAAAGGCTGTTTGATTTTTAAGAGTGCAAACTTTAATCAACAACTTCAGATCAGACACATGATGTGATGTGTTCAAATGATGTCAAAGCACAGCAGTTACTTTATAGTCTTTATACTAATACTATTTCTTTCCTTTACCACAAAATAGTTTTCAAGCCTTCGCGGTGAGGTGACAGAGGTGAGACAGGGAGTTTTTCTTGTATGTGCTTGCTTCGCTGAAGGTCATGGCTGTTTTGCTTATAAACAACTCATGAACACGAGCGACTGGCATACAGCCTCAACCTGTTGCATTTGGCACTACTAACACATTTGAACACCAAGAAGCCTGGGAACTAGAATACTAGTGATATGTTTTCTACATCGACAGTGTTTTTTCTTCATAAAAGCACAGTGATTTAGACTCTGCTTACAGCATTTTCGCTCTTTTTCAGTGGCAAATGTGAGGGTCTCGGTTTGTAATACTTATAGTGATTTATAAAAGCAACTTCCAGATACACCTGGTTAAAACATATAAAACGTCTTCATTTGGAACATAATGCATAAACACTCTGAAAAATTGTGCACAGTTTTGTAATACATAAGGCAATAATATAAACATATATAAACAAAGTAATATAGAGAATTGTTTCAAGCTTGTAGAAAATAAAATTCCAACTAATCACTTTCAGTTGAGTTGGATTGTGTAAATCCTTAATAAGACATTGTCATTCCTTAGGACATTCAGGGACACATTATTGTAATCACAGCATAAGCCCTTTTATGAATGAAATTTGAAGAGGACTCTTAAGTGCTGTTACACATATATAAGCTTGTTGGCTTTGCAACATAGTTGCATTATTATCAAATATCTATTCAGCCAAAAGATGCTACTGAAGAATTGGTCCTAGACAGCATGACGTCTGCACAGTGAACACTATGAATGACGAGCTACATGACAGATCTTCATGAATACTGACGGATTGTGTTATTGTGGAGATGTTATCATTTTTTTTCTTCAGCAATGATCCAATTGCACGTAAGCCGAATAAGCTACTAAACACACAAAGACAGATCACAAAAGCAACAATCAAGGTGACATTGTACTGAAGATCAGCCAGCAATCCTCCTAGTTGGTCTCTGCTGCCAAATCGTACCTGGAAAAACATCAAGAGACATCAAGTTCCCATTATCATTGTCACCTTGTTACAAGAAATGATACAGTACTGGGCAGAAACTGTTTAAGTGAATACCATTGTGTGACACCAGTCTTGAGATCAATTTGGTCCAGGTCCAGCTGCAGCTGAAGACAAAAAGGAATAACAAAGGTATAAGCAAAGGGATGATGAACACTGTATTGTAGACAGCAATAATCATCTATCAGTTCACCTTGCCAATAAGCTCCCTGTCTCTGCTCATGAAGGAGACACTGTTTTTCACTGACAAGTCCAGTCTTCTCTGCGTGGACTCCTCGAGGGAGAAGTCAAAGTCAAATCTGCACAAAGAGAGAGAGGTAAGAAATGACATACAGTATCAGTCAATAAAACCCTGACACTTCTGATAATAGCCACGGGAGTCTTGCTTCCTTTCCGACCTTTCGTTAAATTCTGGGTTGAGGTCTCTCTTCTTGGTGGCAGTCTTCCTCTTCGTGGCACCCTTCTTGTCAGGCAGCAGGATGAAGGTAATGTAGGGGTCTGCGCCATCCTTGGAACAAGATGCCAGGGCTCTGTGGGTACACAGGTGCACAATATGCAGACAATGAGTGTATAAGAAGCTACACAGCCGCCATTGATGCAGTGCAATCACATCCCACGTGCTAGCAACATGAGCAAAACGTTAGATGGTTTAGGGATCGTAAGTGGTATGAAGACCTGCAGGAGTAGACAGTGATGAAAAGCCTGCTCTCCTCTATGGAATAGCCGATGGAAAGCTTCACCTGGCCAGCAACACTTCCATGATCAGCTCTAAACGCACAGCATAGAAAACAACATTGGTTCATGTGTGTTATGACATCAGACCTTGAAACACGTCATCAGAAGAGATACAAGCCAGCAGCAGACATTCAGAATGAACACATTGTACAGGATGAAGTAGACGTGCTAACAACGAAGGCTTGCTAGCTACTGTCTTTACAGCAGAGGCAAGACAAAGGGGCATTGATGCCAGTGTGTGTGTGTGTGACTCACGAGGAGAAGGCACCCCTGTGTCGGAGGTCTAGATGGGAAGGGTCCCATCTGGGCATGACGTGCTCGCTCTCCTCTCCGCTGACATCATCAGACATGTCCTTGCGACACACCGCCAGCTGAGTGTCCAAGATCTGCAGGACAGATGTGATTTGATTTGATGCTATAATTAGCTGTTAAAGGGGAAAAAACCCCACCCTCAGACGGGCGTGAACCTGCTGTATTCAGATGGGAGTTTTATGTGTAGGTGGAGGTTTTCCCACAGAGAAAAAGCAACATGTCTTGTGCTTGTGCTGCATTATTGCTACCATCGGTGGAGAAATGATCTTTTCTCCTGCTATGACGGATTTCTCCCTTAAACTCTAAACTCTTCAATTCTGAGGGTCTAACACCAAAACCGAAAAAGAAAATAAGCATGCGATGTGTTGCCGGTACCTTGAGTGTGGCCCTCAGTAGTATCTGGCTCTCTTGCAGGGCTCCATCCAGACTGAGCCAGCGGTCCAGCACCAAGCCCGGCTCCCCCAGCACTTCTTTGAGAGGAAGCACCACAAAGCCCAGGGCCTGGCCCCAGCTGTGGGACAGCTAAATACAAACACAACAATCTCAACTGTGCCAAAGACTGCCTTTTGCCATCTCCAAGCTTATCTCACAACATCCTGTCTTTGATACCAAACAGCTTTAAAAACATTATTAATTAAGTATAAATGAAAGTCATCTGCTTTTAGACCACCCGGCTCAGACAGTACAAATTCAACTGCTGACATCGTCTCTCACCTTGACCATAAGCGTTTCATCTCTGGGGTCACGAACCAAGAAATGAAAGGCTTCATCCCATCGCGGGGATGTGGAACGCTCACAGATCTTGGGAACAAGCCGACAGGAGAACTTCATTAGTTTTCTCAAACAACAAAGGTCATTTCTCTTACATGCAAAAGCTCAACTAGAATATGATATGCTACCTTGGTTCGGTGAGTTACGCCTTTGAGGATAATCTCAGCCCCAACTTTAGGCTCCTTTCCACTCTTCTTCAACTGAGAACATATGAGAAAGAATAAGAGAAAGAATTCGATCAACTGCATCAAATACAACGTAAACACACATTACATCACTTGTGATTTAATGCATCGATTGACACACAAGCAAGTACTGTAGTCTTCCATTCATTGAAGCATGGAAATACCCATCGCCATAAACATCAACTAGACCCCAAGGAACCATAAGGAAGTTCTCACCGGCAGGCCATGGGCGCGCTCCACATACACAAACAGCACAGCTGCTGATGGAAGGACCTTGTTCTGGTAGGACTGCTGGGACTGGTACTGCAGGATCTGGAGGAACAGAGAAAGAAAGCTGTCAAAAGAAAGAAAGAAAGAAAGAAAGAAAGAAAGAAAGAAAGAAAGAAAGAAAGAAAGAAAGAAAGAAAGAAAGAATACATCTAACCTGCTCCAGTCTGGGTAAGTCAGATACTCTAGGCAGCCACTCCAGCACCAGGTGAACTCGGCCTGACTTCACATCATTCAGAGTGTACCACTGTAACAAGACAGAAACATCTTCATTCAGTTTTTTTTTAAAGATAAAGAGAATTTTGTGTGTGTTTACATCGTTTCAGGTCTGTGTCACACACCGTATCAATGAACTGCGCGCTGATGATGTCTCGTAGGTTTAGCTTGAACCTGCAAAGACAAGACTCGGTCAGTACTTGTTTCTCGGTTCCCATTCATTTCCTCTCAGTTAGAGGCAGTAATGTTATGTTTACTGGTCATGTCATGACACACCTCCCGAGGAAGTCATCCTGATCAATGTCCTTGTCGAACAGCTCAAACTGGACCTCCTGACCAGGCAGCTGGGTCAAAATCACCTGGGGATCACAAAGTATAAAATCTATTAGAAATCCCTATAATTCTATCAGATGTGAGCCACGTTTCAGGTATTTCAGGTATTTCAGGTGCTGATACCTCGTAGAGCTCATTCCAGATCGGGTTGAGGTTCTCCTTGATGGTGTGGCTGCGGTAGGTGATACCAGCCACCCGGATCTTGACGTAGGGGTCACTCTTCCCCTTCACCATGCCCCCCATGAAGTTGTCCTTGGCTATCAGGTTCTGGGCCTCCACCAGATGGATACGCAGCACACCCTGTGGGCCACACCAAGGACAGGGAATGTTATTGTAGTGAGTGACTGAGTGGTATCTGTCACTATTCGCTTTATTCGGCTTTATGCGAGTGTTTCTCACCTCAGTTGCAAACTCTGGGTCGGGGGTAGAATGCTGTGGTCGTGAGGGTTTCACAGCACCGCCGAGCCCCCCAAGGGTCAGGTCTGATGTGATTCCCCCATGGCCCAGGCCCGACCCGGAGGCTGACGGGCGAGGAGATGGGGTTGTGGGAGTGGCATCTTCATTTAGCCACAACACCTAAGAAACAGGAGAAGAACAAGCAAATTTCAGACAGTACAGTACTGAAGAGTTGTTTTTTTTATGTCCCTCCAGGGCCGTCGGACTGCAGAGCAGCTCTGAATTCAGTGTCTTGCTCAAGGACACCAAATAGAGCCTTGAGTCTGGGTCCGCCAGCTGAAGGACAGTCTACTTATTCATTACACCACCCTGCATGCATGAGTGCGCACAAACAACAGTGTAAGTCTTTGTGTGCAATGCTCACCCTAAGAACAGTTTTGATGTAGATGCGGCTGGCAGGACCAGAGTTTTCCAGCTGGAACCACTGGTCCATAGGTGAGTTCGGGGCTTGCCAGAAGACGGGACAGTGGGATGGTCAGATTGCCCAGGGACAGAGCCCGGTCATCGTCCTTCACCTGAAGGCACACAAGAGTTAGGGTGAAAAGCACAGCAAGAAAAGCAAATGCTAAAGGGGTAAGAAAAGATAGAAAATATGGAGCTGAAGGAGCATTCAGTTTATAGAGTGATTTATACACATCGGTTAAATCCAGAGGGGAAATCAATTCGCTATTTAGTGTAGTAATCACCTTGACATCTGGGGAGGAATTGTATGTGAAAGTTTTATAGCAAGATAAATTGTGCTATCAAATCCTTGCCTTATTTTCCATACCAGTGCAATGACTTACCTGTATGTCAATATCCTGTTTGCGAGGATCGTGGATGAAGAAGGTAAAGGCATCCTCCCACACAGGGCTGTTGGTCCCATAGCAAGTCTGGGGGAGACAGGGGAAGATATCCATCATGCGTATACAAAAGAGCTTGGTTAGATGTAGCAACATGTCATTAAAGTTTGATTCTTACCTTGCTCTCTCTTGTCGTATCCTGAATGGAAAGCTGAACTATAGGGCTGGGATCCTTATTGCCTTTCTTCATCTACAACACATGAAATACACCGGTGAGGGATAAGAGAAGGGAATTCAATACGAACCGAAGAGCAAAGCCTTACGCAGCGCTGTTCTTACAGGCAGGTCTTGAGCTTGATCGAGGTACACGGCTAGAATGGCAGCAGAGGGAGGATCAGCTGTCTTACTAGTCAGGTTCTGGTTCCTCTGGATCACCTGGTAGAAGAAAAAGACAGAGGTATGTGAAGAAAATGAGCCGTGATCTAGGGATTAAAAAAAAGCACCAGTATGTATCATTGGGCTTTAGACTCACATCACTCAGTCTGGCAGCAGAGGGCAGCAGAGAGAGCCACTCCAGCCTGAGGTGAACACTGCCTGATGTGACGTCTTTCAGGTTGAACCACTGTTTTGCAGACACAGAGGGGTCATTAAACTCACACTGTTCTTATTTGGCTGATTTCAGCAAGTCTGAATGGGAAGCCAGGACTGACAGATGGTGAGATCAGAGCCGATCACGAGGAGGCACATGGAGTCTGCAGGCCACGTGGTAACAGGATTACTGCAATCCTGGGAGCTGTTGATGTTCCTTGACACCACTACTCTGGAGAGTACTTAACTAGTAGTACAGACCATGCAGTCATTCTTTGCTGTTTAAATACCAGAAATATTTAATGCTGCAAAGATAAAGATAGCATGAAAAAAAAAACACCTATGAAAAATAAACATGAACATTATTACTCACATCATCCACAATTCGGGCCTTCTTTACAATATCAAGATCCACCTTGACCCTGAGACAGAGAGAGAGAAAGAGAGAGAGAGAGAGAGAAAGAGAGAGAGAGAGAGAGAATGAATGGGGACCCACGAGGCTGAGAGAACAGGGCATTCAAAATTCGACAGCATTGTGGCCCAACATGGCAATTGCAGAGGTGGACATGACGTGAGAAGCACATAGAGACAGAGAGTAAATGAGTGAGAATGAGTGAGAATGAATGAGCTACCTCCCCAGGAAGTCATCCTGGTCTGGGTCTTTGTCAAACACTTCCACCTCCAACTCCTGACCAGGTACTTCATGGACAATCACCTGACACACACACATATAAACGGACAAATACGCAAGACGCACAACAAACACACAAATATAGATACAACCACAAATGACACAGTGACACAAGGACATGCAAACAGAGTCACAATGGCAGAAAGGTCTGACTGTTACGTTAATAATAAAATATCTATTCATTATTTGGCTCAAATCTTATATGATGAAAATTTGTGCTTCAACCAGAGGAAGAGGAGATATGCACCCATGTGCCCGCAAGTCCTGTTTATCGCTGAAACCAGCTTCCTGTTACTGCAACAGCAGATAAAATCTCCCCCAAAGCATTTAACACCGATATGGCAGTGAGATATTTACTACTAAAGACTTTGCGCAATCCCTATGAAGCAAGGGGACACATACACATAAACATCAAGCTAGAACTGTCAGCACACAACTTAGTGGGAAGTACAGCGCTTGAATTTCAGGGCAAACACAGGCGTATTTTATTCCCTCCCCACCCCACTCACCTCATACATCTCCCTCCACTGGGGGTTTAGGTTGCTGTCCACATGATGAGAGGTGAAGGTCTGGGTTCCCACGCGCAGCATAGCATACGGGTCCGACTTCCCATCTATCAAGCCCTTGATAACTGTATCCTTTGCAGTCAGGTCCTCAGCCTCCAGCAGGTGGATACGCACCACCCCCTAGCATGCACAAATACATGCAGGCACCCACATAACACGCACAGGGAAAATAAAGATCTTAGTCAAGAAGCGTCCTCGCAAAACATGGGTCTATTGGTCCACGTTTTTCACAGTGTGGATTTGCTATGAGGCTGTGTGGCTATGTGTGTGCTGTGGCTAAACATATGTTCAGATTTGCTTCAGTCTGTGTGGGTCCGTGTCTCTCCGGGCCATTCATTATTGAGACGGTTACCCTTGGGAGAGGGGAGCGGAGCTGCGCAACGTGCAGGTCGGCCACCAGGGGGACAGTGAGACGATTGGGGAGCACCAGGTAGGAGGCTATTGCATCCATTATCATAGTGTCCGATATGGCACTGCAAATGAATGCAAGGGTGGTGTCGGGGACACACAGGGGTGGGACAGACAGACAAACAGGTAGAAACTATATTCTACTACGGACCATATGAACATGCCTAAAAAACATGATATACAGGATCTCAACAATGGGGCCAATAAGTGGCACCCATTGGCTAAAGATGACATTATTCTGTGAAATCATGTTGCCTAATGTCATTTACAGGAGGAATACAATTAAAAACAAATGACAAACTGCCATCAAAAGTATTGTCAGGAGGATCTGATAAGTCAACAACAGAACACACCTCTGACAATGCTTTAATTGTATTTTCAGAAAGCTATCTGAATAGAAATGCATGGAGTCTTAACACTAAGTGCTGAGAAAATACAAATCGAGAACACGGACAATGCGTGTTATAAAGATCTGCCAATTTTAGAGAGCAGAGCTCACTTCATCTCGCTGCCCTATGAACTCACTTAAGCCCAGGGATGTCCAGCAGGTTGGTCAGCCCAGTCCAGTTGATGTCCAGTTTCTGTGATAGTAGACGAAAGTAAGGACATATGAATAAGTGCAGTTGTCAGAAAACACAAATTATTATTTTATATAATAATAATAATAATAATAATAATAATAACGGCAATGATATCAATAATAATAATATCAATAATAATAATAATAATAATATCATCAACAATAACAATAACAATAACACTATGAATGCACCACACTCACAGGCCTGCGGATGAAGAACATTGTGATGGCTCCAACCAGTGGCACGTCTCCAATGAGAGGCTCTAGGATCACACGCAGCTTCCCATGGAGCTAGGGAGAGAAACATGTGAGGGGATTTCTTTGAGGTCAGTGTCATAACTACAACTAATTGAACAATGTAGTAGAACAATCTAACTGAGTAATGTTTCTTCACATCCTATACCTGGATTCCTTTCACTCCTGCTTTGCAGAAGTATTTTTTGATTTCCACATTGATCTCAACATCACCAGCATAGCTGCAAGAAGAAGAGAGCGGAGAGAAGTGACGATGTTGCATAGTTGTGGTAGAGCTGCTTTTGTATCTTCTCATTCAGTAGAGATCTCAACTGGAAACGTCTTAATCTGCGACTAGACTAGAGATTGTTGCTTACACAATATCCACAATATGAAATGACAGAAAGTCTAATTCAATACCTCACATACAAATCCAACAGAACTTGTTTCTTATCGTGTTCTGTGTGAGCCTTTACCCCCATCACCTTCATGGCCTGTGAAAAACAACAGCTGCTATTAAACAGAGCAAATAGCATTGATAAAGATGCATGTTCAATGTTTGTGTAAAATATTATGAAATTATGTCAGCAAAGAGGCTCAGTAGTATTCACATTCACTGGAATGAAATCATTCATCTTTGTTGTCAAAAGGCTTGCATTACCACACTGGACTTTCTTGCAGGAAAAAAGCATACAGATCAAAGTAGATGTGGTGGGGACATTATTTCATCTCAACTATTTGCAGTGATATCCTGGGTTCCTGTATGTTGTCTTGGTCATGGCATGTACAGGGGAGATTGCCGGTGTTATCCCTGGACATACAGGTACCTTGTCTCCCAGGTTGACCTTGGTGAAACTGAGTGTCTGCAGATGAATGTTGGAGGCACGGATGGTAGGAGCAATGGTTTCCACCAGCAACTTCTCCAGATACTGGCCTACAAAAGGCCACGCCTGCTGCAGGATCTGATAGACAGAACAGATAAAACAGCCATTCACTGTTTTTCTTGTCAGAAGTTGACAAAAGAAAAAACATAATAGAATAGAACATAATAGTGAAGAGCAAATGTCAAATGCACCTCACAAAGAAACAACCACAGGCTGTTTGCTTTGAGGTTGTGAAGCTATTCAAAATAGGTAAAACAAAAGCCTAGAATATGAAGAACTCAACCTGAGCTATCAATAATTCAATGGGGGTTCAATGGTTGTTGTGGCAGACTGAGGTGTGTGTGTGGTTGAGGCATGGACTGAATCCAATTTCAACAAAAAGTACTGGACGGTCAGCCGGCACGCTGACCTCAAATGTCAACAACAAATAAAACGGCGTGCCGGCCAGTGAACTCTCCTGTCCACGCCCATGTCTTCTGTGTCATCACTCCTCACATCGTCACATTGGTGTGGGCTTCAACATCTCAGAGTGAGGTGTGACAGTGAGGTGCTAAGTCATATCATCTGTATGTAGGGTTGCAAAGGGGCAGAAAGGTTCAGGTACATTTCTGAAATTTTCCATGTGAAGTGAAGCTCGGGAAATTGGGGAATTTTAAACAATTTGTATAGCAAAAGGTTAGCCTATAACCGGGAACTGAAATTGTGTTTGAAAATACACAATTAATTCATTTTAACTAGCAAATAAAGGACATCTTAAAAAACACTAAAAAACAATAAATTCACCGAAGATGACGAGTCAGACGTCGAGGAAGTGGACATTGAGGAGGTTGTTGATGAGGTCCAGGAAGAGGACTAAATTATTAGCAATGTTTTGATTTGTATTAGACATGTTTGCATGCATGTCTGCTTATGACAAAGCAAAATGTTAATATTTATTTTAAATACAGCCATTACAAATAACCCCAAAATGTCTGTTAATTTCTGTTAATTCCCATGGAAAGTTTCTGCCTTTGAAAATTTTGGGAATTTTTCAACCCTATCTGCATGTCATTCCCCTGACCTCCACTCCAAGTCCCTCATGAGACGCTAATGCTTTACTCTAACACACTACAGCGGGGTCAGCGTCCTATACATTATTCATAAGACAGCTGTAAAATGTAGATCCTCATAGGCTTTCTAGTTTGCCTTACTCACAGACTACACACCAGTTATTTCTATTCCCATGGACTTACTACTGTTGAATATAATAAAATGTGAGGAAATGTTGGGGCTGGGCTATGTTTGATTAAGGCTACAAGTCAGTAGGATGAGAGTGTGTCTGATCACATGTCAGGACCCCTGGAGGAGAGGGTGCTGAAAGATTGCAGCAGATCACCCTAATACAATCAGGGACTTTTTCTCTCCAGAAGGGCGCCTTGTTTATTGATATTCACATCCACACTTTCCCCATCCCGGCGCTAGGTTACTGTACCGACAGAGACAGAGTGGCTGGGATATGATCTGAGCCACTCTCTCTGCCTCTTAATTACAACAGTAGATAATCTGCTTCAATGGAGAGACTGCAAAAGGATCCAGGGCGCTCAAAGGCAGCACAAGTGTTCTTTATCTTTGTGTTAAGCGCGAGGCTTCGCTAATGCTGTTCCAGTTACCCGAGTGAATCAAAAATTGGAATCTTATCTTGATATTTGAATCTTAGCTGCCTATATCCTGCTTCTGTATCCGTTCTGCTGAATTGTATCAGTGCAAATCTCATACAGATGAAGGGTGTTGCATGTTAAGACGGATGACCCTGAAAGTTAAGAGCTCCTCATAGCATGCACCGAAACACACGCGCACACGCACACACACACACACACACACACACACACACACACACACACACACACACACACACACACACACACACACTACAGCAGGAGAAAACATACCTTGTTCAGCCACTCCACTTTTTCCACATCAGGGAAGTTGACCTGTGGAGAAAACAATATTGGCCAGACATGAACTCTCTTGCACTTCAACTATGGCAGGGTGGTGTTAAGTGACCTACTGAATATGAGGAGCTGGAAAGTAACTAATTACAACTACAACTAATTACAACTGCACATGATGATGATGTTTTTTAGTAATGCTTTTTATGAGCATTTTTTAGAAAGTCTGCACTTTATTTTAATACATAAAAATGACATTTTTTCTTGACATTTCCTTGTAGAAATATAATATAGACAAGGAACATGCCAAATGGTAAATGGTTTATTTAGCAGGAAGAATATGATCAATCAATCAAATGCATGCATTTATTTTAATTGAGTAACTATACTAACTTGAGTAAAATTTAAATTTGGAGTAGCAATACTTCTATTTGACTAAAATGTTCCTCTGGCCATCGACATGTATCCACTGGCAATACTTAGCACATTTTCATAATCATCATCATTTTTAGTCACATGCCTAAATTCCAGGAAACCATCTACCACATGCTGCATTATTACACAGAAACAGTCATGAGATCTCAGGATTAAACCCATCTACCCATAACACACACACACACACACAGAGAGAGAGAGAGAGAGAGAGAGAGAGAGAGAGAGAGAGAGAGAGAGAGAGAGAGAGCGAGAGAGAGAGAGAGAGAGTTGTCATGTTAACCTGCACAAACAGTTGCATGACTGTCCTTTTTGTTTACTGGATTTTTCTCTACACAAGCGCCAGATTCGTGACTCTGATCTGTCCCTGGCCAGTTCTATATTTGGACATTCCTAATGTGCAGTGCCTGGGGAATCAGTCTGAACGACCACTGAGGAATGCGAATTAACATGAAACCAGGCAACCCGTGGAAACAATGACACCAAGAGCTTACATTAAGTTGATGGTGAAATGTGTGTACTAAACAGCTGAACACCAGTGGAATTTATTTTGCAAAAGGACATGTTAGATTGTGTGTGTGTGTGTGTGTGTGTGTGTGTGTGTGTGTGTGTGTGTGTGTGTGTGTGTGTGTGTGTGTGTGTGTTCCTGTGTGCACATCCACTTCCTGTTTCAGTACTGAAGAGAACTGGTCTTGACCTTATCTGGCTCCACAAACCTGATGACTCATAAACATCTTTCAGAAGGGAGCAGAAACCAAGACCACCACACACCATTATACAGAGAGAAGAACAAAATCTCTCTCTCTCTCTGTGTGTGTGTGTGTGTGTGTGTGTGTGTGTGTGTGTGTGTGTGTGTGTGTGTGTGTGTGTGTGTGTGTGTAATAGACATGTAAGATAATCAGTGATACAAAATAAATGCCAAGCAGACAAAGATGCAGTACCGGTGTGACTGGACATCATTTATTTCAGCCAGAGCAAACAGATTATTTTACACCTGGCTGATGTGACAAGTGAAAGAAACAAACCAGCTAAGAGTGTAATTAAAAATGACATATACTCCTTACCCATGGAGGTAAATCCCGCTTGGTCCTGAAGACCTTCTCTGTCGTGAATTCCATCTCGTTCTCGAGAAGGTACATGGCAGACTTGAGCCTCATCACTTTCTCCAGACGGCTGTGTTTCCATCCCATGTAGATCATCAGACCGAACAGCACTAGACTGATGCTGAAGCCAAAGTACCCAGCCAGGTACACCGGTAGAAGTGAGGCCAGGCATTTTCCGAAGGACCACAGCACGCTCACTGCGCGTTCACCGGGTGGACGGGAAGGCAAGGCCGAGCCCGCAGTGTCCGGGTCTCTGCCCGTAGTCGACTCTGCATCGGCAGATGGCATCGCAAAATTTGTCTCCGTGAATTCACCAGTTCCGTTGGCCTCCAGCTTCTCTGCGTTTGTGTCTTTTCGTCAGAGGAACACTTACTGGTGTCTTCTGGAAATCATCGACAAAATGGTAAACAGCAGCTTCCGATTGTTGGTTAAATCATGATCACAGTGGCTCCCAAACAGCGCTGCATTCAACTATGCCCATGCGTGTATGAGCGCACCGAGGACAGGCAGAAACGGAGACCTATGAGGGCGTGCACAGCCTCGAGCCTTCCTTCTCATAAAATCCGGTAGAAACACTAAACCCTAGAATTAACTTGTAGCGTCAGTGGCACGGGCGGAGCGTCGCCTACGACTCCAGGATCATTTTCTCCTACACTTTCTCCAGAGCAGCATGCCCTGCACATACGGAAAGCCAGCAAGCGTAATATGCAGTAATATGTTGTATGTCGGATAGCATCTGCTTGCTCGTCCCGTTATTTTTTTTTTACAGAACCGGAATAAAGCCGGTGCCTAATTACGCGCAAGCGCTCAACTCCACTGCAGCAGCTTACACACCCGAGCATGACCGCACCAAGAGAGGCACTGATACAAATGTCTACCTATAGCTCTGTGTCCCCTCACACCAAAATGTTCATCCTTACTGAGAGAAACAACAAAATGGCCAGCGCAAAACAAAAACTAGTATTTTCACGGATGCACCAACCCTCACTAATGCAATGTTTACGCACCAATAGGTAAATACAGGTAAACAGGGTCATGCCGCGGCCCAGCCTACTCGTGACTGATTAATGACGAATGAAAAAAAATGTCTCTATGTATTTAATCTTGCAGGTTACCAGGCACTCGTCGTTTAATGGTGAACATTATTGTATGGAGAATTAGCTGTGACGATTTTGCCTAGCAACTAATATACTGAAGGTTAAGACATTTACTAATTGCTTGGATACAGCTGCACAGCTATATGAGTGGGAGGGATGCTTATTTGCAGGGGCGGACTGAGTGATTTTGGGGTCCTAGGCAACGGCAAGCATGGGGCCTGCTGAATCCCAACCTTCCCATTTTCAACCCAATCCTTTCAATACACAACCTTCAAGCTGAGCAACGTATAGTAAGGCTAGAGCTCACTAGCAGCAGTTGATTCTTTGATGAGTTAAGGTGTCAACAATCATTATTTTCCTATTTGTTTGTTTGTCTGTATCACCTTCTGGCCTAGCCTTGGAAGAGAGTGATTAGTGTTCATAAATAACAATAAAAATAAGATATTGAATTGCCCGGGGACGTAACATAAATCAAATGTTCTTTTCTATGTAGCACTGAGGAAAGGAGCTGTCATCCAATCCATAACTAATCAGTCGACTCTTCATATCAAACAAACAATTCATAATAGATCTATTAGTCATGAATAGACTGTTACTCATGTATAAATAGGTAAAGGTACTCTAAGCTCATTACAGATAATTCATGTCCATTCACCACAGGAAAGGTTGTTTGTCAGCATGAACACTGGCTTCTTCAAGCTGTGAGACAGAAATGACTCTGTACCTGCTGCTAAACTCAGCAACTGGATGAGAGCCCAGACTACCACAGCCCACTGTTGTTCCCCTGCCTGGCAAGAATGAGGAATGGGCACATCAATCAATATACACAACCAGAATCGTTACATCTTAGTAATGAAACCTATTACAGAAAACAGCTGTTCTCTCCTTGTCTGTCAGTTATTTAGGGAGATAAAGGAGAAGAGGGTGTGAGAGGGTGATGAGAAACTATCTGCGGGGTTGAAATCATACAGGCTAAGGGATGTAAGGAATGTTAAAGTTCAAAACTCAGGATAAGCAACATCATCATACTGACTTATAGCATACTAGACATTTGCAGGGTATAGTGAATGGATGTTCTTCATGTTATTGTTGATGGTGATATTCTTCTGCTTTAACATTCAATTTCCTGTACTATAAAATAAAAGTGCCTAATTAACTAAGTGTTGTTGTCTTTGTTGTCTTGCTGAAATAAGGTATCTGCACAAATTTGTTTAGATTTAATACAGGGGATTAAAGTTGTTTTCCCTTGGATTCAATTAATATTCAGGACAGATAGTGGACCATTTTACATAAGATAATGTGAAGGCACACTATAATGTCTTTGTGTTCTTTATGTAGGAGAGCCTGGGCTAAGTCATCTACTGAAAGCGTTACCAGTACCTGCAACTGCAATATGAGCAGAGGGTACGTTTATTTGGATCCCCATTAGCTGGCATTGAGATGACAATATAAATAAAGCAGACAGCAAAGATTATCAATTGGGTGAGACATGCTAGTGTAATACTTGAGACCTTTGTTCCCATCACAACCATTTAGGGAAGCAGATCTTGGGCTAATAGTGGGCCACTGTTTGGCATGCTTACTTACAGCCAATAAGCTCTAAGGTAAACCAGAAGAGTCCAGAAGAGTCAACAATCTCACTGCTAAATACAGTGACAATGTGTCTGTTTTCACCTCCCAAAAATACCCAATGTCTGGTACAATCTAACACGTATCTGCATTCACTGATGAGGGCAGACTTTGCAGCTCTTGGCAGGTGCCCATTAGGTTACATCATCCATTTGTCCTGGTCTACGTCCTCTATTTAGCTGGGTGCAGGGCTAAGTGGTGGGATGCTGACATTCTGGGAAGGCCAACCAATGCATTACTCAAGTCCTCCCAGCCAGGACACCTCTACAGATATTTAAAAAGAGCACAGTTCAAGTTATAGATTTAACCCTGTCACGTCTGTCTGAGTTTTGTGGGGTTTGCGTGAAAATCAACCGAGGATTGGAAGGCCTCGGCTGCTTTGCGGGCACATCAGTCTGTGCCTTAACCAACTGAAGAGGCGTCCACAAATAATTTAGTTCTAGACTTCTTAATGAATAAAAATGATTCATTAAGACGACTGATAGACAGATACAATTAATGCAATTCCATGGAAGAGGGCACTTTCACTTTCCACCCGATAGACTGGCGTTCCCAGTTAGCTACCTGACAGAGGTCCGTGAAAAAGCCCCCATCCCTGGTTGTTCATGATTATTATAGACTTCCTGATTCCACCTAGTATCTAAACATCATTTCCCTAGCCATTCATGTGACTGGATCCTCTAATAGGTCCTCCCTAAATGCATAATTCATAAGCACATTTGCTTAATAGCCTTTTTTCCCTAGTTACATATCGTTGCTGCGTACAACACTCAAACAGGCTGACACTGTTTTCATAGCGTAAAACACATCTCCTCCTTGCTTCTCAGAACTGCCGATTCAGTGTGTGTGGCTGCCGACCGCAATCTCTCTGTTGACACACATTCCTCCCCCAAGGCCAAGATCTTCCTCCTGTTCTTTTCACACAGTATTAATTTCTAACTCTCTGTCTGCTCTCTACTCACACTAGGCCACACACACATGATTTTCAATATTTAACATTTTGGGCCTTTATTAACATCCTACTATTGGCTGATATATTCTTACTACTTATTAAGTGCACAGCAGTGTATAGGTTATTGCATACATAGGGTTATACAGGTTACCCACATTTTATTATCCCCACAGCATCCCAACCAGTCACATTAGAGATGTCAAGAGCAGGCACAAGTCATTATTCTTACATATGACCAGCTTACTGAAGGGATCGAAAAGTCAAATTTGTTCATTTTTTCTTTAAGATAACTCCACTTAAAATTGCTGCGGTGAAAAGGCAAGCCTCTAAATTCATTGATGTAAACATGCACAATGCATGAGTTTTCTAGACATTTAAAAAAATGTCTAACAAAGAAACCAAGAGAAGCTCTTAAGAAATGACACTAAGCTCCAGAAAATACTGGGGAGTTGCATATGAGAGATTGCTTTACTTCCTAAAACTTCCTCTTGGGTAACTTCTTAATTTGTGAATCCGGTCACAGGTCAAAGAAACAGACAGGGAAAGTATGTATCATCCTAACCTGAAGGAATCTACAGGGTTTCTTTGGCTTTGTCTTTTGTTCATAAAGGAAATTGTATTGTACTTTAAATACACATTAGTCTACTGCCTTGTACAAGTATATCTTAGCGCAATCTTGGTCCCATGGGGTGTTGTAGTGCCAACACCCTGGTGGAAGACACTGAAGGCTGCAGATACTGCCCCCTGTAATGAACTCGTCAAACTACAACCTTCTGGTAAATCACCGTAGTGACAATACAATGGAGTGTTGGGCCACATGTGAGTTCCACTTCTCTCCTGTACAAAGCTGCCTGTGTGCACACACAACCAAGTCTGGGCATGTGGATAGAAATGTGTTAAGTATTCAGGTCCATCAGGTCTTCCACTGAACTGTTGATCAGGGTTCATGTAGGAATCCTTTTATGAACGAGTCAATTAAAACAAAGCTGTACGACCTGTACGTCCTTGTTGGAATTCAATCTGTATTGTCAATGTTGAAAATCTCCCAACTCAAGACCTGATCAAAAATATGTCTGACCTTTTGTTTCCCAAACACTTTGCAACTATGTATTGAGATCAAACTTTGAGGTGGAAAACCTGATTTAAAATTTTATATTTCACCTTATTAGATCTACTGTGAAGACATTCTGGGTCATAGGACAGTTGTTGATTAAGGTCCCCATAGCCTTAGCAGGTCCCAAAAATATGCTGTGCAGTTATTTGGGCCAAACAAGCAAGAATGGCACATAGCAGAGCCAAGGCTTCATATGTCAGGCTGAGAAAAGTTGAACATAGCATGGTGCTTTGCAGGTAATTATGCAACCCTTCCTTGCAGATATGGTTGGCATGATTGTTATTGGTAAGATAACTAATCATAAACTTAGTTTGGCATTGAATGAACAAAGAATCAAGGTTTGCTGTGCTGCACGACATTCAGGTCATGTGACAAAAAAAAAAGTATTCCCTTCACAACACCTGTTCAGATATCACCCAACACACAGCACCTCCCTCGACCACACGGTAAACGAAATTTGACACGTGGGGTGATATTGATACACTAGTGGAAACGGCCCATTTCCTGAAAGCAAACAAGCCACATTTAAGCCTATAAATAGCCCGTTTTGAATAAACACATCTGAGTCTTATTAAACGAAAAACTTTTAATGAAAGTATAAACCAAAAAAAAAAATGAAGTTAAGGAGTTAAGAACAAAGTCCAGAATGTCCCAGAGGAAAGCCTTTTATCCAGGTGGTCTTGAATCAGCTCCCCAGTATCAATCCGTCAGACTGCTGACACTACATTGCCTCCGATTGACAGGGATGTTACTGGCCTCAGACTCGACACGTGGAAAGTCCTTAGACTCCAGCTACGGCAACTGGTGGTGTCACAGCCATGGCGGAGAAGGCAGATTACTTAGACCTCTGCCTCATCTTTCGCCTTTTGCGCTTCAGCCTGCAATTGATCACCACAGCACACAAGTGAACAAAGTTCTTCCAAAAATAGTACAGACCACAGATTGGCAATCATGTGCCAAAGAGGGCCAGGAGTATGCAAGTTTTCATTCCAAGTCAACACTACAGCAGGTGATTTCACTGATCAACAAACGGTCAACGAGTGAGGAATAACTGATCAAGTTGAATGAAATCACCTGCTGTAGCGTTTGGTTAAACTGAACACCTGCAGACTCTTGGCCCGCCATGGCACATGGCCGCCCATCCCTGTTCTAGATAAGATGTTCGAAGGGCTGAAAAACATGCTGTATAAATTCTTACCTGCGCATGCGCTTCTTTCTCCACTGCGGAAGGGAAGCAAAACGAGCGTCGTGGACATTAATGCGGTGCAAATATTTCATGACAGCTTTAAAGCCACTTCAATATACCCAACATTGACATAGCAACGCACAGACATATGGAAAAACAAGAGTTCTATACATTTTGATCGCTAAAGGGTGTGCAGTGCGACACTCCTCAAGATGGCTAGCTACCTAGTAGCACGCAAACCAACGATTTACTTTGTCTTACAAGTAAAAATACGCACCTTGGCTCTCATGTCGAGGAGTACTGTCTGAAAACAGAGTGCAACAATATGACAGATTAGTTGGATGGACTTAAAAAGACGATGATTTACTTGGATTCAAACACAAACATTTCAGAGATCGCAACTTCACCTACCGCAACAGAGTCGTCCTCAGGAAGAACGTCACTTTCCAGCGACTTGTTATTTATAGGCTGTATGACGTCATTCGGAATGGACTTTGGCAAAACATAGGCAATACGTGAAAAAATATACGTCGACAGAAAAAAAGAACCCGCGTTGTTAACGTATTTAAATAAACCACAAACATCAAATTGAGGAAGTCGTGCCGTTTAGTATTTAATCTCCAATGTTGCAAAGCTTCAACATATCTATATGATTAAGAATATGTTTACATTTTCCTACTCGTGTTTGTGCTATGCCCGTGTACCCTTGCACATCTCTGCAGTCCTCTACTCAAATTCGTGTAAATTCAAGTTGTGAATGTTCTTTACCACAAATAGGCTATCGCAGTATATAAAATCTAATCTCGATACATGTTTTGTCTGTACTTGGTAACTACGTTGACAAATAGCCATTCTTTACATGCATCCATTGAATGACTTTTTTTGAGCTTTTACAGACATGTATCTCATAGGTTAAATAATAATGTGGATATCTAAGCTTTATCAACAATGATTACTGAATGGTTTCTTATATTCTGAGAGTCCCTACTATAGCTTTACATGTGGGCGTGTTAAATGTAATAAGGAAAATGACTGTAGGAAGATAATTCATCATTCTTTTCATAATCATTATCTGCCCATATACAAAACCCATTCACTCATGAAGACAGCTCGTTAAACACAATACAACAAACACACAATTGATGTCAGGTGGCTTTTTAATGTTTCCAAAAATAGTCTCTGAAACAGGGAATTGTTTTACAAAAGCATCCATATATTTAACAGCTATGGAATTCTTATGTAAACACGGACTGAAACTCCTTGACAGCAGTGGTGGCACCAGAAGACTGAATAAAATGCAGAACCCTAAGCAAGTTACACCATCCACAACTGAGCAAAAACCCCCAAAACAAATCACTACATTTTCAGTTGTTACATTTCTCAACCAGTGGAAGTCTTCTAAAATCCATGTTATAAATGTTAGTTGAGTAACCTAGATGCCTAGAGGTATACACATTTTACTAGTATACAGACCTAAGCAAGAGCAATGTGAATATGTAGTCATTTTGCTGAATTCAACAGTAATGACAACTGATGATTTCATGCTAATATCTCTTATGAATGTTATGAATTAAGGGTTCAAGTTAGGTGTTATGCATTTTCCCCTACAACAGGTAAACATTCATTTGAAAAGGCATGGCTTCAGGTGTGTCTTCAAGCAAGTTATCTATATGCCACACAATTACATTGGCACAATGCGGTGCAGTCATATCCTCCAAGGTCGCACTGTCAAAATCATTTTATTTACCATGACTTTCACTACAGTTTTGTGGGAAAAAAAAAAAAGGGGGGGAAGAGGCTCAAGGTCAAATGGTTAAATCTTCCTTCGAGAGTGCTCGACGGGAGTGCTGTTACATCAAGCACAAAATATCCTCTCTGAGGGGAATCGTGCTTACTATTCAAGGGAGAAAGCCATCTCAAGGACAGTTGGATTTACGAGAGACGAGGGTGTGTGGTGTGTGTGGATTCACATCGGCTAAGCCCGCAAGTGCCTCAGACAGCTGGGATAGAAGGATTCTTGACGTCTGTTCTTTGGGTCATCAGATGTCTGTCAGTATTTCTTAGAGACAAAAAGCTGAGATGGATGGATCTATTCTGCAGCTTCAGTCTCCATCGGCTGTCCTGTAGCACTCTCGACAGTCTTTGAGGCCTTTTAAAAAAAGATAAGATGGAAATTAGAGGGAAGCTACCAGCCATGTTTATTTCATATGCCAATATGACACTGCCCTGTATCTTACCTTCTTTTTCTTTTTCTTCTGTGTCTTGCGGCTGGCTGAGCTTTGAAGTAAAGTCTTCAGAAAAAACAAAACAGGTACAGAAATGGACATCCGTAAGCTCATGAAAGTACAACACACAATACATCAACCCATAATGCCTTTCAAAATGCCAAGTCGGCTTGCAGCACGCAGTAGTGGTCCCATTAGTCTAATCCCTCTCCCTAGGGCAGAGGGACCAATGACCCATCTATCAGGGGAATTTTACCTTCAGCTCTGGGTCGTCCACTTCGTGCTCAGACTTGTAGAGTTCTGGCTCAAAGAGGCTGTTTGTAATTCGCAGTGGTCCATTGGCCATGAGCAGCACGGTGAACTTGAACTGGGCTACAAATTCACCTAAAAACAAACAGGGTTGGGGGATGCATCAGACAGTTACTTATATTTTGCTCAAACTTACATAGTCTCTGGAGCCCTTCATTGAATGCATATCTACACATTCCTTGTTGTTCCACTCACCCTCTTTCTCATGCAGCACGTTGAAGGGCTGCAGCAGCTCATGTTTGGCACACTCCACCACACCCAACCTGGCCTTGGCCTCATCTTCAAATGCTCTGAGGAGACAAAGGAGAAATGAGGCATAAACTATTGACGGTATTAAAGAGATAAAATAAAAAGTAAAAGGGCTAAGGAACAATGAGAAATTGTATTGTATTGAAATTGCCAAATCTGCACAGAAGTTTGATGCATTTTCCTTAAATATAGACGATAGGGGTGAGAACGTCTCAATATCAAAAGTAGTGCACCCTGTTTAAACGCCTACCTCAGAGTGAAGGGCATGGCATCAAAGCGTCTCTCCACCTCACTGAAGAACATCCGAGAGGTCTTCATCTTCAAGCCGTACACCTTGTTGGGGTCTCGTTTGTAAATGGTGGTTCTCTGTCCTCCATCCTTGGCCTAAAGTGTAAAACACAACAACAGGCATTGTAAAACCTCTGATTTAATGCAAGCCTCACAGCTCAGTAGAAACCCATTTCTCTATTACCTTTCCCTCTCCAGTGCTGATCAGCACATCCACTGCGTACACCTCGTGCACCTCAAACTCAGCCTTCTCATGGTCCTTTCTACATAAAACAAAGTGTCAGGGTCAGCCACTGGTGAACAATACTCATCGGGTCAGTCACACTAAAACTAGCTGAATGAACTTACCTCTGCTGGTCTGTTGGGTTCTGGATGATAGTTTTCTCCCCATCAATAACATGTTGTTTTAGCTGATGGGACAGCATACCTGCGCAGATTGAAGGGGAATCATGTCAAATCACATGTTTTCAATTCATAGCAATAGGACCAGTAGGCAGTGGAGTAGACTTGTAAGTGCTGAGTACATTGAGGAGGTCTAGGAAAGGTCAGCTGTTCAGAAAATAATCACCTTCTATGGGGGAGCACTTGAATGACTTGGCAATCTTGTTCCAGGCGTCTGTGACCTGCGAGTTCTGAGGGAGACATTGTGATGGCTTGTTAACATCCTCCTTCAGCATCAGCCCTTTTCTAAACCTCTCAGAAAGCATTTCAAAGTGATGTCTGATTATTTCCACCAATCACAGTCCCAGTAGTCAAAGATACGCCAGGCCAATCAGCTGCATCTTTTTTTTTGATTGGTAGAACTCATTCCTACTTTGCCTTGTAAGCTAATAGGGCCAAAACATGTTATTTGCCTCTCCCTACTTTGGTTGAAAATTTCACGTCTGCTGCACTGCCGGCTCCTTCCCGATCAGGGATGAAATATCTCAAAGCTTTAGGGGTAGTAGATGGAGATGGGCAGCTAGCTAGTAGGCAGGCTAATCTCCAATATGTTGTCAAATGGATTTTTCAAAAGTATCTGCTGGGCGGAAAAGCTGCTAGGCTTTCATTACTATTTAAATCAACGTTTCAGGCTGAAGAAGGTTCCTTTACCTGGTTTCCTGGCTTGACAAGACGCAGAGCAGCCTCAGCACAGAGGTGAGCTGCTTTGATAACATCTGCCTTCCGCCCTGTCAGTGGGGCTTCCTGGAGTGACATGGGAGACAAGTCAAAGGATTAGGTGTAGTAATGAAGTACCAAAACAGTCAATAATACAACTACCTGTGGTAATTAAGAAAATGACATTCTCAACTCATGACTGCTGTGAATGAATCAATTGGTGCGATAGCTTAAGTGTAATTTATTCTGACGGTGATGGCCATACCTTGGTCACTCCAACAACAAGGCTGTGAGCCACGTTTGAGATGAAGCCATCAACATGCACTCCCAGATCACTGCACACAGAGAGAAAAGGCAAACATGAGGCAAAGAAACAAAGTACAGACTGCAAAGAAAGTATTATGTATAGTGTTTCTAGTGGGACAGAAGGTGATATATGTCTTGAAGCTTACATTTTGACAAGGTCTCCATCCTTCAGTATGACATCAGGGTCACTCTTCAGAGGGGAGTAGTGGCATACACAGTTGTTAACAGACACACTAGTTGGAAAGGCAATACCTGAGGAAGACATAAAACCACAAAATACAGTACCTGAGGAAGACATAAAACCACAAAATACAGTGCATTGAATATCTAGTCAGTGACATTCAGTCTAATAATTTGCACCCATTCAATTCCTACAATCAATGTGATATGCAACCAATGAAGTAGGCCTGTTACCTTTCTTCATGTCCTTCTCCTTCTTGAAGACTTTCCCAGTTTCTGTCATAATGAAGGCATCTCCCTTTTGACAGAGGCTGGACACAGAGACTCCTGCTGTAGCTGCCGTCACCACAGTCTTCAGGGCCTCTGAGGGGCAAAAGAGCCTGAGGTTGAAGTCGTGTAACAATGACAGGTTTGTAGTTTTAAACTAACAGGTGCCAGGCTGCCACCACCATGATGGATAATCTGGCTACTTAAGTTATGCAATTCATTTCAACAACTGTTCTTACTGCTCAAGGCCCATTGAATGACTTTTATTGCAGGCTCTGAATGACTTTTAAATTTGGCTACGTTAACATTACGTTAGCTGGAAGTTCTAAGTTTGACAGATTGGCTGACAGCTGTTTAATAGCAGCAGCCGTCTTTCAACCACGTTAACATCTACAAATGCAAACATCATACTGATAAGCCGGCACTTTGAGAACAAATATTGCTGTTTAATGACGGCTGAATGACTAAGCTACCGTTAGCTACGAGCTGTGCGTACTGCTAGTTGTAAATTAGCTAGCTTAACTAGCCAGCCATTGTCGCGTTAGCAGTTAGCTAGCGCTAGCTAGTGAGATAGCTTAGCCACATAGCTAGCTCACAAGGCTAATGTGACAGCAACGTGACGTTAAATATATACACGCTGTTATGTAACAGAGTATGGCTAACTATTTAGCTAGCTCCACATTTCATCCATAATGGACGGAGGTTCGCTTTCTAATAATGGTCCATCATTACAACTGCTGCAGCACATGGCAGCGGTAGCCTAGATGTGAATGGCTGACATTGCTAGCTAGGCGAATCCTGATACTTCTGAAGTGTTCCTTTGAAATCAAAACGCTCAAGCTTCATTTCACTTACGATTCGCAATCTCAGCCCCCATCTTGAACTTGGTGACCACCAAGTCATCGGCGATGGTCTGCTCTTGTGGGTCGTCATCTCCAGACATGTTGGCAATGTTTCTTCGAACTCAAAGTAACTTTTCCCGGCGGGTGTCAGAGAATTGACCACGCTGCACGCTCTCTGCAGCTCCGTACTCACCGGCCCGCCCGACTACAGTAGCCTACGACCACGAGGTCCCGCCTACCATCAAAGATGTTAAACTCAACTGTCAAGATTAAAACCGCCCTATCACAGCCTCGTCCGTTAGACCGGAATAGCGTGGAGGCGTGAAATCAGATCGCACAGCTAAAAATAATACATTAATGAATAGTCAGCAAGCAGCACCGGTAACTAGTATATACAGAAGGTAATTTATGCAATTACTTTCAGGAGTATGTATTACTGACAGCACTATTATCAAAGCACACATGCGCAAAACAAGCTATTTTTTTATTTGTAACTATTTTCCAGACATGTGTACGTCTCACAACGCTATCAATAGTTTCCTAAGACTTTAAACATCACGCTCCTATAATTGAATATGAGGCGCTCTGACTCCCTGACAAAAAAAAGAGGCAGTGCGGTCTGCCCAACGGGATTTAAACGAAGCCGGAAGTAGGTGGAATTGATTCTCTCGGTTAGCTTGGATAATTCGGATTTGGCTGTCCGGCGCGAGTGCGTCACTGGTGAGCGTTCACATGCCTCCATCTCAATTTTCTCCGCCGTGCCATCTTCATAGTGCCAGCGTTACTGAAGTCACAGCGTGGAAATGTGCAAAACAAGTCTGTATTTTATTGTTTTGTATTCATAAATCACATGATAATAAAATGTACAAAAATAAGGCTATACACAAATTAACTTGAATTCTTCATATCATTGCTACAAATTGTGACAATATGTGGTGTAAGAAAGGCTCTGAATGCCCTATGGTAAACATCTGCAGAACCAACTGCTCATCATACAGTAGGCTTGAAGTTCAAATGCAAACAGAACAATGACATGATTTGCTATACATGCTCTGTGGTCCCATGCCGACGTGCTTTAATAAACATTTATTTACATCATTGTACCCAGTAAAATCAGATTAAAAACTTTATTGTTTGATCTTTTAATGTTTCTTTGATGCTGGAATTCTGTTCAGAAAACAGTACCGACGACCCCAAATGTTGCAGGAGGACTACAATAACTGACAAAGCTGTGCAGTCATTGTGTTTTGGTCCCTGTCCACATTATTAGGTGCGCACAGCATCTGGCTTGAGGAACAGTCTGCTGTGCCAATAGTCTGGGTTGTCGAATGATGTGCTGCTGCTAGGTTCTCCAACGCCAGCACACACCTTGATGTATCCCCCGAGCCCTGCACACCTGCTACTGGCCATCTCTTCAGAAACAGCCTTCCCCCTGACTGGGAGGTTCTGGTACTCTGCCTGCTCCCACCCACAGGACGCCCCCCCAGAGCCGGTCATCTCCTCATACTCCACCACGTCTGCTCCAGCTGTGAGCACATCTGGCCTGGGCACGGTCATGCTACTCAGAGTCTGCTCAAGTCTGGGTTGTTTATTTGTGTAGTGGCACTTCTCTTCTTCCTCCTCTTCCTCCTCCTCTGCCTCTTGTTCTGTTTTCACCCCCTCCGCTATTTGACTCTTCTCTGTTTTGTCCATTTTCTCCGTCTCTGTTGTTTTCTGTACAGATATTTGACTCGCACGTTTCTCCCATACTGGAGTCTCTCTCCCCTCAGAGTGGGAGCTCCGGATGTCCATGTATTCATACTCCCCAGTCCCTTGAGGTGCCTCTCCTTGGTCAGCCACAGTCCTGGACCCACTCTCAGGGTGCCCAGAAAGCTGATGTTCCTCTGTGTTGTCCCTTCGCTCTGCTACACTTCCTTCATAATCTTCATTTGGCGTCTTATTCTTAGTAGCAGAGCTTGTCTGTGTCTGTGTTTCCCTATGTACTGTGTCCTCTACGGGTAAGGATGCCTTGTAGGTTGGAGAAGGTAAAGGTGAGGTTTTATTCCATGGCACAACTGAGGGGGCATCTAACTGCTTGCCGATGCCTCTGGGTGAGCAAGGAGCAGGGCTGGACTGTTTTCCCATGACCTCGTACTCTTGGGTAGGATCTGAGGCTATTGCCAAAAGAGACAGTTGATTCCTGGCAGATCTTGAATGAGTGACTCTGGAGACTGGGTGAAGAAGAAGAAGAAGATTTAATATGTGTATGACATTGATCTAATTTGTCTTTACAACAACAATGAAGCTTGGATAATGATGTCTTACATGCTCTCATGTAAGACCCATTTGTGAGGTGATAGTTACCTCTGTCTGGACCTGGGGATGACCCAGGCAGAACATAACCATTGTGGTCCACCTCCTCCTCTTCCGGCTCTACCCGAGCCTTATGCGTGGCTGGATCTGAAGCTGTGGAGAGGTTTCTGTGCCGGCTGGTGCGTGTGCGGGAACTGCCCCGCTCTGCCCCGCCCCTGGCCCTGCGGAGACTGCCAGTCGGAAAAACTGCCTCAGGCGCCTCTACGTCCTGGCCACTCCCCTTGCCCTCTGACCCCTCAGACGGTGTCCGCGCTGAGCTCAGATGAGACCTCTGAGACCACAGCTGAAAGAGAAAAGTACAGAGTGATGCAGCAGCCCATAGAAAATAATCCTATTATTTTCAAATGGGATCACTGGGACAAGGATAACGCATCTTATGTGATTTCTTGGCAGTATTGAGTCGTAATATTGATTTAAGTGCTGCTATTTGGCAACGTGTCGTAATAATGCTGATTAAAGTGAATGTTTTCATTGCTTTAAGAGTGTCACAGCTAAATAAATCTTCATATTTATCACCTGTGCAGTGCAAACATTGACTGTCAGTAGCTACATTTTGGGTGTGTGTGTGTGTGGCTGTGTTAGTGTGCATGTGTGTGTCACACCTGGCCAGTATTGTCTCCCGGGCAGGGGGTCATTGGCAGGTACCCTACTGGTCCAGTCTGAGTGATGCCACTCTGTAGGAGATCAGGGAAGAAAATGAATATGCGCTAGTCCCTTTGGCTCCAGTTGATTGGCAACGGTCTGGATAGAATCTATAAGAGTGAATGCATTACCCTGTAAGAACTAATCCTGGAACGAGACAGACTCCTAGATGGAGAAAGGTGAAGAGGAGGTGTAGCCAAGCCAACTTCCAAGCCCTCCTCATCTTGGTCCTCCAAAAGCCCCCGCTCTGATTCTCTTTGGTGGATCTCTTCTGGTCCTGCTTCCCCTCCTTCCAGCTAAAGGACAGCATGGGAGTTGTTCAGAGTCAGGGTTTAAGCTCTCAATCAACAGACTCAAAGTTGTACAATGATTGACCATCATGGCCTCACCCTGATGACAAGGAATCTATGTGGGTCTCTTGCCATACGAGTAAAGTCACTGGCCAGCTCTTTGAAAGTCGGTCGTATATTTTCATCGATCATCCAGCCTGCAAAGAAAAAGAAAAACACCGATGGAAGGCGTGCTTTCACATACCATGCAGATGCGGGTGTGTATGTATGTGTGTGTGTGCAGGTGTAAGAGCCTACACTCACACTTGACCATGACCATGTAGACGTCTATGGTACAGATGTGGGGCTGGGACAGACGCTCGCCCTTCTCCAACAGGCTGGGCACATCCTGAGGCTGGGTCGACGTATAGGGTTCTGCCCCAAAGGACATCATCTCCCACACGGTCACCCCTGTTTGGGAAAGGAGGCGCCACGTTGGATGGGTGATCACCAGAGGACAGACAGAGACCATTTAAAAATTCTTTATTTGAATTAAATCGTGCAAGAAAAACACACACACACACACACATACACACACACACGGGCTCCTACCATAACTCCAAACATCACTTTGATGAGTGTATCTTTGAAACAAGATGCTCTCCAGTGCCATCCATTTTATGGGAGTCTGGAAGGAAAGATCAATTGGGGCCACGTCTATTACCGGAACAGGCAGTGAATTTTGTTGTTGTCTGTGATTAACATTTCAAGGTGTATCCAGAAGGAGTCATAGTAACCTTGGTGTCACTGTAGACATATTTTTTGTCGTCAGGATAGAGGAGGTCTGCCACGCTGTAGTCGGAGATCTGGACCTGGTAGTCATTCTTCAGCAGAACGTTGCGGGCAGCCAGGTTCCTATGGACCATACAGTGCTCCTCTAGGTAGTACATGCCCTGAGACACAGAGATGTCACGATGACTCGCTTGTGATCAGCGACTCACTTATGAATTGTAAAGACACATGATACACCTTGACAGCCTGTTCATTAATAAGCATGCTCTCCGTAAGCAACATTTAAACATACATTTACATTATGATCGCCGCTGCACTCACCTTAGCAATCTGCACACACCAGTTGAGCAGGCGCTGGGGGTCCAGGCTGTCCTTGTGGTGTCTGATGTGCTCCAGTAAGGACCCTTTGGAGCTGAGCTGGGTGACCAGCTGCAGAGTGGAACCTGGACAGATGCCTAAGAGCCTCACGATATAGGGATGGTCCAGGCTGCCCATGGACAACATATGCTGCACAACACGCAAGAGGGGAAAATACCATTATGTTTTTCCCATGATGACGAGTGAGAGTTATAGTATCAAACCAAAACAAAAAAAACATGCTATTTCAGAGGGGTTTGAACTTTCACATCTTGTGTTGTTAGGAGCAACTTCAGGACAGTAGGACACAAGTGAAATCAGTGTATGTAAGTCTGGTTCTCACATCGGTGATCTCAGTGAAGGTCTGTCGGCCTGAGGTGTCCTGGATGGTCTTAATGGCCACAGGGATCTTCACTGTCTCTCCCTCTGGAGTCCAAAAGCCCTAAAACACAATTTGAACTGGCGTCACATCAGTTCACATGGGTCTATACCACTTATATGATAATGGGATATTAGTGCTTATATGGGGTAACAGTTATTATACATAAATCAGGGGAAAAAAAGAGAAATGGGAATGTACTAATAGTCCCACCTTGTGCACTGTGCCAAAAACTCCAGTGCCAAGGGCTTTGATCTTTTTCAGCTCTGGGGCCCTCAGGATGCGGGCGTGGACCTTAGTCCCCTTCTCCCCAGGACCCAGCGGCTCAAAACTCTGCCAGAACACAAGAATATCACCCAGACGATAACCATTTACAATACTCCCCTCAGCCTGTGTAGCTCTCAGTGATAACAGATGGAGGTAGCTGGCACGGCATAAGTGCTGATGCCAGGAGGAGGCTCACCTCTCCACTCTCCAGGTACCTCCTCATGGCTCTCTTGCGGCGGATGGCCAGGCCTCGCTGGTACAGCAAGCCCAGGAAGAACAACACAAGGCAGACCAGCAGACCAGATGGGACGCCTAAAGCTATCCCGGTGATCTGACCGCTGGTTGGAGAACGAGAGTGAGAGAGAGATGCGAGTTACGCGAGGAAATAGTCTGATACCTTGAATCATGGACGTGTCACACATACCCGACACGCGGTGTAGTGTTTCATATCCGCCAGCAGGGGGAAACACCTACCTCACCAGTCTGGCTGTCCCTAAACAGTCTTTCAATCCTGGGCCTGAGCATCTGCAACAGAAAACACAACATTATTTCATACACAGAATTATTGTGGAATATATCCTTGCACGGGCACACATGAATGTGCCTAAACACACACACTCACACACACACACACACACACACACACACACACACACACACACACACACACACACACACACACTTAGGTAACGACTACACATCATTTATATCATATATACATACATACAATTTCTTATATTTCTATATTTTTAAGTGCTCTTACTGTAAATATTGCGTTAGTTTTTTTATATAGAGCTCTTACTGCAATACTGTAAATATTGTGTTGTTTTTTTATATAGAGCTCTTACTGCAATACTGTAAATATTGTGTTAGTTTTTTTATTGTAAATAGTGTGAACTTGTTGCCCTTTGCACATTTCTGTTGAGCACTGCCACTTTTTCATTTCATTGCATGTATGTATGTATGTATGTGACCAATAAACTTCTTGAATCTTGAATCTTGAACACACACACATTCTGTATCGTCTCACCCCTGTGTGCAGTTCAGGTGGCATGGTTTACAGCGACTCTCCTTGTCGGGGTACTTGAAGATGAGGCCCCGCTGTCCGTCATTCACACCACTGGGACAAGAGGACACACAGTAAGGACCGTCCCTCACTTTGGCACATGCAACACACCCATCTGTGCCCTGACAGGGTGAGACAACGAGGAAGAGAGAGGTGGACAAAGAGAGAGAAACGCAAGAGAGAGAAATGATTTATTAGAGATTACAGAGATTAGAGATTACATCCTAATGAGAGAGAATGGGGCATTTTCACCAGCCACGAACAGTGAAGAAGTGCAAGAAACTGCTTTGATCCCAAGCCTGAATGGATGATTCAGTGCTGCTGGTGATGTCATTTGTAACCTTATGGTTACTTAGTGACACAAATTCAATATTAAATTCCTTTAGTGGAAGAAAGCAGCAACTTGTCCAGTCTGTTGCTGAGGTCTTGCATTGTTTTTCATTGGATGAAAACAAGATGTGGGGCATTAAAGGTTTAAAGATGTCTGGGAAATACAAATGAATCATTTTAAGTTAAAATGGTCATATTGTATGATGATTGGAATGAATTAGTGAAGAGCCCACTAAGAGGTATCGGGCCACACTGTTTCAAATGAAGTGATTACCGATCCGTTACAGCTGATCCTCCCATCCTGAGGTTGACACTCTGAATGACAGGCTTCACACTCGCCCTTAGGCCCGGCAAACTCCCTCGGAGCCCTGGGGGTGCACAGCATTCAACAGACATCTAGTCAAGCAAAATGAATCAATTCAACAGAATCCAACACATCAGTCACAACCATACTGACCCTGTGTAGAAATTACAGTTGGCCACACAGGTGTCATGTCGACTGTAGTTCCTGCAGGACAAACACTGGTCAGGCCCCGGGCCCCAGCAGCCTGAGTCTGAACACAGCGGGTCACACACAAAGCCTTCTGTCTCTGGAGACATAACAATGTAAGAACAACATCAGGTAAATGCAATCCATTAGTAATGTGTAAAGTATTGCATAATAATAAGATAAAAGTGTGAATATGAACTCTACTTACTCTAATAACTAACTAAAAGTCAGACACAAGACGATGGTTTGGAGCTTCCTTCTTAAAGGTGCAATAAGTTCAATTTTTACCGCCACATAGCACAAAATCACCATAATATATCTGCAGGGGTTTGACAGGGTTGTTGTCAAAACCAATGACTCAACATTTTCTCCACCAGGTGTTCAGATTTCTGCCTTTCAAAACTCAATTTTCAGCCTGTCTGCCCTCCCACCTCCAGGCAATACACACCTACATGAGTCACACCTACATGAGCAGCTCTTGGGTTGGTGTGTGGAGCGTTCACATACCAGGAAGTAGCTCAGTGATTTTCTAACTGTAGTAGCTAAGTCAATGCATGCTCAACTGCTTACTCATCTCTGTTGTGTAAAAGTGACATTATTATTCATGTCAATCACAGGATGACGTTGTAATCTGCCAGAGAGCTGTAGATGTTGCAATTCCTTGGTAGCTAAATAGTCAGATTACTTAATGCACCTTTAAGTAATAATAGATTGTCATAGACTATATTGTTTCACTTTGAACAGAAACAGGTAATAAATGCAGCAATTTCCTTTGATTATAGTACAACTACAGTTGGGGAGTAGCCCTTCTGTCAGATCCCCCAGCCCAACTCACCACACTCTGCCAGGGGCCTGTTGTACTTGATGTCGTTGGGTCGGAATCGGCCGCCGAACAACTGGGTCCAGTTGACAGTGTGGTGGTAACAGAGGTTGGCGTTCTGACTGAGGTAGACACTGCCATCGCTGATCTCTTTGAGGGAACGCAGCCCCAGAGAGGTGAGGGTGGGGATGCGCATCACCATCAGAGAAAAACGCCTTTGGGGGGGCGGAAACGGAAAAGAACGTTTAAGAAAGTTACGTGAAGAAGTTAAGAAGATCAAGAGATGGCAGTACTTGTATCTTCTCAATATACTGCAGTTCTAATACAAATGCCATGCTGTAGTTTGGGGAGTCAGAGTTTATCGCATGATCACACGCAGTTCATACCTCCTTACACTGGTGAGGGACGTCAGTATACAGGGAGCGCAGGAGGGTGAGACACAAAGGGAAAAAGAGATTGACAACATGTGAGTGACAACATGCATGCACGGGGGGGCTTGACGTGAGATGAGCAGCAGCCACACAAACGAGGGTGTAAAGAGAGTACAATGATGACATATGTGGTTAACATGTGTCAATATGTTAATATGTAGCAACACTTAACATGTAATACGGATGGATTTTAGTTAAGCAGGATACACACAAACACACAGTACATCCTCACATGTCCTGTACACAGGCCTTACTTGTAGAGGGACCTCCCCTGTATGGTCTTGAGACTCGAAAAAACAGATAGATCGTTCAGCTCTTTGGGCCACGACTGGATGTTTAGTATATCTGGTAAATAAACATACAAAGTTAATGTTAAAAACATTAAACCACACTGGACATTATTAATACCCAACATGCAGTATGTACTTACCTGTTATTTCCTTGACAGTGCGAAACACTTCCAGCTTTTTGGGATCTAGCGGAGGGATCTTTTGAAAGTCATCTCTGAGAAGCAGATAGAAATACACGATGAAACAGCGGACTGCGAAACACTCTGCTGCTCTGAGGCTCTCTGAGGCAGTACGGACAATTACCCAAGAATCCCTGTAACCAGGAAGTGAAGGCTGCCTTGAATCTTGGTGCAATTGATGAAGCTGTCGATGTTGCTGGAGTCCACTGTCTGTCTGTGTTCGGCGCCGGTGCCTTCACAGGCTAGAGAGTGACAAAGCGTCATGGTTAGCTGTAATTCACACACTTAAGAAATAAAATCAGTATAACATGTGGGAAGTATTTACTACTACCAACCTTTTGGGCAGAGTCCACTACAGAGCTCACACTGCTTCTGCCCTCCTCTCTCCACCTCTGCCTTGTCTGGGGGACACCCACTCACACAGGAGCTACCGTCCACCACAAAATGGGCTAGGGGGAAGAAGGGGGAGGAAAGAGGGAGAAACAGGGAGGGGGAGGGAGTCCCAGAAGAGACAGAGACAACCATTGACACTCATTTAGAAGCTTAATGGCACAATGACGCATGAAACTGTCTTTTCACGGGTATTGTGAAAGTGCTAAGAGACAAATTTGACACTGAAGACTAGAAAAGTATGCAATGCACAGCTGCATAAACATGAAAGGAAAAATCCCACCCTCAGATAGTCCTACATTATTATCATTATCATCAATTCATCATGTTCAGTACATTCCAGGAGTTCTGTAGTGATTTCGGTGTATCAGATTTCCCTCAACCTGCCTTGTCTGTTTCTACTTCAGTTAGTGATGTGCTAGATTTCCCAGAATGACTTTTGACAACCTCCAGAGAATGTGTGAACTTGTGCCTGTATGTGCATATACTATATAAAGCTAGTTTGCCAACTAGTCTGTGAGCATTGGGGTCCGTCTGTCTATGATCAAAGCTGTGCCCCTTACTCAAAATGTTGTGGCTGCATTGCATTCTGGTCTATCGAGGCTACTGTCAGTGGAGAAATTGATATGTCTGCCTCTTCTATGATGGATTTCTCCCTGCATGATTGTTGAACGGTGGTGCAAAAGGATGAGGCTAGAAAGAAGTCCTTGCTCTCTGACACCAAAACTTGACGTTGACCGTTGAAAGGTTTTCTGCTATCAAACTGTGATAGCTGTGCTGGAAATCTCAACATGATGACAAAATGGGCCCAGAAATACACCAATAGCTGTTTTTTAACAGTGTTAAGAAATCAGTTAAATATTATTTCACTGTGCATAAAAACTGGATTCAAGAATATACACAAGGAAACACACGCAGAGAGGTCACTCACTGGGGCATTGGGAGACACAGATGGATCCATACTGGTATTTGGCATTGGGGTTGGTCTCCATCTGAAAGGTCTGCTTGTTATAGATCAAAGTCTGGGGACACTGGGGCACACAGGCTCCTGAGTCGTTGAAGTGACGGCATGCCTATACAGGTACACACACACACACAAATACATGTAGTTCTTGATGAGGAACCACAAATCGACTAAATAAGCAAAACAATACAAAGGCTATCTTCCTCTTCACGTCATGAGCATCTTCCCACAGAGAGGCTCAGACGGCGCACTCACAAAACAATGGGCGTCCAGAGGGCCCGTGCATCCCGCTGCACACTCTATGTGACAGCAGTCCCTGGGGCTGGTCCCAAAACAGCGGCCATTACACTGCGGAGCGCACACGGTCTTAGTCACTGAGACACACAGGGGAGAGAGAGAGACGGGGTTGGACAGAGGTCACCAACATATGTGAGTGTCTGTGTGTGTCAGTGAACAAAGACACACTGTCAACAGACAGAAGGAGAAAGAGGGAAACAGGGGAAACACGTAGTCATACAGTACGATAGGGCACTCACAGGTCTGACACTGGTCTTCATTGGGCCCCCAGCAGTGATCACCACAGGATGGGTGACATGAGCCTGTGACAGAGAGCAAACATAACTGAACGTGACAGAAGATATAGAGATAGATAGATATAGAGTTAGAGATAAATGTATGATCTGTAAAATCTGAGCATCCCAACACTGACCTCTCTCTCCATTGTACTGGATGACAATAGGAGCGCTGGTGTTTCTCACTATATCTTGCCAGTAGGCCCAGGGGCCGTAGCTCAGGTACTTGTTGTTGATAATCTGCACTCCTCCCTCCAGGATCTCTGCAGACAAGGGAGAGGGTGGCAGTTTGTTTTTCTTTTGTTTGAACCGTGGTGGGGAAATGTACTTTGCTGCATTTTTGCATTTTCTTTATTTTGGTTCACACTGCCCAATTGCAAGCGGCAGTCTTGTAAAGAGATTTTGGCGACGGGGAGAGTCAAAACAAATCCGATTCTAAGTCTCTGCAACGTTAGCTAAGCATCATGGACTACATTGTCTACACTCTTTGCAGTGATTTACCTTCTCTGGTGTTCACACCAGTCAAGAACAGATGAAGAAATAGCTGAATTGACCTCGGTTCATTTTGTTACGCTAGGCTTTCCAAGCATGAGTAACTGCTGGCTATCATATGGCAACATCTGTCTTGTTATACCCATAAAACCACTCATTTTGGAGTTGTTTCTTTAGTTAATTGTTGATTTGGATTATGTTCTCGCTCCTAACAAACCCTACAGCAGTTCTCTTCATGGAAAAGGACAGAGAGTTGCATCACATGCCCAAATGAACCAAATGAAAGGAGTTAACGCTCCAGAGTTTGAATGAACCACTCCAAACATGTGAACATGCCCTGAATCTCACCAAAACCCTGTACACCTCACCTACTGCATATCTACCTCCATCCATCAGTCTTTTTCCCCTCCTCTAATATCTCCTTTCCCTCCAAGCCTCCTGACCTGTTAGATTTGTGAGCCCCAGGTACCGCAGGCCATTGGAGCCGTCCCTGGGGTAGTTTAAGAAGACGGACAGGGCGAAGCGTCCTTCATACAGGTTGTTCCCTCTGATGATCCGTAGCTGCCCTAGAGGAAGCTGCTGAAAGAGGTTCATGGCGATGAGCACGTAGCCAGTCACCTCGCGGATTGTCTGGAGGGAGAGGGGAGGATTGTCAACATATGAAACAGCAGGCAGGTTGCCAGATTAGAGGTGGCATCATGAATCAGTGGTGAAACCATTTTATCTACTCTCCTCCCACCATATCTTGTATCAATAGGAAGGTGGGACGTAACTTTAAAGTCCATTAACAGTCTCTGCCAACGAGAGGCCTGGCTATCCGTGTAGCATTGCAAGTGCACCACACCTTGTAATACACAGCAGTTGAAAGACAAGGGATGAGTGAGGCTTTTTACCCCGAGGAAGGAGAAGTCCCAGTTTCTGTCGATCTGCGTGATCTCCAGGTTTCCCATGATGATCTGACAGCCATCGTACCTGTTCTTAATCAGGTTGTACTGAGTCTCCTGAGAGCCCGTGGAGCTCAGACCGTTCTGGGTACCAGGACACACCACTGAGACACACACACAGCGAGGAAAAACACACATTTCACTATTTGCCAACAGAGAGTACACCAGGTTAAAAATAGCCTGAAGGTTTTGCTGACGAACGGACCCCAATTTGAGGGATGATGAAGCATAAATGGCTAAACTACAGTTGCTGTAATGGTGTGGGTTTCATGTGTGTTTTAGATGCTGTTTTTTTTTCATGCAGTGTCTGTTGATGTGTTGGCTGCAGCGTTTGATGCGGAGCAGCGCAGGACAGGCAGACCGTAAACCCCTCTACATGGAGGAGTCCAGGCCTGGGGCTGATGGAGTGGAGGGCGAGGGCACAGGGCTTCCTCAGACAAAGTGCTGCATTGTGATGAAGCTATAAATGTGGACAGTGTGTCCCAGTGAGTGAAGAGTGATGCAGTGACAGACAGTGCTTCTGTGTGTGTGTGTGTGTGTGTGTGTGTGTGTGTGTGTGTGTGTGTGTGTGTGTGTGTGTGTGTGTGTGTGTGTGTGTGTGTGTGTCTGTCTGTCTGAGGGGTCTGCGTTGCTGAGATCATACCAAGGGACAATGAGCCATGTGTCAGAGCTACATTCTGGCAGAGAGAAGGGAAATATTGTGAACGGAAGGAGACATACACACCATCTCTTATTGACCGACAAAAAAGGGCCACTTCCCCATCACTTATCCCCACTGAGCACCTGCAGCCCTCAACACAAGTATGCTTTCTCTTCATGTTAAACGTGCGGAGGTGTGTTATGACGTTCCAGTTACCCGAATGAATCATAAATTGGAACTCCTTATCTGGGTGTTTGAACCTTAGTTGCCAACACACAATTGCACACTTGGGTAGTCCATATCTCGGTCCACTCATTCATTTACGCAAGTAAATATTGGCATTGAAGAGGAGTGGAAGTTGTAAAAGGAACTCACAAGACAGCTTATCTTGGGCAAAGCACAGTGATTCTGGATCAAAGGCCACTTTAACACCCTGTAAATACACAGATGGGTGTGGACTGCCAGGCAGTTGGACAGGAAAAGGGTCCACGGGCAAAACAGAAATTAAAAAAACAGATATGCAAAAACACATGCATATATAGGTATCTAATGGCAATTGTCATGTCCAAATTCAGCGGAGTTACAGCCAATTCCAATGCACATAATCCAAACAACTTTTAAGTGTTTGTGATCCACAGCAAAAATTACATTTGGATCAGTAAATGACTGATTGCCATTATTTCCAAAAACAAAAAGGATCACTAAAAGAACAGACTGCTCTTCTCTTATCATTTTGAATAGACCAGTTGACCTCAATAGCCTTTGACAGCAGGCGCCATTGCTATCCAGGGTATTTAGTCTCCACCAGGATATTAGTGCTGTTGCCACTCATCGCCAGCGGTAGCTAAATTGCAGGGACTAAACAGCAGGGACTTGATTACAGCCCAGTAATGAGTGTAGTAAAGTTCTCCTGGAGGACAGCAGAGGAGGTACTATCTGATCTGAGACAGGCAGGGGAAGACGGTTAATCATTTAGAATATGTGGTCACCTGAACTCCCTATAGGGAAGGGCAAAGAGATGTGTGTCAATGAGCAAAACATTATTGTCCCTCAATCTCTATTCTATTCTATTCTATTCTATTCTATTCTATTCCATTCTATTCTATTATATTCTATTCTATTCCATTCTATTCTATTCTATTCTATTCCATTCTATTCTATTCTATTCTATTCCATTCCATTCTATTGTATTGTATTCTATTCTATTCCATTCTATTCTATTCTATTCTATTCTATTCTATTCCATTCTATTCTATTCTATTCTATTCCATTCTATTCCATTCTATTCCATAAAACAAAAGCTTGATCACTGCACCATGTTGGTACTGGTGAGCTGTAGGCAAGGTCTACTGTAAGTCTGACTCAGAAGCAACAGGTGACTCCCATACCGGGACTGGGGCAGAGACCGGGCCAATTTATGACCAGGCAGGTGTGTGTGTGTGTGTGTGTGTGTGTGTGTGTGTGTGTGTGTGTGTGTGTGTGTGTGTGTGTGTGTGTGTGTGTGACTAACGTGGAAGATATGACATTCTAATAGACAGCCTTTATAGCATATCTGTCATTCTAAAACTAATTTTCCTATCTCATACTACAATTTACATACAATAATTTACAGTAGTTTGCTAGAGGATGAAGAGCTCATCGGCTTATTTGTTATGAGCATAAGAAGTCTAGGCAGGTTTGCTGCAATAGCCATTATTATAAAATCTCCTACCTTCATGGGTTTGGGACGATGTTGTCTCTAGACAGGACATTAATGTAAAACACAGTAAAGTAACTCGCCAAAGGTCCATGTTGATGTCGAATCCGTTCAGAAATGTAGTATCATGTCCTACAGAAGCCAGGATTCGTTTAGAGAAGCTATATAGGAATAATATAACGTATCCAGTCAAAGATTATTTCAGGATCCACGCTCTGTATCAGGAAGTAGAGAGGAATAACACAAAAAAAATCACAACATCCCGAGTTAAAGTGAAGGTGGACTTCAACCCTATAAACCATGTGGAGTAGTAGATCTGACGCGCCAATTCACAATTTGGAAACGGTGAACAAGTGACAGCCTATTTGGACGCTGAAGGCGCCCTCCCACACAGCCACTTATGATTGGCCAGGAACCCGATCTATTAACCAATCAGAGGTTGTTCCGTCTTTTCACCCTCCGCCACCCCCGACACACACTTAAATTGTGACACACACCGGAAGCAATCAAAGACTTGTTAAAACCTGCTCAATTTGATAGTTTGCCAATTGCGATTGGCTTGTGAAAAACAGTAAATGAATGAGATTGTCTTCCCCACGAATAACAAGTAAAACAAAGTATCATGGTGGACAAACCAAATACACAGGATACAACTAAAGAACACAGGAAAATGAAAGTGTTACTTGACACGTTTACCTTCCACAAGCCAATTTAAAAGGCTATTGGGTGCACGTGATATGAGTCCTTCCCATATAGGCTCAAAAATAAGAACAAAAAAAGACTTGCAGTGTTATAATGTTTTTTGTTTTGTTTTGTTTTGTTTTTACATATATCAAATATAGCAGATGAATTAGTGATCTAACCCATTTGTTTTAAAAGAATAGCGATCCACCTCCTCAACAACATTGCGTAGATCACTGTACACACCATGAAACATCTTCCTTCATGTGCAGTTATTTTGGTTGCATGTTGTCAGCTGCTGTATGTGGAAGCAGCGCTACAGGCTCCCAGTGAGTCCCAGTGCTCTGAGTGGCTGCACTGTTCCCCTGTAAAGAGCAGTATTGTCCCCCAGCCCTGTCAACTGGTTAATCACCTCTTTGATGCATATGGAGCAGACTGTCACAATGGGCACATTGTCGATTGGTCAAGTGACTTCTGATCCCAAAACAAGAACATGCTTAATTTGAAAAATGGCCTCAGAGCAGTAAACATTCCTAAGCATGTAGCTGCTCGTGAAAAGGGAGCAACGCACTAAAGGATGGATGGATGAATGGATGTAAGTAGCTGTTTCTGACAGATGTAATGTTGTTAATGGATGTATGTATGAAGGTATTTCCCTGCCAAAATGATTGATGATTGATGAATTGAACAATGAACGAACGATTGAAACACTGCCAAAAGTCGACGCATGCAAAATTGACATTTGCAAGTGTAAAAGTGTAACTGAAGAGAGTTTTGTAAATACAAATCAGATTACATATTCTTTTACACTTTTTCAAATCAGTCTTTTCACTTTTGAAAATTGTTCTTTGCAAATAAAATTTTGTCTTGCTCACATCATCCATTTATGATGCTCAATCATTTTGGCAGGGAAATACATTCATGTATGAGAGCTGAGCTAGTTGCATTGCTGTGGTCACATTGTCATAAATAAAGATTGTTTGAAATTAGGATTTGTGCAACGATGTGTTTGCTCTGTGTAAGAGCCATTTATCACAATGGTGAGACTATAGCATCATTATACACTATAGCATCCATTTTACTGCACATAGTTTTCGTGTCCATTGATGAGTGGCCACTCTGTGTATCAGCCTGGACTACCAAGCTGATTTTATTACTGCCATCCACTAGCAGTTAGCTGTCCAGCAGGAGGAGACACAGCCTGAGGAGTGGTGCTCTTTCAACTGAGCCATTGGGCCTGTAAGGTGAACTGACAATGTTAGCATCTTATTGGCTGGTTTTGAGAATCAACATCTTTGACACAGACATTTATTTCCAGTCTCTGATCTGTATTTACAAAGTGAACTTTATTATGTAAACATTTTCACATGACTTGAGCAATATGTGTAGTTACATAAACAGCATTCAATGTGCATTTTTTGCTTGTTGTTGTTATCTTTCATATTCTGAATTCGAGATTTGTGTGATTAATGAATAATTCTGAGGTTTCATCAGTTTGGCAACTCCACAGCTCAGCCTTAGTGTCAGCCATAGTGTCAGCCCTGGTGGCCCTGTCCTGTCCAAGACAAGCTGGGGGGCGAGTGCAGTGGCCTTTTGCAGTTGCCACTCCCTTCAGAAATTGATGAATTGATTGTGGGGCTGCTGCCAGTGTGTCTGTGCCCTGGGCGAAGGCGTCCCGGTTACGGGAGGGAATCCCAGCTATGGCATCCACCCTGGGGCCGCTATTGTAGCCAACCTGCAGGGGGCCCTGGGGGCCGGTGGCCCATGGAGCAGCTCTGACCCACATACTGCTGTCACACCCCTGGAGACACAGCGGCACTCTCCCCTACACGGACCTCTGATTGGCTCAGACAAACCCTGGCCAGGATGACTCTCTCTATTCCACAGGGAAACTACCTGATTGTGCCAAACTTCTCTTGATGACAGCAGTAAAGGCCAAAAGAGAAAGGTTATATCCATGTCCTATCATATACTCCCAGTCCATAGAAGTGCTGGAATCCCTTTGACCTGTCCTCATCCTGCCCATGTCCATCAATACATTTTTAATAATCAAGCTGACAATATATGCCATCAATCTGGCTTGGTGGTAGCTGGCAACTCTACGACTGGGATGAAAAAGTTATCAGAGTTATAATCAATCTCAAGGTCAGAATCTCAACTGAGTTTAAATGATGTTGGAGCAAATCAAAAGGCCTACATCAACATAATAATAAAACATCGTACATGCAGGACAAAACATAACTGTTATAAATCACTGCAAGGCAGGAGAAGCCAGAGCATAACTTGGCAAACACAATTTGATGACAAGAAGGAAAAATATAACTTAGAAGCCAAAGCAAAACTGTGTTTCTGTCTTTTTATTGATTGATCGGTGTAGTGCCAGGAATAATCGAATCACTCAACACTCTTTCACCAGTTTGGGTGTTAGTTTCATTTTCTCCTCTTGATAATATTCTGCTAAATTAATAAATTCAGCTTCAGTTAATTCCTTTTTGAATCCATGTTTTCTTTTGGAATGTTAGCTAGGTCTTCTTGCTATTCTTCATCTTCAGCACAAGTTCTGACAACAGTCATGAAAAAAGGAGGTTTTGCCACAACAGTACTATGAGTGCATCAGTGTTACAGGATCATAAGTGAGATATTTGAATGTTAGACATTCCTAAATACAAACCGTTATCAAAGAGAAATAAACCACCGGCAATATAAGGCCACAAAAACAATTTTCACAATAAAATGAACTTAATAGAGACCACATCACACACAAGCTGTTGTCAATTATACATATCCGCCGACACACTGACCCCAATATCTACAAGTATATCAACAACAATTTCATTTTGACCGCAAATACTATTGTATACTTTTCTTGTCACATAAACATATATACAGTTGCATTGACATACAAAAGCATGCTCTTGCATATTAGAGGGTTGTTAGGTAAACTTTACACTAAATCCAAAACATTTATCGGTACAGCACTGTCCCAACCAGCAGCAGTAATTTAGACTAACAAATATAATCTTAGAAACGGGCTATTATAATTCACTTTTATTAGAGATCTTTTACAGTATTAACATGCCTTATAATGCAAAATTACTATCATCCTCTCTCTTTTTTTCCTTTCACATTAGGAGATTTGTGAACACTCAACATTGTCAGACCCAATTAGTAAATTAAAAAAACCACTACTGAACTCAACACTTTCCCTTTGGTCCAAAATAAATAAATACTCAAAATATGAGGAAAAACAGACAATAATGTACAACAATAAAAGTTAATTGTACAATATGGTATACAGAGGTACAGTTAACACAAGAAACACACTATGTCAAGTCAATTAACAGATGAATAAGTCAGGATGACAAGCAATGTGCATTATTTTGTCAGATCCAGTGCAGCTACCAGCACAAGCCGGCTAAAAAAAAAACACATTAGAAAACGTATAAGCTCTCTAATATTGCCATTCACATGCTCCACTGCATAACTCTCCACAGCGCAGGCCAATAGCAGCATTTTCTCTAAGCCACAGAGCTGGTACAGTACGCTTGTTCTATCATCTGCATCAGTTCAGCTTCAACACCTCACTGACGCCAGACACATTTTTAACCCTTATTTAACCAGGCAACTTGACTAAGGATCACATTTTTATTTACAGCAATGGCCTGCAGTAGTTCAAAGCTCCAACAAGCCAGTATTAGGGACATCTCCATGCAGACTGGGTAGGAGTAATATACACTAGGGTTTCTTTTTTCACTGACTACCTTGGTTGAAGTGCACATTGCAACAAAGGGCGAGAAAGCACAAGATACTTTTTGGAAAACAAACAAACAAACAAACAATTAATAAATAAACATCAGAATAAATAAATACAAATACAAAACAAATAATCTGTTCAAGACGATCCAGCATGTCAGCATGTCAGTTGAGTTTCATAAAATTTGAATTACAATCAAAATGAATGAAAAAGATTTTAATAATACGTCAAATTGAACTCAGAGGAGCATAATTTGGTGTTTGTAAAACGTTGTTGTGGACAGGAAATGACAAGTTTAAATTGTTAAAATTTTAAGTGTCTGAGGGAACGTTCAGTTACACAAGATTCCTCTGTCGTCTCTAGATTGATCACTTCTGAACAAACCAAAAGGTCATAGATGCCAATTATTACATCCCAATATTTATGCATTCAGCTTACAGAATGTAACTCATTTAGGTCAATTTCTACACCACTGGTTTTAAATAATTAAAAATAGTCACTGCAGACCCACCAAATTAAATTCATCAAAATAAAAGAAGACAATGGGAAAGCCATTGAGAGTCACCCCCTGGGAGCTCTTCAGCGCTGCCTCTCCACGTAAACACAATGGATCACCTATAACCGCTACCTGGAGCTGGCACCCAGGCTCTTCCCCACTCTCTACTGATTGGACGCTTCACTTCTTGTTCTTCAGCTGATTGGCCAGCCAGTCAAGGCCCTCGTAGAGACCATCTCCGCTGGTGGCGCAGGTGGCCTGAATGTACCAGTTGCGGTGACGTAGGGAGTGCAGGCCCAGCTTGTCTGTGATCTCCGCGGCATTCATGGCATTGGGCAGGTCCTGCGCAAAAAAAGACATGATGTGTCAATGAGGAAGCCTCGGTAGGTATGGAGAGAGGCGCAGAAGTACAAAGAAGCTTACTTGTTTGTTGGCAAAGACGAGAAGGACAGCATCCCGCAACTCGTCCTCAGCCAGCATCCTCATGAGTTCCTCCCGAGCTTCATTTACCCGCTCGCGGTCATTACTGTCCACCACAAAGATCAGGCCTGCAGGAGGACAGAAACGCTCTCCACTGAGTTTACAGCAGTGACTCTCGCTAGGGGTTAACCAAGATACAAGCATCAGCTCCACCGCGCCAGAATCCAAGCGACTGTAATCAATTTCATCCCATTTTCTAACAAAAAGCTGACATCATATCAGTATAAAAAATAGATTGTTAAAAGATTTATTCCACGTCAAGGCTTTCAACATGACTAAGAAGCAAATAATTTGAAACAGTCTGATTCTGAATGCAAATGTCCACATCTTAAGTATTAGTCAGCCATGCCCTCCAGTTCTCGGGGTGAGTGTGTACGGTGCAGGATCCTGTCACAGGACTGGAGTGGTCTTGTTAACTCCAGCATGGCCGACTACTGCATCAGCTAGGAGGGTTTTAGTTGGGCTCACCCTGGGTATTCTGGAAGTAGTGCCTCCACAGGGGGCGGATCTTGTCCTGGCCACCCACATCCCATACTGTAAAGCTGATGTTCTTGTACTCCACCGTCTCTACATTGAAACCTGAATGAAGGCAAATCAACATGGGTTACATATTGGCTTATTTTACTGGAACAATCATAAGCGTGTTGTATATCATTTTCTATTGGTTGATGACCTGGCTTCATAAACCAGCCCAAACTCCATGGCTGATGGTTACTGAGTGCCTCAATAATCAATAATGAATTGTTTCCTCACACACCGATTGTGGGGATGGTGGTGACAATCTCCCCCAGCTTCAGCTTGTAGAGGATGGTGGTTTTCCCTGCAGCGTCCAGACCCACCATCAGAATCCTCATCTCCTTCTTCCCTATCAGGCTCTTCAACAGGTTGCCAAAGATGTTCCCCATGGTGACTGGCAGCTCTCACCTCACTGCAGTGGAACTGTTGCGGAGGGAATTGAAAGTGGAGTTTCCATAAACGACGACCGAACGGCCAAAACAAACAGGGAACCACATTTATAGAGTCAAAGCCACAAAAACATGCAGCGAGACACAGTAGCTCTTCAAAAGGGACTTTCAACATTAACACCTCATTACGGCTCGAAGCCACCTCAGAGGAAAGGCAGTAAAAGCGTACTTCACACCTCGGCAGGCAGCTGACCTGACTGAGAAGCTGTTGTTTTACACTTTGACAGCTTGCTGGGGGAAAAAAGCGGCTGCCATATTGGATCTCTGTTATGTGGATCAGCTTTCATGTGGTACAGGGTAACTACCTTCTATGATGGTTAAAGTTTGCCGGCCATTATCTTAAAAGTGGTATGACACACAGCCCTGGCCTGTTAGTAGTTATTGTGCACACAGCATATAGCACTGAGGTGAGACACTTTGATTATCACTACTGCCTCTTTAACAGGCCAACTTGATGTGAACTTGTTCTTGGAGCGTTGCGTTTTTTCTATGTTCTACCTATGTATTTGGTGTTACACAGGACTAGTCCCAAATAAATTCATCAGCAGGAATGTCCTATTGTGCTGCAGATGGAGAGTCCAAGTTTTCTCTGGGAAGCCTTCAATCGTTATGATTGAATATCTCAGTGAATGTCACTAACGCTGGTTGTTGAATACGCATCTATACAGCGGATTTTCTACCAATTGCATCGACTACAGCTGCTCGCTGGCCGATACAGCTGCAGTGGCCACACATCCATGTACATCTGTCATAATGGCTGATGCCGCGAGAACAGGCTTATACTATTTGAATACGCAAATATACAAACCGAAAAAAATACATCAATTTTTCGAATGTAATAACAGAATGTCTTAAGCATCTTAAATGTCCTCGGCATTAAAAATGAATTTCTCCGGGTACGTTAAATGTATGTAACTGTAATCCTCTCGTGCAGTCACGACAAGCAAACCGCTCGGCCTGACGTCGTCGATTTAATAACAATTCATTCACCGAGGAGTGTAGTGGGTGTAGGAAGGGCGACGATAATATGCCGCAGTCACCTTTTATACCTGTTTACATTTTTCAGCATTTTCACAATTTGCGTCTCATTCACACTTACCCGTCAACGATATCAGCTGGATTCAGGCAAAGGCTGTGGATGATAGTCTCGCGATGAGCTGCGACTGTGATACTGTACATTCTCGCGGTAGTACGAATGTCAAGCACACCTCTCACACTTGCCATCCCTCATGACTCATTAAAAGCCAACGGCGGTGCTAAAGGTCAGCTGGAATTGAATTTGTCGATTCTAAATTGTATCATCTATAAAGTGGTAGACATAACCTGCTTTTGTAAGGTCTGACATTGTGTGGTTTTGACATTACAAGATACAGATGATGCTTCACACAATATGCCTCTCTGTCTGTGTTTTAATAGTGTGCATGTTTGCAGTGTGTGTGCTATTACACAGGACCAAAACAACCAACCCAATATGAAATGTAACAGAGTGTCTGGAGGCAAACATGCCTGAATTATTAACATAGGAATGATCGTAATGAATAAGTAACTGGCTGACTGTAATAGGATGCCAAGTGATACTTCCTGGCAGCGGCCCTGTGTGTCACAGATAATGAGCTGGAAGGTGGCAACAAAAATTAATCTTATGCTTTATGTTTCTAACCTTGCTTACTGATTCATTTTGTTGAATTATCACATGTGTGAAGTGACTAGTGACCAATAGCACACAGGATAGAATAAGTCTCTGAGGTGAGCCGGGTTACGTAAACGTTGATTTACATCTTCACCTGCCTTTTGTGATACCTCCTGCGATACACCTCTAAAATGTCGGTGAAGATTTGTATCCCTCAAACATTTGAAAAACGACCCGATGTCACCGACTGACACGTGGCCCAGTGTGAGTTCCTCGGCCATATAGGTAACAAAGTTAGCGAGTCCAACATTTGTCTCGCTCTCTTGCGTGTCAGTCAGCGGTCCTGTGATAGATGTGTTTATCAATTCAGCGGCGAAGGCAGAGGAATAAAAAAGAGGCGAGCAGATGTTTGCAGCTGCAGACCAGATTACGGGGTGGAGTGGATGGTGGGGGAGCCTGCCGTGTTTGTGTGCACTGGGAGTTTTTCGAGAGGGTTACAGGGGGGTTACAGCGGGTAGGGGTGGTGGTGGGAGAGGTGGGGTGGGGAGTTACGACTTAAAGGAGCCTTTCCTCTGAAGTGTCTGCCAGCGTGCACCCCAGCAAACACAATCACAAGTCTCGTTGGTTCTGCTAGCTGAACTAATGAGGGCCTGCGCGTTGAGGGCAGGGGCTTTGATGTTCTGGGTAGCTGGCTCCTTGTGTTTTCTCTCCCGCTCTCCTTCTCTCCCTGTCCCACATCAAAAATGAAAGGGGAGTTGAGAAGCAGATGTTTTGAGGCATGTATTTATACAGAGTGTACTTTATTCACCCCCCTTCTCCATCCCCCGTTTGTCCTTTACATCTGCATCTCTACTGTATGTACGGTAAGGATCTATCTCCCTATCTTTATATCCAGCTAAACACACTAAATCGCCTTACTTTATACATATAATCATCCTGTCAATCAAAGTGGGGAACTTTTATCTCTCCGAACTTCCTCTCTCTCTCTCCCTCTCTCTTTAATTTCAGCCCCAGTCTGGTTGTCATTACTCGGGGGGCAGTCAATGTGTTGCTATGCATGTGTCTGTGTCTGCAACGATGGAGCGGAGAGCGGGAAAGAGAGAGAGAGAGAGAGAGAAAAAGAGGGGGAGAAAGCAATCCCGGGCTGTCCACCAACCTTTCTGTCTCACACATGGCAGAAACAGTGACAGGAAATTCCCTTTCGCAGCAGCTCCAGGGTGAAATGATAAAGAAATGAAGAAATGCAAACCAGAAATCCAGTCTCTTATCATTCCATACCAGTCTCTTTCCCACTCTCTTTTATTCCCTCGCTAAACACCAAGGATAGAGAGAGAGAGAGAGAGAGAGAGAGAGAGAGAGAGAGAGAGAGCGAGAGCACTGGATTCACTCAGCCATTCCTTAGGATTCAAGGGATAGTTACCCAAGTCCATACAAACACGATTTAATTGGCATTAAAGCCTATGGCAGAAGAAGCTTTCCCAGCAGACGGAGCATGGAGACATTTTGGATCATCTAAGACATGTGTGTCCTCACGTACGTATCTAGGAATGCTGCTGTTGTAAATACAGTCAGGCGCTGACATTAGCGTTTTGCTAACTCTGCACTGTACCTGGAATGAGAGTGTAAATCACTAGGAGTCTTGTCTGAGAGTTCATGTGTGTGTGTGTGTGTGTGTACGTGCACACGGGTATGTATGCATGCGTGTCTGTCTGTGTGTGTGTCTCTGCGTGTCAGCGTCTTTGCGTGTGAATGCATACGTATGTGGTTGTGGTTGTGTATGTCTGTCTCCCAGGTAGCTGCTGAGGCAGATAGGGACACTAGCTATCCCAGCAGCATGTGGGTTCACTGGGTCCCTTCCTTGGCTGTGAACTCTGGACACAGATGATCCCCTCAGAGGCTCACACAGCAAACGCTGGTATAATCACCCCCACTCCCTGCTCTCTTGATGCTTCTCTCCGGTAATAAAAGTCATACTTTAAGGAAACAATATCCTGCTGCCATAAAAAGTCCATCTCTCAGCATGAAGTGGCCATAAAAAGACTCCCACCTCCACCAGTATACCCCCCATATACACTCCAACGCACATACACACACATGTAGGTACACACACGCTACAGCATCAGCTCAAGAGGGAAGCAGGTCCATCTCTCACTTTGACGTATACTACATGTGGGAAGCATCTAAGAGTGCTCTCACTGATGTACTAATGCTACAAGTACAGGTATGACGAGCTCTAGGCCACGCTCTCGTAGGAAAGTGACACACATCACAGTAATATCAAGTAGAAGCATCATAATCTTATTAATTCACTAAGATCACGATCACTAAACGGTGATCAATACGATAAAGTACGTAAAGTATATTCCTTGTTACGATTGTTACAATGCTATGAACAACAATATTAAGGGATTGAAGGATCCCATTGGATCTGTCTCCAAAAACCGATCAACTTTCCCATCTTCAGTTACTTATTGTTAAATGTAGGATTTAGGTTAGCTGATAAAAATCCTTCATGTAGCCCCTGTTGCTGAGAAAGAACTAACTAGAACTAAAACATCTTGTCTTCTCCAACGGGCAAAACATTTTGTCGAGACAGACAGATTTTGAGATCACATACTGTCTGCTGGCACAGGTGCAAAATATCCAAAATAACAGCGTAAGCGTCTTGGAGATCCTTAGAAAAGCCGAATCAGATGTCATGGCAACATGATTTGAGTCTTTGTTGACTATTGGTTCCCCATCCTGAGCCACTCGGGCCTCAAATGTTCCTCTCATAAACTAAACCCATAAGGCAGGCTCCAAGGAAGTAGTAATAACAATCATAATAATAACAACAACAACAATAATAACAACACATTTACAAAAATATGTACACATTAAAATACACAAGAACTGTACAATTGGATGAGTCCGTGTGTAGAAGTTTAAATAGAAATGCATCCGCGGGGGATGCGGGGGAGAGAAGATGGGTTATAGGGCATTTTCATGGCTGAGAGGACAGCGTCTAAACAGGCATAGGCAAGACAAATGACATGAGTCACCTCTTCAATCTCTGACTTGGCATTTTGAGAATAACAACGGCTACAAAGAGCAAATAGATCCCAGATGACGGACCAAAAAAAAATAGAACGAGAGGGGGGATAAACAGCTTCTCTGGGAGAGTTACACAAGGAGAAAAACAAACACCCGAACGAAGGGAGCGAGTGGCTGTGTGTGTGTGTGTGTGTGTGTGTGTGTGTGTGTGTGTGTGTATGGGGAAAGTAAAAGGATTGGCTCGCCATCTTGAGTCCTGGATGGGCAAAGGATGGGACACGGACCCCGGGGAGGTTTGGCATCTACTTGCACACGTTGACCCACTCCGTGACGCGACACTCCTCGCACAGCACGTAGCAGCACCAGTGGAAGCGGCAGTGGCATCGCTCGCTGCGCGTCTGTTTCAGGATGTTGTGTCCGCGGCCGCAGCACAGCGAGCCGCAGCTGTCCATGCTGTGGCTGGTCTTGTTGCAGATGCGTCCCCGCGTGCCCAGAGAGTCCAGGGACGCGTCGCGCTCGCAGAAGTCCGGAGACTTCTCAAAGTACACCAGCTCTCGGGACATGCTTCGACGGCGGCCTCCGTTGAGTCCTCCCCCCGGGCCCCTGTTAGCCCCGTTCCCCGTTCGAGGGTTGAACACCCCGTTGTTCTTGTTCTGGGAGTTGACGAAGACGGCCGATAGGAATTTCTCCTTCAGCAGAGAGCCTACGAGTCGAAACTCTGGGGACACGTACCAGCAGGTCTTAAACTGACAGCTCCCCGACGTGCCGTGGCATTTGCACTTCCTCTTCATGTTGTCAGTCACTATCTGTGTGGAGAAGGTAAATGACGTATAAGTATGATGACGCTGATGATGATGATGATGATGGTGTATGCCCGTGGAAAGCTGGACTGCACTTCTAAGAACACAATGAAGCACACTGAGAAGCAAGCGTGTTCCTCACCTGTCGTCCCACGCGGTTGTTATGCATCCTCATGCGGGCGTGGATATCCCTGGGGGACCCCCGGGAGTCCAGCCAGTCCCTGGAGAAACGCTCCCCGAAACGTCCGTCGTGACTGCAGCCCCCCCACTCCCAGGTCTCCTGCATGGAGCTCAGCTCGTCTGGTAAGGGCTTGAGCAGGGTGGACGGGTGGGTCGAGCGCAGGTTTGCGGGCAGGTCGCTATGGTGAGCGCTTAACTCGGAAGGTAATGACCGCGCCATGCCCATGCCTACCCCGCCCTTCTGGAGAGTCTGCAGCTGCAGCTGTGTGAGTTTCAGACGAATCTTGTCATCGTCCAGGCGACGCTTGGCCTCACAGCCACACCCCCGCAGCTTGCCCATGCTGCAGGCCGAGGCCACAGAGTGAGCCACACCCGCTGCCAACAGGGACAGGGCGAAGGCACTCTCGCGAAAACCTGGGGGCAGGAAATAAAAGCTCCAAGACTTTAGATTTGTCAGTCAGTTAGATCATGAAAATACAGAGCTGTCAGTGATAATTACAGAAAGATTATTTGGTGCAAATTAGGTGTTAAAATGTCCCTCAATTAGTGTCACCACATGATGAAAGACCGCTGCCCTCATGCCTACACCTTCCCCTCATAAACCCCCAGTCCGTCACTACCCTGCCTCAGTCTCTCACCCCTGTTGAGGATGGCGCTGTGGTGGGGCAGCTTGCCGTGGCCCTCCAGTGAGGAGCAGTTCCAGCGCTGGTCGCGAAGCTGGTGCTGGCACTCGTGGATGGCCACCTGGATGCCCTGCAGGGCGGAGGCCGTCACATCAGGGCTGCGCACACACATACGCATCTGACGCTTACTGAGGCCTGCCAACCTCAGGCATACTGAGTTAGGGGTCAGCACTGGATCTCCTGACACCTTCAGGCCAAGGATATCATTACACAGCACCCTGTAAGGGGGGGGGGGGGTCATTAGAGCTGGTCAGGACCTCATTGATCAATTCAACAGGAGTATAGGGCAGTGGGGGGGGGGTGATCTGAGATGGTTAACGAAATCTGCAAAAGGTGGAATGTACTTCATTTGAAAAGGACATAATAGAAAATATAACTCTCAACATAATGGCATCTGTTTTTAACTCTTAGCAATAAAATTGTGTTTATCAAGTGCACATGTATTTAGCAGTGTGGTTCCAATGATGTGGCTAAAACCAGTAAAAAACATAGTTCCAAATTACATGATAACCCGTCTGAGAAGTCACAAATAAAAGCACAGAGGAAGTGGCCAAATGCAGCTAATATACATGGAGAGATCATCACATTGTATTCTTCATGGTATATTTCAGACTGGCTGATACTTTGAGAGCATTATTGAAACAATGATTGAAGTTTTTCAATATTAAACGACACCAACCTGGAAAATGAAAGGCAGACATGTCTAGGACTTTTTACATTGTTTTTTTTAATGCAGAGCAGATTGGTTTACTTGCTATACTGACTATAGGAATACCACTGATTGTTCAAAATCGACCCAGTAACTTCCCTCCTCTCTAGTTGTTGAACCCGATGTCGCCAGAAGCCACATGTAACATCAACTCTCCTGGCGCTCTCAAGTGCACTTACGTTATTGCAGGTGACATAAGTGCCGCTGCCAAAATCAGGAATTGGTCCCAACGGAGTTTGTGTGATAGCTCCATTTTGATAAGCTTCTCTCCCGACGTGACATTAAAACACTGGTGTTATAATCCTGTATCCACAAAGAATTGAAGAAGAGTGGAGTATTATCGATGCGCCTCCAAACGACCGAAGAGTGAAGACGGGGAACAGAAGAGCTCGGGGGCGAGAGTAAACGGGAGGGGGGAGAGACAGAGGGGAGGGGAGATGCCTCTACAGGCGGTTGTTTGCAAAATATTGACCAATATGAAAAAACGGTCAACAGTTGATAATGATATTATTTGGGAATGTGACTATTTCTCCAAGCGTAAAATGACGTCTCCAAACTTTTACGCGCAGTCACCACTTTCCTAACCATGCGCGTAACAGTCCAATTTATGGTTGGTGTCCTGAAATACTGTGAACAATATGAAAATATGAATACACATAGACATATATATATATATATATAGCCTTGCCTTCTGCTGGTGAGTAGGTAGATTATAGCAAACACCTTCATTTTCGGAGAGGGGAAATGTAAAAACCTTTTTATAAGATGAACTGTGAAAAGTCAAAGAGGGTTATGTTCATAGAGGGGTGAGTTAGTTTAAAGCATGGATGGGGGAGGGGAGAGTTGCTGGTTCCACTGTACGACAGGGAGGCAGCAGCAGGCAGGCGGCTCGGCTCGCAGCCCCTCCAACAATACTGGTTTAGTCATCTGGTCCCCCTTCCTCCCACCTCAATCAGAGCGGCTGTTCTTTATTGTTGTGTTTGAAACAACTTCACTCTGTGTCCGTGTCAACTCTTTCATTTCAGAATAGAAAATATACTCTTAAACGATAAGAGAGCGACAGTGACTTTCTGATGATTTACCAAATGATGACATCTTTAGACGCTTTAACGAAATAAAACTGGGAAATGGCTGTAATGCTTGATTGTAACGGGTATGAGATGCGTTATAGTACTGCGCAAGGCCTAAATACCAAGATAGTTAGTATTTGTTGATTTGAGGGTTAAGATTTTAAACCCATCTCATGGTGCATGTAAACACTTGTTGACGCTCCACTGAAGACTATCAAACAGCATCTTATTCAATTTCGTTCTTTCGTGCTCAGAAATGTCTACGCACCAGATGCTCAGGCCTCCAAATATTTCTCAGCCAAAGGGTGATATGGCATGTTGAGTGTGCTCAGCTCTGGACCTATGAGGATATTAAGTTTACATGTTAAGATTATTTGGCATCAACAAAAAAAAAAAAAATCCTCTCTGCTGGCTGAATCAACAGGTCCAGTTCACATAGATAATTATCCTGCAAATTCAAAATGTATTACCGTCACGCCTTTACAGAAGAATAGACAACGCTATTGGAACGGAGAAGGTGGATACTTTCATAAAATTAAGTTAAAACCCCCCTCAAACACGGTGCGCATAGTGACACCAATTCTTTATCTAATCTCCTTCCATTCCCTAAGCTGCAGCAATGAAAAGTGCATTAGCATTCTGCCTTGGCGTGTATATCTAAGTGGCTTAAAAAGTGATTTGAAGTTGATTTGTATATAAAAGGCGCCCCTTTATCCGGATTGAAGCTCTAATCTGCTCGGTGTCGCATGACTGCTCCAGGAAACCAGTTTGAGCACCTTTATAAGGCGGGAGTATAAACGTAGGATGGCTGTCATTAAAGCCCTTTTACAAAAGCCCACTTCCTTTTACTGTCATCTGAGAAAAAAAGAGAGAGCGAGGGAGAGAGAGCGAGAGAGCGAGAGAGAGAGAGAGAGATTATTTAACCTACAACCACTCGATGACGTGTCTAATATGGGATATGTAAATGAGCAGATACAAGTCACATAAGATCCAATGTGAAGGATTTTGGGGACATTTAACTCCTAGTCTGAGGTTAGATGGAGATGCCGCAAAGTGGCTCAAGCTGTGATTACACTACATGTGCGTCGAGGGAGGTCTGCAGGCCAGATGCTGGGAATGGTTTTTATTCCTATTCGTTCCCCTCCTTCCTTGGTCATCATTCATCAAACTTCTGATTGGAGCCCGTATTTCATCTCTCCCGCGTTCGAAAGATATCTGAATAGCCAAGTGTGTAGGCTATATGATAACTAGGCTATAGACTTGGGCTCTATTTTTGCTACAGCCAGTTTCGTTGCGCGCGTGTGTGTGCGCGCGCGCGTGCAGGCTATAAAGGCTGCTGCTGATATTATAATGTTTATAGGCCTAACAAAAATATATAGAGATACCCTCACTAAATACATTTTTTCAAAAAGCAATTAATAATTAAACTATTGTAATAAAGCTAAATCTGGGCATACTGATCAGGGTTCTGGTAAAAGGAAATGTACAGTCACTGCAAACATATACGAGAAGGTAGCCCATATACGAGTGTGTTGGTTGGGGAGAGAAGGAGGAGACGCGGTTAGGGAGTAATCCAACCACCGGGTAAAAGGGCAGTTTAGATGGCTCATATTCCGCTGTAACTGTACTGTACCGTGACACCAGCTCTGAGCCGCACTGGAGCACCAAGCCGGGCGCACCCACAGCATCTCTACAAACACATCACTGTTTTCTGGGGGACTTTTTCTCTGCAAGACTGGAGGTGGAAGCGCACTGGGGAAAATACTCTTAACTGCAACACATTTACAGGGAATTGATTCTTTGATTACCGTGAGATTCCACGAGTAATGTGCGCAACGCTGTGGATTGCCCTGTTGTTTTTTTTCTCCTCTCTTTCTCTTCCTTTCTCCTTTCTCTCCGGTTGTGTTTTCTTTATTCATTGTGAGCCCTGTGAAGAGCATTAACTATCCCTCCTTCCAATCCTATTGAAAAGGGTCCGAAAAAAAACAGAGGGAGATGAGAGCAGCAAATCCCTTTTTTATTCCCTTCGTAGCGCTCAATAAGAGAAGAATGTGTCGCCTATCAGTCACCGAGGGGATCAAGTCTTCGGGACTGTCCCACGCGTTCAATGCGCTGTGCAGAGCATCACTGAGAGAGACAGAGTGAAGAGGACTACAGACAGCAGCAGCATCCTGCCCGGGCACTTCACATCAGCACAAGGAGTCATTAAGCAACCTGTCTCCCCTCAAGATTCATTTTAGTCAATTAAGGCACTTGGCCGCTTTTCCCTCGCCTTTCACTGGAATGTGGTGCGGTGAGTAGTAACACCTTGCAACGTGGTAATTTGATGCTAATTTATTATATCATCAGGATAAAAATGTGTATATTTTTCCAACCAACCTGCTGTAATCCATCGTGATGTAGAATAACAAGCAGTGGCATACATTTTGTTGTTGTCTTGTTATCTTGGGTTTTTATTTAGGATGGATTTTTTATTATTTGTTATAACTTACAAGTGTGTGTTGGGATATTCATGGGAATATCCCAGAAGTATATGCATCAATTAGAAATGAATTAAAGTAGAAGTTTGACTTTTTTTCTCTGCATATTTTTAATTGAAGACACAATGAGGAGCCTGGCGCTACTTTTAGGGGTGAAAGCCGCTTGCATCCTGTTGGTCTCTTCGCTCTCAGGCACTGGGGCCGTCAACAACAGCGGCCGGTGGTGGTGAGTTCACTTCATATGTCATGTATTCATTCAATTATCAGCCTCCAAAAGTTTAATCTAACATCGGTTTGCGGTTTAATGGGCTGAAAGACCCCGTGCTATCATATGAACAATGTTATTGGGCTACCACATTCTCATGCTTCATGCTCGAAAAAATGTGTTATTTTTGGCACCATTCACAATTTCTGCAACCACAGGCCATTAAGACGTGGGATTTCAGACCTCGTTTCCCAATTACTGTGCGTGAGCTCAACTAAGATTTTCGATTTAATTCATTGTCCTTTCAATGAAAATACTCAATGATGAATGAATTAATTTTATTGCACATGGGCAATGTTTCAACCATTAACAACAATTTTACTTTTTTTGAGAACGCGGTAACCCAAGTTTATTCTCTCTCTTCCTCTCTCCCTCTCGCTCTCTCTCTCTGCCTCCCTGTCATTTGGACAGTGTGGTTTGAACACGAGACAACATTTTTCTGCCCAATGTGGGATAAATTAAATATGGATTTATTTCATGGCTGAAAGGAATCCCATATCAGGTCGTATCCAGGGTAGTATCTAATACACTGAACATATAGCATAAACTCGAATCTAAAACTGCCCTCACTTGCCAATATTTTGTTGTAAACTATGAAACCAAAAATATTAAAACGATGTGCTGAGGACTTTGCCGAAACTGAAAGGTTTAGCCCGGCAGGGACTACACATTTACAAGCACAGGTATTTTAACATAATAACTCATAACAAAGGTATTTGTCATTTTTTGGATGCCATTTGATGGACAGATTTCATTGCGACACAATGTCAATGGGATTTGCAATATTCAAAACGTCAGCTGAAAACAGGCTATGCCAAGAAAACAATGAGAAAAAGACACAGAGACAGAAGAGGGCGGAATTGGAATGAAGCAAATATCCAAAGATGAGATTAGTATTAATGTTGAAAAGCCTCCAGCACACGGTCTGGGTCAGCCCTCTGAACAGGCCGAGACTGCTTAACAGGAGACACACGACCATTTATCTACACGTGAATCCATTTTTTTTTTTTAAGATTTAAATGATAAACAGATATAGTGGAAACTTTGTCAGCTGTCTATTTATCTAAATAATCAAAACTTGCAGGTATTTACAAATAACAAGGTGGTAGACGAGACAAATAAATCATACCCTGAAGCAATCAAGCTAAAGTGTGTTGAAACATGATGTCCAAATAAAAAATAAACTCTCAGTCTGCAGTCTGACACTGCAACCGCAAGTGTAACTATTGATATTGGAAGAATCAACACGTTTAACTCCTGCATGTAAATATTTGCTCCAGTTTATTTGAAGCTTTTTTGATAAGAAACATTTGACATGTTCTCCAGCGTCTTGCAATCAATGAGCAGATAGGTTGGTCTTGCTCAGGGACATGTTCACAGGATGGACACATACTGCAGGCTGATGGGATTAAACCTGTGATCTTGTGGTTATGTGATGGTCTCTCTAACCACTAGGCCACTCTGCCACCCCAGGACAGTGGGCAGCCCATCCTTTTTCAGCATTTACTTTGTCACACAGCGAAGATGAAGGCGCAGTACAGGTTTTCAGATAGATATTTTGCAAAAAAAAGATGGTTACATAATATATGTGACATATACCAATGTTAACTGTATGGGGGACAGGTCAAGTGGTGTTCAAAGGAATTCACACGTACTGTAGGTGAAAACAGAAATGTTTTATGTTACGTTTGCAAAGCAACTCAGCTACTCACTGTCGTCTCATGTTCTTGGAACAGCATATGTCACTGTTTATTATTGTAGTACCCGATGAAATCTGTAATTTTGAACGCACAACACTCATGACATGCCAAGACACATCAGTTATACAGAGGGTCACAGAAAGAGCTATATGCATGAACTGCCAGCTCCCTGACTCTGATTTCCTCTGTCCTTGTGTTGTGCCAGGGGCATTGTCAATGTGGCCTCCTCTTCCAACCTCCTCACCAATTCCAAGAACGTGCAGTTGGTCCTGGACCCGAGCCTGGCCCTACTGAGTCGTCGCCAGCGCCGGCTGATTCGGCAGAATCCTGGCATCTTACATGCCATCGCCGCTGGGCTGCACACTGCCATAAAGGAGTGCAAGTGGCAGTTCCGCAACCGCCGCTGGAACTGCCCGACCACCCACAGCCCAGCAATATTTGGCAAAATTGTCAACCGTGGTGAGCCTCTCGTCTCTCTCACTAGGCAACTATTGGACAATTTGGGGCAGGATGTCATGGAATCTCTTGCATGCAAGTGAAAGGCTTTGTCTTGAAATATTTTACAATTTTGAATAGGTTATGGTCATTCAGGGCAAGACAATGTGGCATATCCAGCACCAGAAAGCTGGATCAGGCTCTAAAGGGAATTTCTGATGTTGTTTCTTCAGGTTGCCGAGAGACAGCATTTGTATTTGCCATCACAAGCGCAGGGGTGACCCACGCGGTGGCTCGCTCCTGCTCAGAGGGTGCCATAGAGTCCTGCACCTGTGACTACCGGCGCCGGGGGCCTGGAGGGCCAGACTGGCACTGGGGGGGCTGCAGTGACAATGTGGACTTTGGCCGGATGTTCAGCCGAGAGTTTGTGGACTCCAGCGAGAGGGGCCGGGACCTGCGCTACCTCACCAATCTACACAATAACGAGGCAGGGAGAATGGTGAGGAACTGTTACTCAAAAGGCATCGCAATTCTCTCTTGTAGTCTGAGATTAGTTTTCAGAATTTCTCCATGCTTCACTTTCATTCATGTCTCTTCGTGTTTCACCTCGTGTCAGTCGAGATTTCATCAGTAGCCCTTGGTTCTCCTCTCTCCAGACAGTGTCATCAGAGATGCGTCAGGAGTGTAAGTGCCACGGCATGTCCGGATCCTGCACCGTGCGCACCTGTTGGATGCGTCCTGCCCAGCTTCCGCGCCGTGGGGGACTTCTTAAAGGACCGCTTTGACGGCGCATCCAGAGTCGTTTACGCCAACAAGGGCAGCAACCGCGCCTCTCACCGCGCCGACCCCCGCCACCTGGAACCTGAAAACCCAGCTCACAAACCCCCGTCCTCCAGGGACCTGGTCTACTTTGAGAAATCGCCAAATTTCTGCTCCTACAATGGAAAAACCGGCACTTTGGGAACATCTGGAAGAACCTGCAACAGCTCTTCTCCAGCCCTGGACGGGTGTGAGCTGCTGTGCTGTGGACGTGGGTTCAAGACCCGGACCGAGCGGGTGACAGAACGGTGCCACTGCACATTCCACTGGTGCTGTCACGTCAGCTGCCTGAACTGCACCAGCACACAAACGTTACACCAATGTCTATGATTGCAGGCGGACGGCGAGGTGTACCATGAGGAGAAAAGATGAACTTCTTAGCAAAGCAGGTAGTTGGCTGAGAACGACGACAGGTGGTTTAAGATGGTAGATGGAGTCTATCCATGAAAAGCTTCAAGGCGGGTAAATTGATACAGGGAGATTTCTAGCACTAAAATTCAATCAGTGTTTTTGAAAGGGGGAAGTGGGAGAAAAGCACAAATATCTGAACAGGGTAAAGATGGAGTATGCGTGCTTGCCCCTTGCTCTAGTAAGGAAAAAAATCAACGCTTAACGGTATGAAGAGGGTATTCAAACACTACAACCAGCCATGTAGAATGGAAACCAATCCTCATTCCTCTTACCCCATTGAGGAAAAATAAAAATAGAATTACATTGACAAGACTAGGAGTCTGAGAAGCCCTTCGCTGTAACCTTTCCAGGTACTACAAGGCTGTCCTTTCCCCCCACTGAGGGTACAGGAATCGGACACGTCTGACAGATGTTTCTGTGGCCAGAGAGCCACAAACAACGCTCCCTCATAAACTGGTGACGAACTCTAACAAGAAGACAAGTTATTTTAAACATCAGTGTTTTGTTTTCTTTTGCTGAAGTTTGGCTTCTCTCACATGAAATTGTGTGAGCTTTATCTCCTGGGATAGGCTATCTGTTCCCAACTGGTGTGTACTTAGGTCCTGGATGCAGCCCAACCTCTTATGATTTCCTCCTTAACTCGCCACATTTGCCCTCTTTGTTTAGATTGCCCCGGGGTTGACTACACCTCAACCATTATTTACCGCTCTGTGACTTACCACAGGAGGGTTCCTGACGTTGCACGACTGGCCACCGCAGTGTCCAAGGATAACACATTTAGACACAACCTCGAATTCACTGAGGTAATCTTACCGAGGCAAAGTAATTTGAATGTAGTATCAATACACTGAATAAACCCTTAAATATATAAACAAAATAGGACCTGCAGCGCAAAAAACGAGACCTGCAGAATCACAACCCTGTCTTCAAAATGAAAGCCTACGCCATGATTAGAGGTACGAAGATACTAAGACCTAAATTCCTGTTGCTAAAGTTACATTACAAAGTTACATTACATTGTTCCAGGTTCATAGTGGACAAAGGATGTATGACTACAAACCAGGCTGCAAAAAGCAATGAACTGTAAGATAAAATGATAGCTTCTGCAAAGGAAATCATACTGTATATCAGCTAAGAGAACCAAAATATTGTAAATAATAAATATACGAATATATTTATGATGATGTTACTTGTAATTTCACTGAATGATTTATGCACCTGGTCGATGGATGGAGGATCTGCTATCATGAGTGTCACGTCAGGAGATGTTCTGAGTTTCTGCCTGTTCTGTTTTGGTGTAATGTACTTTACACAAGCCTGTTAAGAGAAGGTTGTTGCTCCTCTGCTTGTTTCCTGTAAAAACACTTTTTTTTTTGGTCATGCACTGAATATTACCATTTCTTTCATTAGTGTATATACAAAATATTTATTTCTGAGGATTTTTATACTAGAGAGACGTAAGAGAACACATTTCTAGATTTCATCAAAAGGTTTTTAGCTTTGAGTTTGTTTTGTATTGTACAATAGAACAATAAAGTCTATATTTTCAATTAAGTTGCCCTTCTGAATCAGTCGAAAGATGCTATTATGTCGGTCATCGTTTCTGTCTTTGAGATAAGTTTTGACAACCAACCAAGTGAGCATATAAGCCTATCCCTGGGTGTCCTTCGCCTAATCCTATTACCACCGCCAAAGTAGTCTCTTTCTACAGCTCAGCCCGGCTCACAAAACAACCCCGCATCCGCGCTCCCTGCTACCAACCACAGAGCCGGCTCCTGCTTATCCAGGCACATAGCTTATTTTATATACAGTATAGGATTTTACTGCATCAAACGTTTTGCTTCATTTGCTCACTGTCGGAAAAGAAATAAAGAAATAATATCAGAAAATAATGAAAACCTATAATCTCTCCCACCTCCTGGCAAACCTGGCCTGACCACGCGAGTTTGGACGGCTCCCTTTCCACTTTCTCCCCAGAACCACCGCAGCACAGCAGAGGGCCGGCTAGGGGCAGCCAGATAGAGCGCAGGCATAACCACGCTCGTGCCGCCAGCACACACCCAGCAGCCCGCAAAGGTCCCGACACAAGAGCGATGAAGGTGTAGCTACAGGTTGACACGGGGACAGCGGGTACAGGGTATTCAAGGTCTTCACGTGGCCGAGTAAGAGTGCGGGGGTCACAAGGGGTTCGCTTAGCCGGTGGAATGAACCGAGGGCGAGGGTTAAGCGAGAAACTGGACTGGAGATGGGTCAGCATGTTAGAGATGCGAGGGAGTGTAAATCTCTTGAAGGATAAGTAGTGACTTGGGGAGATGAGGAGGAAAAAGCAATAAAGAGCAAATTGAATTAAAACGCTGCAAATCAGGATGATGCCGGGGAGGATGGCCTGCCAGAGCAGGAAGGTGAGAGCTGGAAAATGTATAGTAATGATAGTGTATAACATCTGATTGTTCAAAAACACTACTGTTGTGCCTTGTACCGCTAGGCTAACGGCTGCCTGGGGAATTGGGGGGGGGGGGGGGTGACTTACAGCATAGCAAGAAAATAAAAATATAGGAGGTATGAGAGGAAGTAAAAGCGAACGGTGCGAACCCGAGAGACAAGCGAGAGAAATAGAGAGGAAGAAAAACAAAGAGAGAAAGAAAGAAAGTGGCAGACAGATAAAAAAAAATTAAAAAAAAAGAAAGAAGAGAAAGAGGGGAAGTCAGGGTTCAAACCCCAGGCGTGAGAGTGAGGTGGGAGAGTTGGTGGAGAGAGAGGGAGTGGAGGGGAGGGGATGGGGGGGGGGGGGGGTTGTGCTGTCTTTGTGGGAGTGCTGAGGAGTCAGTGATAATTAGCTCAATTAGTGACAAAGGCAGTGTAATAAATACCGACTTAGTGTCTGGGTCCCTGCTGGCCTCTCCCTGCGCAGCCTGCGATGTGGCCCTGGCCTGACGGACAATTCATTAAACTGACAAAATACCCCACCGTCCAGGCGTGACGCAGCGAGTTAGCCCCCTACAGGCCCGGCTCATTGTTCTAATTGTCTGGGCTGGAGTCACTTTGTGGCCCCCTCCTCCTTCGCCCAGCCCGCCTTCACACTCTGTCTTCAGAAAACCCGTGGAGTTAATGCCCCTACCTTACTCTGTAAGTAGGTGATCGGCAGGTTGGGAAAAAAAAAAGGCAGAAAAGAGCTCCTCGGAGTGGGGTGGTGCGGCGGGGGGGGGGATAGTGGGGATTAGCGAATGGAGGTTGCCCGGGAGTGCTGGGAGCAGCGCCGATCGGAATGCAGGAGAGATGAGTCCAGGAGCTCGGATGCGGGACAAAGCGAGAGTTAATAAGGAAAGATTGAAGGGGCTGGCGACAATGGGCCGCCACCCGAGTCGAGATGAAATTGCTTCCGCGGATTATTGGGAGAGGGTGTGAGCGTTGTAGGCTTTTTGTGCGAGTGTGTGTTTGGTTGAGCATTTCTTGTGTTTGTGCTTCAGTGTGTGTGTGTGTGTGTGTGTGTGTGTGTGTGTGTGTGCGTGCAGGGGCAGGGGGAGTGCTGGATTGATGGCTGCCCCTCTGGTTGGGGAGCAGGGGACCAGGGGAGGCCGACCGGCTGTTCCCACAGTCTGTTCTGCTGCAGCCACCTTTGACACACGGGGCTGCCAGGCGGCGAGCAGGCAGCCATGGTGAGAAAGGCACAAACAAAAACAACAGCTCTCCTCCACACAAAAAAAAATCGCTATCTTGCTACGGCCGGCGGAGGAGAAGGGCATGGCTGGAGGTGAGGATGTGGAGAGGCAAAGAGAGAAGGGGAGAGGGAGAAAGGAAAAAGAGTATGACAGTCTCGTTTTTGATGGAAATCTTATAAATGAGTGTATCAACCATCTCTCAAGATAATAACATATCGACAAAGAAACATCCCATCCTGGCTCAGACGTAACCACAATCTATTTCATATTGTTAGTAGGACATCTACAGACTGGTATTTACTCTGTCATTTTATTTCACGTCTAAATGGAAGTGAATGATCTTCCTTTTCTACTGCATGCTCTGACTCCCGAGGCTTTACTAATTGTTACACGGTCAGTTTCCTCGTGGAATTAATCTATTTCCCGTTCATCAGCAAAAAAAAAAAAAAAAAAAAAAAGGTTTAAGTGAAGCCTTATGTGGCGCTGTCTTTATAGAAGCCAACAACACCGAGGCGAAAGGGTCAAGATGAAGTTAATTGAGTCATTTTGCTAATTCAGTAACTTGATATAATAAGCAGCAACAAAACCACACGGTGACACAGCGCCGCCATTTAAAAGAGGGTGTTCTCCGTCGAAGCTGCAGCGAGGAAACCGAGGTTTTTGCAGAACTTGAACGAGAGCTGCGTTCCTTACAGTAATGCAGCAATCAGGTCAATCACCAGAGGGTTTTTTTTTTTTTACATGCAGAGAAGATGATATACCATAATGAAAGCACAGCAGCTTCCTATTAAAATTCCTGCTAAATTGTGGAAAAATGTTTGCCCGTTGGGTGGAGCTGGCTTAATTTGAAGGGGAGTATGATAAAGAATTCAGAATTGGGTTTGGGTCACCGCACTGAATGATAGGCTGCTCGGAGCGGTTTGCGATGGACAATGTGGGGTGGCTTGGACTCCATGCACAATACTGCTATGATTGCTGAGCTGTACCAACATTACATGGTAATCCTATAATTCATTTGCGGGCCAAGTTACAAATAATTAAGGCATTGTTATGACAGGAGCAGCCCTTACACTCCTAATGTAATAATCAAAAGCTTTTACTGCGGCAACCCCAAAGCTCTTATGTAAGACGGTATATATTTACAGCTTCCATCACACACACACACACATAGAAAAAAAAAAACTGCGGGGCGACTGTAACAGATAAATTGATGAAACGTAATACAAAATCAATTCAGATTACTCAGAAACAATGAAAAGAAAGAGTGTGTGTGTGTGTGTGTGTGTGTGTGTGGGTGTGAGGATGGCAGCTGGGAGGCAGACACGGTCCAGGAGAATTGTCCCCCTAGCAACTGACCTTTTCGGCAGATGGCAGTTCCAGAGTAACAGCCACCCAGCATCACAATGGCCATGGCCTCCTAACATCTCCATCACTTCATCATCTACGACCTGCCACAGCACGTCACGCAGGAGAGAACCGAACACACACACACACACACACACACACACACACACACACACACACTTCCTCTTCCTCAGCTTCTCTGTTTTTATTTCTCAAGAGTTATTTGACATTCTCCACACAAACGTTCGAGCCCACGTTGAGGAGAGACCGGGGTATGCAGGGCAGCGAAGGGGATGATAGGCGGTAGAGATTTAGTAGAGACACAGCGGACACTCACTGCTGTCCGCAAACCTCCAGACACTCTGAAACCGCCGTATCCCGTTGTTGGGTTTTGCTGGTACATAGTGAATCAGGGTGGGAATGCGGACAGACCGCTCGACCACTGTGAGCAATCAGTATGATGTTTGTGGTCAGGCTCTGTGCCCCTGTGGAGCGAGATGGAGACCGAGCACTGCAGTTAAGGTGGGAGGGATAAAAACCTTGTGGTGTTTGTGTCTGCGTGCATGTGTGCTGGTGATATGCCGGTACTCCTCATATGTATATAAACACGTTGGGAATAGGAGTGTGTGTGTGTGTGTGTGTGTGTGTGTGTGTGTGTGTGTGTGTGTGTATAGCGTGTGTACGCCCGTCTGCACGTACAAGGGTTTGCGCGTTTGTCATAATTTATGCTTTGTTGCCGACCACCCGCACATACAGAGCATGACCTCTTGATTGAGTCTTTGGCTTGACGGCCTGCTCCCAGTTGGCCCATTTTGATTCATATTAAAAGAATCTCCCCGACCGCATGACATGAGATGAAGTCCTCAACGCCGACCGCCCATACCTCGTCACACTACGGCCTATGGGTGGCCCGCAGTCCGTCGGTGGTCAGCTTCAAGCGGCGTTTGGTGTAAAGGACTGGAATGTCTAGGCCATGATTTGAGTGTAATATCCATTGAGAAACAGTAAAATTCCTCCATCAAAAATGAGTGAATGCATGACAGAAATGGAGAAACAACAAAGTGACATATCCAAATTGGTTACATTGGGATTAAGTGATCTAGGTGGAAAACTGTGAGTCAGAGTATGACTGCAAAACCGCTGTATATTTTAGAAGAAATGATCTGATAGCAAACACTGTCAACCCCCCGCCCTGTAAACAGAAGGGTAATGACAGGGAGAGACTCTGTGGAAGGATAACCGACAGCAGAATGTGTTTACAGACATCTGACATCCTATGGGTACAGCACAGCAACCCACACCGAGTCCCACATGAAATATGAAACACATACTGCGGTGGAGTCCGTGTGACACAACATCAGCCTCATTTCACTTGTCAACAGGGGTGAAGCCTGCGTTTATCTAATCATCGAGACCGGAGAAACAGACTTGTCGATGATAAATGACCGCGTTATTTGTCTAGCCATATTGGATTTGAACAGTTCAGCTTCCGTGCACGCAAGAGCATCTATCTGAAACGACCTAACATTTAACTTAAATGTCTAAAGTATCTGTATAATTTACTACGATCTTAACATACTTATTGCGCTGCTTTTTTCTTGCGCTACATGTGAGATGCTGTATGTCCTTCTACCATGTCCGTTAATATGGATCCACCACAGCAAGTCAAATTCATTGTAGTGCACTTGACCAATAAAGATGATTGTGATTCTAATCTGTATTGCCATTTTCATATCAATAAACAGCACTGAGGATTTTGTGAATGAGTAGGGCCGTTATCTCTAATCCAGTGGATACGTGATGTCATTCATGCTTTTGTATCCTCTGGACTGGACTACTGCAACTCCCTGTTCACTTGCCTTAGCCAGACTACTGTATCTAGACTGCAATTGGTTGAAAAAGCTGCTGCTCGTCTTTTACAACCAAAACTAAACGAAGCCCACGTTAGCCCTGTACTGGCTTCTCTTCACTGGCGCCCAGTGAATTTTAGAATTCATTTCACACTCCTTTTAATCACTTATAAAGGCGCTGCATGGTCTGGCTCCTGACTATACTGCTGACTTAGTGTGTCCATACAACTCTATGAGACTCTTAGGTCATCTAATAAGAAACTTTTAGCCATGCCTCGTGTTCGTCTTAAAACTAAGGGTGATTGTGCATTTGCTGCAGCTGGCCTGAACGTTGGAACAACCTTTCCCATGATGTACGAGGATCTGATTCATTGTCCACTTTTAAAAAGTGACTAAAGACACATTTTTATTCCATTACATATCATGATGACTGATGCTAACCTTCAGTTTATGTATTTCTTACTGCAAGTTTCTCTCAAGGTTTTAGGTTCTTATATGTTCTAGTATCTTTTATTATTTTATATATATTTTTTTTTATATATGTGTTTTTCATATACTGTGTTTCAAGTTTTTTAAGTTTGTCCAGTCTATTTTGTTTTTGACACGGCCCCTTTTATTTTTGTGTGTTTGTGCATTTTGTGAAGCGCTTTGTGACCTCTGCTTACAAAGGTGCTGTATAAATAAAGCTTACTTACTTATTTACTCACTGACTGACTTACATGTGTTTCAGACAAAGAGAGAAAGTGCTCCATTTTTTGGGTTTAATTACAAGCAGTGTTTTTACAGCGACAGTGGGCGAGCGCTCAGTACTGACACAGCAGCAGAGGAATGTTTATTTGCTGCAGTTTAGGAGCCGAGTGGCTTGCAGGAACTATGACACATTCCTGTGTCACTGGCTCTCCCGCTCGCAGACACACTCCACTACCCACGTTCACACTGGCGCCCCTCCTCTCGCTCCACAACTGCACGTACCTTCACACCTATTCCTCCAGCGCACATCCTGCACACCCTCGAAATGTTGCACCTCTGGAATTTGCAAGCACCCCCCCACCCCCCCCTCCCCACCCAGCCTTATATTACTACAACTATGATCATTCATTGCGACTTAGTGTGACATTACTTAGTAGACTCAATACTTCCCCAAAGTGTGTGTCACAAAGTGTGTGTGTGGCACAGTGACTTAGAGATCAATGATTCATGGCTTACTTCAGCATTGGGGATCCCTGCCCACAAAATGTGTGTGCGTGCGTGTGTTTGTATGTGTGTACATCTGTGTGTGTGTGTGTGTGTGTGTGTGTGTGTGTGTGGCTGACTGCAAGCACCTCTCCATCTTTCAGCCCTTCTCCAGTCCCATCCATTATCCCCAGCATCTGGCAGCCCAAGCCTGTAAAGGAGACATTTCTCTTGGCAACTGTTTTTTAAAGGCAGTGACACAGGGGACAGCCAACCACAGGAGCCACACATCTTCCAATCTGCATGCATACTGAGAATGGCTTGCATAACAGAACCACCCCAATCTCTCTCTCTCTCTCTCTCTTTCTCTCTCACTCACTCACACACGACACTGTTCCCACCCACCCTTGTCTCTCTGCAATATACTCACCCAACCTTTGAAGGCTAATAGCTTCCAGAACTAGAGCTATCCTACAAACTGTGCCAGCAGTCTTTCAATATGTTTTGCACCCTAAAATGCTCCCGCTGGCCCCTAAATGAATATTGTGTGAGAGCGATACGCAGGACAAGCGGGCTAGTGGAGCTACGTTGCAGCAGCAGTAAGTGCTGTGATTTTATGTGCAAATGTGTCTAATTTAGTGACATTAAAAGCATGTTGTTGACATGGGCAATGTCCAAAGTGCCAAAGTTAAATCATCAAACTTACTCTGTAAATGTCAGCCGCATGCTTTGGGATGCTACAAGTCATACAAGTCAACAAATGCTCAAGGGGTGTTTGAGCCCTCAGTGCTGTCTCACAGATGGAAGGCTGATCCATAGAAAGATGAGTGCCCCCAAACATGTCATCAGCTAACGCTTGGCTGCTGAAGAAATGCACAGTTTTTGTATAATTGCAAAGTCTTTCACACTGAGTTCACTCAGTAAATGCATTATATTAATAACACATGCACATACATGTGGTATACAGTGTACAGCTGCAGTGAGCGAGCTCTCTGGAAGACAAGCATAATGTTGACATTTGTTTTTGCTTGGCTGCTAGTTATGGAGTTTTCTGGAAGGAGTTTTAAGTGACTCATCTGAAAGACAAATGGTGTGCTAGGAGTTACCTTGATGGAGTAAGCTGTCTGGAAGAAAACCATAATGCTAGGAGACACTGTTTGGTTTTGGTAGGCTCTTAGCTATACATTTGTCTAGCAGGAACGTCCCTTAACTCCTCTGGGATGTAAAGAGGTTTCTTCACCATCTGCAGTATGGTGGCTGAGTGGTTAGCATTGTCACCTCAGAGCAAGCAGGACCTGGGTTTGATCCCTGGCCACAGCCCTCTCTATGTGGTGTTTGCATGTTCTCCCTGTGTTTTAGCTCTGGTGTTCCCCCACAATCCAGACATGCAAGTCAGGTGGAGTGAAGACTGGGTTGCCTATCGGCACTAATGTGTGTTTATCAGTGTTAGCCCTGGTGACCTGTTCAGGGTGTCTCTCTGCCTTTCACTAAAGACACATTTAGGCACACACATCTTTCTGGTGAAGCATTTAGCAAGTTACTCATGGCGTCACCCCGCCTAACCCGCAAGGCCACAGTGTACTTTCTGCAGAAATTCATTTTGGCAAGTTTGGATGGACAAAAAGACACATTTGCAGAAAAAAATGAAACGCCATTGGCTTCAGACTCAGCAGTATGCACAGGCTTACTTGCTGAACTAGTCAAATTCTTTGCACACAGTGCACAACTGTCTGCAATTGGTCTGGTTGGTGGTGTTGCCTGGTAAACAAGTATCTCCATTTCTTTTTCCAATTCATTGCCTTTGTTTACATTTCCATGATCTCATGGTCAACTCTATCAAAATGAATTATTTCAAGGTTAAGCTTGCTGAGTTTGTTACAGGATATCTGCACTTGTATGACTGATCAAGCAGCTTCTAAATCCTTGTATTCCCAGCTGCCTTTGTCACTCTTTCACTGCAGCCATTGTTGTTGCTGTTGTTTTTGTTTCCACTATATCCAGTTTCATTAGGTCACGGTTACCTTAATCGTAATGCGTTCCTACTGGCATGGAGTGTGAATAAACAGACAATAAGAAGCCTCGGGGAGTAGACACACATTTGTATGGCGGCGTGCGTTTCTATTTGGGCACCTTCGACTTCATACCGCCCCCTTAAGACAACGTTCAGGGCTCTAACACCTTCAATACGGACAACGTTGCCATCTAAACGGTAAAAGGCTGCCATCTAGTGGGCCACAGGTCATATTACAAACTCAAAATCTTAATTTAAACTGAAGAAACAGGTTTATGGGGTTTTGATGTCTATGGAAGAAACAACGTCTGTCCCTCTGGCTCCAAAACGACCGTTTACGGGACACATATCATAGGCATACAAAGGATATTTATTGTGTTGTTTTTACCCAGGCGGCGCGGGTTCGACTCCCGGTATGAGAACTACCCTTTTACCCTTAACACTGGTAATTTATCACTTTTCATCATTTTTGGGATTTTGCGACCATTGTCATTCGTGTCACGGTGACCTTACACATCTTCTGATCTAGTAAAGACACACTCCCTGCTGAGTAGCTGTAGTCTGAAGCAATCAGTTGATAAGCTGAGGAAAGCTGGAAAAGAACAAGCTTGACTAGACCAGTGTCAAAAAGAATAGAATTGAAAATAACTGGAAAAGTTGGGTGTCTTTAACTTTATTCCAGGTGTGTGTGTGTGTGTGTGTGTGTGTGTGTGTGTGTGTGTGTGTGTGTGTGTGTGTGTGTGTGTGTGTGTGTGTGTGTGTGTGTGTGTTGGATGTGCATGCATGTTTGATATGGAAGCGTATAATTAACTTAATCCAAAGGTTAGTGCAGATTGGAAAATGAAAATGAAAGGAAGAGGAAAATAAAATTTCAAATGTTAATTCAGATGTAAAAAGTGAGAAGCGACGCCCCCTTTTGCATAACATTTCCATGGTCTACCAACCTGTCAGTCATTCTCTGAATGAATATTGACTTATTGACTCAAATGATGCATGCAAAAGTGGAAGATTAAAATACTATTGGATTGCATCTTCATGTTCATTTGGATTAAGTTAAATTTATTTTGATGGCAAGAGAGTCTGTCTCCATATATGTGATGTTGGAAAGAAACATTCCACTTCTACTAACTACATCTGAATAAAAGCTTAAATAAAAGTGAATATATACAACTGCTAAAAAACACAACTGACAACAGTGAATTTGTTTTTTGAGTGACTGGGTTTATTTAGTGAAAGACAGAGAAAGACCCTGGACAGGTCGCCAATCCGTCACAAGGCCAACACAGATCGACTGTCAATCACTTTCAGGGCAATTTAGAGTCTCCAATTCACCTGACCTGCATATCTTTGGACTGTGGGAGGAAACCGGAGGACCCGGAGGAAACCCACGCCAACACAGAGAGAACATGCAAACTCCACACAGAGAGGACCCGTGTCCCTCTTGCTGTGAGGCCACAGTGCTAACCACTGAGCCACTGTGTCGCCCACAGGGAGACCTATGAAGGTTTCTGCTAGTCAAACACCTGAGAACCACCTTGACGATGACTTTTACACTCGAAAAATATTCACCCACCCGTTAATCTGAAATCAGAGAAGCAGCTGCACACTTGAAATATATTTGCTCAGATTTAATCACTTGGGCATCAAATTATCTGCAGCAATTTTACATGCAGATTGAACATTTATGATGCCCAAGACGTCATCTGAGAAGTTGCAGTGGCAGATTCAATTTGTTCTGCCAAGTGCAAGTTTCAAGTGCGGCTGCTACCACATTCATTCAGATGTTCACTTTTACATCTGTAAATGTTTTCTGTCTTCGATCACGCGTGGGTGGATATTTTCTGAGAGTCGTTCTCAAGTGCTTGGCTAGAAAACCTCCGTAGGGAACTTCACTCCACATCTTCGGCTTTGGTCGCACAGCAGCAGAATGTCCTCATCCACCTTCTTCTGCTTCGTCTAGGGCTTGCTGACCTCTAAAAATCAAAAGAGGACAATAAAGCGACCTTGTTGGATTCCAACAAGGTCGCTTTATTGTCATTGTACTTGACAATTCAGACACAAGTGGAGGTGAATGTCCTACCAGATGTGGAGTGGATCAGGTCATTGTTCGAGGGAGGGCCTGCAGGGCTGCTCAGGGGAACCTGAAGGGGTGGCCACAGTGGCAGAGTCCACAGTGGGGCTTGCTGTTGGAGCTCCAACCTGTGAGGAGACCATTAGTACTATTAACAAGAATCACATTAATTCCTGGTTGAGTCAATTTTTTTCATTTTTCATTCAGAGATGGTGTCCAGTGATGGAGTCCCCTCAGTTATCACAGCCAGGTGTTTTTATCCAGAGTCCAGAACCGCCTGGGGGCTACACACACACACACACACACACACACACACACACACACACACACCGTTTTAAGTTCAAGTTTCTAAGAGCAGTATTTGTATCCATTGTTTTTGATGTCATTTGGCAGAGACCAATATGTGCTCAAAGTGAACAAGTCTGTCCTGATATTGGTGATCAAAAACTGCACTTCTAGCGTACTAATGCCTTTTGTCATCAAATCTTGCAAATTTCACATATGGATGCACAAGGTCCCTGGTCTGCTCACATTATGGCCTAACTGGACCATTTCCTTCCTCTTCCACCCTCATCTGAGGGGGGAGTGGAGCTCTGGAGGAAATAATCTTACTTAATTTGTTTAATTTGTTTGTTACCTAATCAGGTTTCCCATCACTCAGATTGGGGGCCATGTCTGAGTTAGGGTGAACCAAGATGGCACCTTCAGTGGAAGTTCCCCTAGCGCTGGTGAATGAGGACACATGCAGTTAACATATACTCAGATTACCTCAGATTTGTTGTAGGTGAGTGAATGAATAGGTGAATATTTTCTGAGCGTAGTTCTCAGGTGTTTTGCTAGAAAAAAACCTACATAGAGACCACAGGTCTCACTCCCCAGGTGAGGCCAAAGGTCTCACTCCCAGGTGTGACCTTGGCCGAACCACAGCAGCAAAATGTCCTCCTCAACCAGGAGAAGAAGCGTCAGTTACCATGGTAACTGAATCAGAGTTTGAGTTACCTCTCTTTCTGGAACAGGAAACCCAGAGTTTCCCTCATCTCAGGGTTACCAAACTCAGAGTTTTCACTAAACCCGCTTCTTGGAACAGACCCCAGATGTATGTCTGAGGACCATAGATAAGACCTGTTTAAACTGGAATGTAGTTTTTACTGCTTTGTGTGCAGTACTACCTCTATACATAGCTCTTTTGTGTTTGAGAAGATTATTGAATGGGTTTCATTGGTGTGGGTTGTTTTATGTTTTATTATGCAGATTTTTACTGCTTTGTGTGCAGTACTACCTCTATACATAGCTCTTTTGTGTTTGAGAAGATTATTGAATGGGTTTCATTGGTGTGGGTTGTTTTATTATGTTTAGGAAATTTATTTTGCAGGTTGCCATTGAGTTTATTTTGCAGATCCCCTTTGAGTTTATTTTGTTTTGCAGGTTCCCATTGAGTTTATTTTGTTCAGTTTGCAGACTCCCATTGAGTTTATTTTGCTTTGCAGATTCCCATTGAGTTTGGCAGGTCCCCATTTGTGATTCATTGAGTTTTGCAGGTACCATTCAGTTTTGGTTTGCAGATTCCCATTGAGTTGATTTATTGTGTTTTGCAGGTTCCCATTGGAGAGTCATTGAAGGTTCCCTTGACACACGAAACCTGGCTTGCATTTCCTCCACCTGCTCCGCTCACACCAGAAAGACCACCTGAGGTGAGATTTGAACCCTGGCCTCCACAGGACAAAGGGACATCAGTTGCAAGGGTCCTTACCACTTACCTATTCCTGGGGGAGAATACAACCCGGAAATGCCACCTTTGTCAAGCAGGTTCCACTGTGTTACTGGCCAAATAATTTCTTGAACATTAAGACCACCAGGGACCATTCGAAATATCACCAGCTTTTGAAACTGTGCGCTCATCAAGTCATACTATGAAAAAACTAGCCAGCTAGCTCAACCATATCATCACCTGTCAATCATGACTAATGTTGTGATGTAACATTGAAGGCTTGTTGGTCTAGCGGTATGATTCTTGCTTTAGGTGCCAAACATCCCAGGTTCAAATCCTGGACAAACCCAGCTGGTTTCTATGTTGGAAACCTCAAATCCATTTTGATCAATGGTGGGGACAATGACTGATCCAACCAATCTGTGGAGCTGACATGTCAAACACACTTTTCATGTCTCAGTTAGTGAGGACAAGGCCACCGTCTTCTAAACCCAACCTTCTGCTGGGTGATGAGATCTGAAATAAGGAACTAATATGTCTATGGTTTGATGTCAGTAATAATGTTCACAATGTGTTGTCAATAATGTATATGGTTTGGTTTGATGTCAATAATAATGTGTAGTGGAGGTGTAGGACAGTGTAGGACAGGTGTAGGGCCTCCTCCTACTCTGGTCCAGTGTATCCTCTCTCTGTCTCTCTCTGGTTTGATTGGTGAGGAGGAGGCTCTCTGTCCTGCACACACTCTTCGACTTTTTCTCTCTTCAGTTAGATTCTGTAATATCAGTAACCCATGTCTGTAGTTGTCACCCTGTCAATGTAAAGAGGATGGCAGAAGATAAAAAGCAACAGGAAGAAAGAAATAGCAAAAGGTGCAATAAGTGATTTTTTCCCCCTGCCACTAGAGGGGGCTACTGAGTCAAAACAAAGTTGAGGCTTTGAACACCCCACCTCCATCTCCCCTTACCCACGCCTAGTAGGTGCCAGTATATGTTCAACCTGCAGAGGGACCAAAACCTTCTATCACTATTAGGAGGGGATCAAAACCTCAGGACATTTTTTCTTTTACAATTTAATACCTTTTATTCTCTCTCTTTCTCTCTCTCTTGCTCTCTTTCTCTCTCTCTCTCTCTCTCTCTCATCTATATATGTTTTGCTCTATGCATTGGTTTTGAACGGGTGGGTGTGCCAAAAGGCGGAAGTGTGTCGTAAAGTCCTCGGGAGAGCTTCCGGGTCGTCCTCTTTTCGGCCTTACGCTGCACGATGGTGAGTGTCTCTCGACTACTCAAAAGGCCTTTAAAGCTGTTTAAGAGTGATTGGACGAGAATGTGCTCCTATTATTAAGTGTAAACCTGCACCTTGTTATGCTTATCTTGATGATTATTTATTTGTAATGTTACAATTTATCGGATACACATTTTGTTTGAGGGATCAGCCGAAGTCGTGGCGGTCTAGTTAGCTTAGCTTAGCTGGTTGCCGTCAAAACCGTGAAACACCGGGCAAGAGACCGCAGTGCTAGCAGGCTCAGTGGGAGCCACGGTCAGTTAGTAGAGGTGTGTACAGATTTTTCTCTTGTACCCAGAGCAAAATCTTGTATCGCTATCTAATTTACAGACGAAGAAGAGAAGGAACAACGGCCGCGCCAAGAAGGGACGTGGGCATGTCCAGCCCATCCGCTGCACCAACTGTGCCCGGTGTGTGCCCAAAGACAAGGCCATCAAGAAATTTGTCATCAGGAACATAGTGGAGGCTGCTGCTGTGAGGGACATCACGGAGGCCAGCGTGTTTGATTGTGAGTTGCTGCTGTCAATCCATTAAAAATCCTACTGGAAGTCACAACACAAATGATGATTGAGTTGGTATTGCAGGAATTACCTTAACTGAAATCTCTCTCTCTCCCTCCCCCCCAGCCTATGTGCTTCCCAAGCTGTATGTGAAGCTGCACTACTGTGTGAGCTGCGCCATCCACAGCAAGGTCGTCAGGAATCGCTCCACAGAGGCCAGGAAGGACCGAACACCACCACCCCGCTTCAGACCCAGTGTAAGTTAAATTAAACAGATCCCGTCCTGTAGGGAAAGTGTCATTTGCAGAACCGAATCACAATGGGGACATCTGAAACGAGTCATGGGGCATTTTCTGCTATAGCATCGGAATGAAAAGCCAAAGGGGGGGTGACTCCAAAAATGTTTGATGCAAAGGTAAATCTGTCCACTTGTGAAGACTGGTAGTATTTGCCATGGACAACACTATTTAACTGTGCAAATTCACAACTAAAAATCAACATACACCCACATCAGACCTTTGCGGTTAATTAGCTCAGTCATAGGTGTCATATTTGTATCTTTGATGCCCATGGGAATGCGGTATCTAAATGCATACAGCAACAGAACGGCTAATCTTCAAAGATTGACATCTGAAATGGTGGCTTTCCTTTAAGGCAAAAGGCCAGACATCAAACATCCTAAAATGTAGGTTAACCCCTGCTATGTTGAAGGGTTTACCTTTTTCAGATGTGGTCTTCATAAGAAATTAACAACCTGTGTCTGTCAGAGACTTAATATGTAAGATGGACAGTACAAAACATCAAGTATCATCTCAGATATGTTCCAGTGACCCCTTTAGCTAGCCTCTAACTTTGTGCATGAGATCTCCTCAGTGTTTCATTCATAATGATGCTTATCTCATAATCAGTATACCATATCATGCAAATCATTGCATACAGACTGCACATTCTTGCATCATAGCTGTTATGGTTGTGAGGGGTGATTCTCTCATCAGCCAGGGCATACAGGTGAGTAATGCGATAGACCAGTAGTCCTTAAATCTGCACCTCTGGGTCCAGAGTCCTGCTGGTTTTCATTCTAGTGTTCTAATCAGGGATTGATTTACACTACCTGGTAGGATAGAAAACCAGCAGCAGTCTGGACTAGATTTGAGGACCACTGCAACAGACCATATACCAGAGGCAATCATGTGCCATGGAGGGCCGAGAGTATGCAGGTTTTCACTCCAACCAAAGAGTTCACCAGGTGATTTCACTGAGTAGCCCCTCCTCCCTGGTTGAAGGTGTACTCTTTGCTCACCCCTGCCATATACCCTCCATTCTCCAAGGCTGAACGCTGTGGGTTAACTTATCTATACAGTTTAGAGGCAGTGTCCCAAATTGTGAATAAGTGAGGTTCTGCACTAGCCTGAGAAGTGATTGATTGGCAGTTGAATATTTCTACTGAAATGCAATTCTTTGTGAATTTGTGGGGAGCACAAATAAGGGAATAGTTTCTGATCAGTTCATCTTTTTCTCCGTTGTAGGGTGGTCCCCCACGAGCCCCTCCAAAGCCTATGTGATGTGGAATTTTACAATTGTCATTGTGAAATAAAAGTGGTGAGATAAGTCAAACCTGCGTTGTCTTTGTACTTTCATAAAGATAGCTGACTGCTGTTGATCAGAGGACCATGATGAAAACAAGTGTGTACAGAGTGTAGTTTCCGTTGCCTCTAATATAAACACACATTAGACTCCTAATGCACCGTGAGAGGGAACTCAGCACAGGACGTCAGGCATGAAGATTTGGACGTAATGTTCAAACTAAGGAAAATACATTTTACAATAAATGTGACTTTATTGACAGTAAAAAGTTTCTAGAATATTGAGGGGCACGCATTTGTAACTGCAAATACATCTTAGAACGCAACATAACTTTTTGAAATAATGAGGCAGTTGTACATCTTTAACTTTGAGGTAAAGTGTTTTGTCATGTTACATCATTTCACAAAATATTTTAAACATTAAAAGTCCACACAAGGAAACGAAAACCCATGCCTCATTTTCACTTCTTGAGATTACTTCACATTTGAAAAATAATTCACAATTCAGATGAAAGCAGAAAATGACAAGCACACATGCTATATTCCATTCACACACATTTCTCTACATATCAAACCAAGTGCATTTTTAGATTTCTTTTTTCTCAAAAGGTTTCAAGTACATTTTTGCCAGCAATTAAAGGAAATAAATTTAAACTATGAAGCAGCAAACCCACAATAACAAGTTAGAATACTGAATTTGGTCTCATTCATGTTCCCAACATTAACATTATCAGCCAACTCACCGTACTGTAGCAATAAGGTATTCGGGTGCTATAAAGAAGCAGGAGGTAACATTTGATGGACTTGAGGAATATGCTGGATAAGATTTGGGATATAGCTGACTAAATACACCAAGGCTGTAACAAACAACACTAAATAGATAATCACAAGTAATTTTAAATAACTGAAGAGACTTCAAATTATTTTGTTAATTATTCACTTCCCCATTATGCGAACTATTTAAAGTTTTAGCCTCAACCACTGAGTGCAAAACCACAAAAAGACTGAATTTATGAAATCGATATTTAATTCTCAGTTTGTGACACACCCAGTCACACACTGCAGCGAACTTGTGTAGACCACGGGTCTAGTCCGACGCAGTGGGGTTCTGTTGAAGGCCAGCCCCATTAAAACACTATGCAATTCATCAGTGCAGTAGATCAATCACAGAAAAAAATTAACTTAAATCGTAAAGCCATCAAGTGCTTCGGTGAAGACGCTCATATATAAGCAGGGAACCTAAAAGTGCAGTCCTCTGTACGGGGTAGCACCCTGGCCCATCTCAGTCAGGCTCCTACTTTACACTACATGGGTCATGGTCTGATCTGCACCAGTATTCTAAGGCTCACTTTAAAATCCAGCAACCTATTCTACATCTGAGTCCTGAAAGCCGATTTCCACCTACGGTGAATATTTTCAAGTTGATTTCCTCCGTGACTTTGCTATGTCGTGATAGTCTTCTCATTGATCTCAAGTGCAGCTGCAAATATTCTCCCTTCTGAGGTGACTTTGCACACTGTTGAACCATGCTGTAAACAATATGTATTCCTAAAACAGGGTCACTGCTTTAGGAGTTAAGGCAATCCATTTCTGTGCTTCATCTGTGACAAAAGCTCCTCCCTAACCCAGAGGCACAAAGCTCTCAGTGCATATTAATCTTACTTGACATACCACCCAAAATCCCCTCAACCACAAAAACACAAAGCTCTCTTAGTGCACACTAAGCCTACCAAACATAATTCACAAAATGTATGTGCCATGCTTCTCTTAATCTAATTTTTTTTTACAAGCATCTATAAACTTTTGATTTAGTCCATTCTCTTTCACCCAAAATATGGGCCTGTGCACCTGACGAATCAAAGTGCTAACTACACCACTTAGGAAAAGATGGCTAGTGAAGATTTTTGAGCACCAGGTTTCCCCCACAGTTTGTCAGTGAGAGGAAATCCCCCAAGAAGGCACTTTTGAAGCAAAACCAATAGTTTTGCCGGATGGTTTGATTTGGGAGTGCAATCAATCATAGAATGTAATTTGCCTCCCCTAATCTTTGAATGATGCAGTGAAGATTCTTCACTCACACCTGCTGTAGCTTGGTTCATATTCTGACATTAAAACCACAAGTCCTTTTACTAACACTAGAGATTCAAAGCAACTGATCTGGTGCAGAACAAACAAAGCCCACAACTTCAGGGAGCAGCAGTCATCCCCACCTCATCCTACCACTATTCCCTGTCCTCTCCACAAGCTCCCCCCTCTCCTCAGCCCACCTGGTGCTCTCCGCGGCTGATATGAGAGGAGAACTCATAGCGGTCCTGGCTGCTGTGGCCGCAGATGTTGCACTCAAAGGGCTGGCCGAAGCCGTGACAACCCATGTGGATGGTGAACATGACATGGTCCAGGAAGAGGATGCGACAGTGTGGACAATGGAAGGAGCGCACAGGCCGGCCCTCCCTGTCTACCACCTGCACAGTCTGCCTGGAAGACAGGGGTGACCCAGGTCTCCTCTTCACTACAGTGGGAGGCATATGACATGCCCTCTCCCACTCTGGGTCCAAGTCTTTGGCCTGGCTGGGGCTGGACGTGGGATGGCTGCGGGGCAGTGCTGTGGTTTGGTAGTGGAGGTGGTGGTGGTTGGAGGTACTAGTTGGGGCTGCAGCCCCTGTGCTCTGCTCTTCTGCTGTGCTCTCTGTGTCTGTGGAGTCAGGACAGCCGTTGGGCGAGGTGGTGTGGCTGTGGGCTGAAGGTGGTCCATCACGGCCTTCACCTGCCTCCCGCCCAGCCAGGCCACGAGACGGCACTGCCAGACCACCTGCACCATGGGCACGGGGGCCCTGAGGAGCCACATGGCTGTTAACTGAGCCCATAACTGAGCGCAACTCCGACAGGAAGGCGGGGTGGTAGAGTTTGGGTGGCTCGTGTTTGTCACCTTTACCCCTGGCTCCCTGGAGGTGCTTACCACCCAACACCACCGGCCCAGCAGAATCCCCGGCAGGCTGAGAGTTCATGAGGTCCCCCTCCTTCTCAGAGCCAGAGGACAGTTCATAAGGTGCTTCAGGTAAGTCAAGACACATGAATTTTTCACCTGTGAAAAGGATGCATCAGTAATGGACTAAAGATGGAGGGTCTCCTGGAGTGACTTCATATGATCATCTTGGCTAACAATGTTTTGTTCAGCAAGATAATCTTCACAAATGAACACCACTTTTATGATTTTTGAAGTGTAAATGCAATCGCCAAAAATAAAAAGCTAACGTTAGGCTATAAACGAACTACACCATGGTCGCATGACTTCAATGTCACAACCACTAAAAATACTATAAATTGATAAATCTACAAGTTGGAAAGTTTGAGTTAGAATAGTTTGGAAGAGTGCGAGTATAAACACAACTAGAGGCTGTAAAAGCGGACTAGTCAGTAGATGAGTTTCCATGTTCAGCGTGATGCCGTTTAATGTCCCCGACAACCTCTGTAGTCTCATTTAGTCACTTGTTAGCAACCGTCTTTTTTAAGACACGTAAAAGCTTCAAAATTCACAAGTGTGGTATTTACTGATGTATTTTACATCACGCTTAAACGTCAAAACCGCTTAAGCGTGTCTTAACCACAGACCTTATTTCAGGCATCTAACCAAAAAACAATTGAAAAAATCCATAGATTTCGAGACGAGGGAACTGGAAGTGGAAAAAATCCTAACTCCTTTCCGGGGTTTAGGACTCATTCCTGGCCCACTCTATTCTTTGCACTATGGGGCAGATGATGATGTCAGACCAACAACTTGTTATGGTTCCAATAGATAATTAAATCCTTATTAAGCTAAGACAGATCTCAATATTTGTATAAATACAATAAAAACACTCGCCATAAATAAATCAACAAGACACCTGTTGGATTTGGATTATATAACTAATAACTTTAACTTCCTTGTTAAACGCTGAGTAAATATGAAAAACATACAAAAACACTCACCCAAAAACTTCTGTGGTGTTGACCTCTTGCGTTTGGTGATGTTATTAGCCAGTCGCTCCACAAACTGGAGTTTTTCTGTGGATAGCTGGAGCACTGGCTTAGACATTGGCTCCAGGCTTGGTGACTCTTCTGCAAACAAAAGCACATATTTTATCAATATACTGAACGTGCTTCATTCTATATATGGCATTCATCATCATGCATAAACTTAAAGGGCTAACATCTGTGATGAACATGAGCATGTTATGTGTGTGTTTAATGTTACCCTGTGCTGTCTGTGTGCTGATTGCTGTCTGGTGATCCAGACTCTTCAGGTAGCTATGGCAGCGCTCAAGGTGGTCATCGAGTGTGCTCTGTTGCTTGTAGCTGCGATTACAGTAGCTGCACTTGAACGGTTTGCCTACTGTCGGAGAGGACACTGCAATGCAGAGACAGAATATTCAATTGATTTCTTCAAAGGTGAAAAAATGGACCACTATAAAATTGGACCATAGACAATAGCTAATGAAAGATCAGCACTACTGTTGTAATGTAAAACATTTGCTGAAAATCAGTAAGCGAACTATTATAAAGGTGTTACTTATTTACGCATTTATGGAAGGGGATTTCTTTCTGAAGAAATATTCATTGGCTATTTTAGAGAAAACGGATTTCCTCATTCTTTAGAAATGCCTGAAATTGTTTTTTCTTTGCTACTCGTCAATGACGATAAAAAAGCACGCCCAACCCTTCACCGCAACGTTCCACCTCAGCAACCAGTCGGAAGGTCTGACGTCAATTCGCTGAAATCCAAATGCAAGAATCATTTCTTCGAAAATGGAGCTTTTGATTACCGTGGAGATCCACCTAAGACCTGTACATGTACTGTATGTCCTATCGACACCTGTTGAATGCGTGTTCACAAATAGAATAGCACCAACATGATTTCCTGTTTTCAAAAAATTCTAAATGTCATATTGTCATGTGCCGCTACAGTACAGTCTAGTAAAGAATAGGTATTTCCTCTGAACTTCACAGAAGGGGGGAATGTCTAACGCTTGAAACTCTTCTTTCCTAAATTCAACTTGATTGAAAGTAGTAGTAATATTGTTATGGACCGCCTGTATCCATCAAATTGAATAACTGAAAAGGTGTATGTATGAAAAATGTATATGTTCCGTGTGTTAGGCGCTTACAGATTTACCTGTGTGTGTGCGTAGGTGTCCAGCCAGGGCATCTCTCCGGCGGCAGGCGTAGTTGCAGATGGGACATTTGAAAGGCTTCTCTCCTGAGTGCAGCTTGATGTGGCGCAACAAGTTCCCCTTCTGGGTGAAGGAAGCTCCACACTGGTTACACTGGAAGGGCCTCTCACCTTTGCAACACATAAATGGAAAGGGTTTTCTGAGGTGACTCATTTGTATTATTTTGGCCTTTCGGGGAAAGTGTTTGTCCATGATGTATTTGTCTTGTTTTTGGTGTGTCATAAGCACCTTTGTTCTCACCTGTGTGGCTACGCTTGTGCACCATCAGTACGTTTGGTCCGATGCAGATCATCCCACACACGTCACACTGGAGCTTCCCGTTGGGGAGCCGGACAGGTCCTGGAGAAGCAGGTTTTGGACTGACCAGCTCACTGTAAATGTTTCCCCTCTCTCCTCCAGCCCCACTGTGCTCTGCACTCCCCTCTTCCCTGGTGTCTCCTCCGTCTTCCTTCCCGCCGTCCTCCCTCACCCCCTCTCCCTTCTCAGGCTGTGGAGCACCTGCTGACTCATCATCACTACACAACTCAACCTTGATGGAGTTTGCTGTGTAAAGAGCAGACAGAGAAAAGGCATGTCTTATATTTAACTGTATACAGTCTTGTAGGATTCTGCACATTACATGTAGCCATACTGCAACAACTGGATGATAACTGACCACTGAGGGAGCGGTGTGGAGAGGACTGCTGACTGTTCGGAGATCTCACTGAAGGGACTCGCAACCCACCATAAAACTCCTGTTCCACTGATGACTCTCCTCCACTGCCTGAAACACATACATGTTTAATCTCTGCTATTTATTTAGGTAAATGTTGATATGTGTGGGTGATTGAACACAACTGTATAGTTGTTTTGTAACCTTACCTGGCGCATATGAGAGTCCATTGCAGTCATCAGCATTCATTCTCTCACCAGATGCCTACAGAAAGGGGGTAAAAAAAATAATTTATAATGACCATGTAATATAATAGTAATATATTTTATAAGACCTAAAAAGATGTTCATTTTCACATCAATATTGTATCTCATAGTAAGTGTAATGCTAACCATACAGAATCTATAGTTAGTAGCTGTAGCCGTTTGTCAGTACAAGAATAAATCTGGAACTCAGATTTACACTTTCAGTTCCAAGTTCCTGAAAATAAGTTCACTGCAGTAAACTAATCTACTAAAACCGTTACTCTAGATTCTTCTGCGGTTCACCCTGCTTCTGTGGTATCATGTAGGTTATTCTTCTCCCCTGTCGCCTGCAAATGAATAGCTTTCACATTTAACAGTGAGTTAACGGCTGAGAGGGTTGAAGGAGGAGTTCAACGACATGCATCCGGTAATTTAGAGCGGAGAAAACTCTGCTTGAGGTCACATGAAACACGTGTATTCATTAGTTGAAGACAAACTGAGGACAGCATACAAACAAATCACAATGTCATTTTCAATATTCCCGTTGTTGAGTTACAGCATTTGCGGAAATATTGATTGGCTGCAAATTAACTTTGTATTCTTTATTTTGGTATGTTTTTGTAGAGGTAATATTTTATGTCATTCCGTGTTGAATCCTACACCCACATCTACAATGCTGCACCTTTTGCTCAAATGGATGACAACAGTGGACAGAGGAGACGGTGGAGCAAGCGGCGGGGGGGCGGAGTCAGCAGATCGCAGGGAAATGTCTTGGCATTGGCCGCGCATGGGGAGCAACAGGCTCGGATGCAGCCGGGAGACGCACCAGCCATCCAACGGCAGCGCGCTTAAGGGACGCGTACAAACACTGACCCTTGCCTGACAATTTTATTCCGTCCGAGGTGGGCGACAGCGCAGTATAGCATATACATATTCGATTAACTACCACGTTTCTCCACATTTTCCACGGCTACTTGTTTTTAGCAGCACAATAGGTTTCGCCTCTTGTGACACCTGTCAGGTACTGGCCGATCGAGGCACAGCGCGACACGATGACATTTGTTCCAAGAGTTGCGACTATCCTAATCGCCGCTCTGCATCAAGCTGCTGTCATCTAACATTGAGCATGGCAGACTGGCCTGGGCTGTACAATGTTTCTCATGAGCCGTTGCTATGGCACCCGACCACACGACAAATGGCATTCACCCCTCCAACTACTCAAAAACATACGGTGCTTCCAAATTAATGCCAACGATTGGTCTTACCAAGCGCCGCGACAAAGTCCACAAGCCTCTTCCTTACCTGGCGACCGACTAGTGTTTTCCTTTTTAATTGTCTGGATAGCTGTTTGTTTTCCCAGGCGACGACAGCATCTCCGGGATTTTTTTTACCTGGGAATCCCAAACAACTTCCGGGCCCATGCTGGGATACAGACCGAATAATTGTACATCAGAGCTCTTGATCCAGTGATTGTCGAATGCATCGATGCATGTAAGTTGTACGGATACAAGTGACAAAAATGTAGCGAAAACGATGCCGTCGACAGACCTAACGAATCAACAGTGCAGTTCGCATTTATCTTTTAGGTCAATCTGAGCTACGTGTTTGTCATTACTGTCTTACTTTGCATCAAATTCATTTGGTGATATTCAACCAGGACCAACCATCGAGACATTTTCCCGCAATGCAAATGCATGTCTAACATGGAGTAGATGGGCTATTTTAAAATTCCATGTTGTCTATCAATGTCTGTCAATATTTTACTTTATTGAGACACATTAGACTTCAATGACAGGCAAAATAATTGACACTTTTAATGGTGCATAATCAAAAATTATGTGTGAATAACAGCGGTTGTTCAATAGTTAATAACAAGGTGATAAAACAGGTTTGCTGCCAGTTCAATCAATGCTGTGCAATATTTCATTATATGCTATTCTCAGATGATAATATCTTTAAGACAATACAAGTTCCTGTGCAGCACTTGATTTATATTCCCTGAAAAACACTGTCAATAAATCAGGACTGAAAAAGTAAAGCAGTCAAGAGTGTCATGCCTTTACTCTCTTGCAACATGCAGGCTTGTTGTCGCTGAGGAGTAGAGCACAACTATTTGAATCTGTTGGGTTTATGCCGCTGGAGTAGAAGCTCATAAGCCTCATTGATCTTTATGAACATTTTCTGAGCGTCTTTGCTGGGGTTGTGGTCTGGATGCCAGGTCTTGGCCAGGTCCCTGTAGCTATGCATGATCTCTTCAATAGAAGCCTCTGTGTTCAAGGACAACACCTGGAACATAAACAGGTACACAATGGACACAGTTTGTAAAAGTTAGCTTTGCAGGAGCGTTGACTTCACTCATGTGACTCATCATTTCTCGTAGTCTTTCCAAAGTTTTGTGATGACTCACCTGCAGCGCCTCTTTCTCTCTTTCAGTGTACTCTTTAAGCAGGATCTCCAGTACCTTCTTCCAGGCCTCTTCGGTGTACCCCCCTCCAGTCAGGGCAGACAAGATCCGATAAGGCATTAAAAGGATGTACTCCAACACACCTCTTAGCCAGGGCAAGAACCAGAACATATCCAGCAGTGCTGCTACACAGTCAGACAGGTAGTACAGAGTGGCTGTAGTGTTATGGAAAATACAGTAGCCCAGCGGAGCAGAGAAGGCCAGCCAGGCTAGACCGAGCTTGTAAAGCCGTGGACCTGACAAGAGACAGAGAGAAATGTACCATTAGCAGCTCAAATGATTAAAACAAACAGTGAAGTGAAGTGTGTATGTGATGTGTGTACCTAAAGTACCGCTTCTGTCTATAGGCTACAGTGGCCAAATTTCACCTGCCACTTTCACTATTTTACCAGCCAACTACATTTTAGGACCTCCAAATGCTGGTTAGCCGCAAGAGTGCCTGATGGGGTAACCAAACTTACCAGCTACAGACAAACTTTACCAGTATTTGGCTGGCGGCTGGTTTCCCACCCTGAATGTGACAGACACATACTGCCCCTGGAGGCTGTATAGAAAGTGGGATCTTACCTAGTTCTTCTGTCCTGCCAGGAGGCCGTGGAGATTTGAACCTACGGTGCTGCGCAGCAGTGACACTGGCAGCCAGGCTGATGGGCAGAGGAGATAGGGTGCTGCCATAGAATATAGGTGAGGTAATCAGACAGGCAGTCAGAGTTTTGTGGAGATCTGAAGTCTGCTGACCAGCAGTGGATACCAGATGCACCCCTGCACCCACACATAAAGGCAGGACGATCAAGTAGAAGAAACTGAGAGAGCTCAATCCTATAAGAGCCACAGTGCCAAAGTATATCCCCACACACACCTGCCCAGCAAATCTGACAGGGCCTACAGGGGGAGGGATGGTGGTCGGGGGTCTTCTCCTCACTTCCTCTGCCTCTTGATTCGCCTCACCAACGTACGCAGGGATACGGAAGACCTCTCTGGCCCAGCCAACTCCAAATCCTCCTAGGGTCAGCATCCACAACAGAGCATGGCTGTCTCTTCCTAGATACAAATGATGGAGGCCTAATGGTCCACCTACTGCCCATAGGGCATAGGCTACCATTACGCTCTTCGCCATGCTTTGACGTCAGTGGTTCAATCCATGCACAATTGAAGAAAACTTAGACATCTTTCATGAGGACCTGCAAGTCATACCCCAGGAGAAATGATTAAAAAGTAACTCAAGAGTTCTGCCTCACCTACAAGTTTAAACTACGTGGATTTAAGTCCTTGAAAAAACATGTCAGACAACTATTCAATTCATAACATGTACCAAAACATAATAGTCTACAGTATTCATAAAATGTTATTTAAACTTTGAGCAGAGACAAAATCACGTCATTACATAAAAGTCAGAATTTCATGGTAGCAGGCTTATCTTTAATTGGTAGCGTATCCACAGGCTTTATCATGTTGTATAAACGTGCAATTTATTGATTGACTGATACAGCTTTGGATTATTAATGCAGGCTATTGTCAACAATATATGAACGTTTATTTCCAAATCCTTACCCCGACAAGTCCTTTCCAGCAATTTCCGTAGTTTAAGCTACAGCATGTCGTTGCAATAGTTGCATGGACTTTGGATCATGACAGCGAAACGACGCTGTGGCCTGAATTGACTGCGTTAGCTACAAATCAGCCTTGATCATCTGCATTGATACGGGGTAAAGTCTAGGCTATACACAGACGAGATTTGGTAAATAATTAATTGAAATAAAAATAATTTAAAACGCCCAATTTAAAATCCCCATCAGTGACTATGACAAAAAATTTAAAAAAAAGATTTCCTGGATAAAATGAGTGGGCTGTCTGAAAGCATCTATAAACGTACTTGGTTCAGCATGAAAGGTTAAACGTTGAATTAACTAGAAAGCCACTGGAGTGCTTTAAAAAGTGTGTCGTGCAATTTGACCCACAGATGTCACTGTTCATTCTTCCTCATCCATATCCATGGTAGTGCGTGTCATAAAGAAAAAAGTGAAATAGTATGGCGTATCAAAACCTGGAATACCGTGGAATACCACACATTTCCCAAAGTACCTGAACAATTTAAAGTCGGGACGGAGTCTCTAGTATAACAAGTGGAAGTGGTTAGTGCATTGTCTTAGCTCTTGTTTATTTGATTTACTTATTTGTTTAATTAAAAAGTAGTTAGCTAATTTATTGCACTTTTACCTTAGCACTGGTTATGCTCTTAGAGGAAGCATAAGGAAGCATTGTTTAGGAAGGAAATGCACTTACGATTTCTGGTGACTAGTGATTCTCTTGCCTACCTATGTTGAATGCACTTATTGTAAGTCGCTTTGGATAAAAGCGTCTGCTAAATGACTGTAATGTAATGTAAGGTTACATAGACATTTTTGGAGATGATGATGATGATGAATGATGACGATGTATTATATTATCATTCATTTATTGGTTTATTTATTATGTGTTTAGTAAGAGGTTGTTTTTTTTTAAATTATATCCCGGAGAGTGGCGGGGCTACCTGTGTCCCTCCCATTCCAGTTGTCTCGCGCAGCCACTCTCGCCACCTCTCCTTATTTCTGTTTAATCAGCGGCTGCAGCGCTGCTGGGGAGCAGGCTAGCTCGGCGTCTCAGCCCTCTTACAATGTAGCCAGGCTAACCAGCTGCGCACCCACGGCGTTTCTAAGAAGATGGTCTACCTTTTTACGTTTTATTTTGCCCAGTGCTGTTAAGCTGGACGATACTGTTATGGTTTCGGAGAATGGAAGCAGACGACGTGTCGGTTAGAGAGCAACTTTTCCACAATCGTGTCAGGGAGACCATAGTAAGTAACGCCGTGCTAACTGCAACTTCGGGTACATCAAGATAGTTACTAAAGATAAACCAGCCATTTAACGCTAAGGGAGTCGATTCACTTAATGTCTGTTTTACGTGTCTCAAAGGTTGTAACGTTAAAAGTCTAACCGTGTCACGTTTTCTCAGTTTAACGTTTCAACCATAGCACTGCAGTAGCTGGGGATGTAACAGTAATCGTAACCTAACTTAAATGCTAGCTTACTGGTTGGAATAAGCTTGTCCTGAGGGCTAACGTTAACTAAATTTACTTACAGACCCTAATTATTGCATTGATGCAGCTGATCATTCGGTAGTTTTATCGTACAACCACAAAGGGACAACCCACGAAGCCTCGCCAGCACCTGGGGCCCTTCTTATGTTGATCCTGTAACGACCCCTCTTTTAAAAAAACGACTCCTTTATCCATCCACCGTGGCTTGATTCACCCTTCTTCACATTTCAACTGGAAGTAATGCATTTACTTTACTGTTGTCCCTCTTCTGCTGACTGACTTTTCCTTAACACTATCCCTACCAGCTGACCTTCAGACTTGACTTGAAGATTAGTTTAGTTACAACAGGACACATGGATACTGACCTTTAACCCTGAAAAGTACAACCAGAGCTCGTGTGCAGCATTCCATGTTCTCTGACAAGCTATCTGTGATACTGGGGCACCATAAATGACAATATCTTTCAATACAAGTTTATATCTTCCTTTCCACTACATATTTTGGAACCATTGGCAAACGTGTCCGTTTCAGTTGGTTGGTTTGTTGGCTTGATTAATTGCTATTGGTGGGGTTTTTGTATCATTTTGACTCGACTTCACACTACAAAAGTGTCTTTTCCATTTTCCCTCACTTCTGGTGTCCGGCCCGGACAGCTCAGTCAGTAGAGCATGAGAGTCTCAGGGTTGTGGGTTCGATCCACACATAGTGTCAGCTATCACCTTTGTAAGTCGCTTTGGATAAAAGTGTCTGCTACATGACTATAATGTAAAGTAATGAGTGTGAATTTTCCTTAACCTGTAGAAAATTCTACATTCAAGTTATCAGTTAGCAAGTCTATAGGCCTACGTTAGGCATCGCAGACAAAACTGATTTAAGTCTTCAGAACAGTCACTAGTCACTTTGACATTGTCTCTTTCAAAGTAACACTCCCTTCTTAAGCCACGGATTAGACTCAAATATTCGTCTTATCAGCTCTTCACAGTACTCCCTCTTAGGGTGTTCAGCTATCAACTTTTCAGGAACTCAGCCTTGAATTTAGCTTGGTCTGTGTATCCAACAGGCTTTGAAAGGTTCCAAGATTCAAGAACTTTATTTGTCACATACACACACAGGGTGTGCAGTGAAATGGAATCAGACCAAGTGTTGTAGAATTTTCTCAGACCATAGAGGAGCCTCTAATCTGTCAATTGAAGTTAAAACATGAAAATCAGCAAAATTGGAGTTACAAGGTTTTCACAGAACAGCAATTAGTAGAAAGCCTTATTTGTATAACTAGATGTATAACCACAGAGTGCTTCACACTTTAAAACAAACATGAAACAGATAAATACACAACACAAAATACCCATTACATAAGACACCACACAACGTCAGATTAAGAGGCTGTTGTGTTTTCTGTTGTGTTTTCTTATTAAAACCAGAAACTGAATTGGCCAGTCATTTACGGGGAGGCTGTTCAAGAGTCTTGGGGCCAACACTGCAAAAGCACGGTCATCTTTTGTTTTAAAGTTACACCAGCTAAGCCCTGCCGGAGGAGTGACGTCAGTGTTCTGAGGCCACAACAAATCAGTGATATAGTAATAGTACTCAGTCAGAGACTGAACATGCAATATGTTGGGGATCAGACAAAAATGTAAATTAATTCTATGCTTGATTGTCAGCCAAGCTAAGGAAGACAGTATTGGTGTAATGTGTGTGTGTGGGGGGGGGTTGTCAATTGGTGCAGGCAACTGCAGGTTTTACAATAGTACGGACATAACGACATAAAAGCATCAATTCTTTACAAATCATGAATAGACAAAACTGATTTTGCAAGTGATTCTTAATTGAAAACAGAATAGACCCCTGGGGTACTTTTGTATGTCAGTGGAGTGAATGCTCAAACAATCACTACTAGTCACTGGAAATTTTCAGTTTGATAGATATGTTATAAACCAATCATGGGTAGATTCACAGCCTACGGTTCTCAAAAAGGACCCCCATGATCAACAGTGTCAAAGGCGGTGCTGATCTAGCAACAGCAAAATGGAGCACTCCCCAACATCAGTATGCATTAGGATGTCTTTATTGAGCCTGAGAAAAGCTGGTTAGTACTGTATTGTTTAAAAAGCCTGATTTGAAATGTATCAAACATGTTATTGTTTTCCACCGCCTCCAAGAATTGATTAGAAACCACTGCCTTAGGACTTGCGATAGAAGGGGATCTTGTAGATAATGTTGTGGGAGTCATGGATCAAGGCCATTTTTAAAGGACTTTTTTTTTTTTTTTTTTTTTTTTAAAGCTGCCAAATAGAAAAAAAGTTAGGCATATTGCTAGGCAAATTCGTCTTGCAATATGAGTCTGAACAGATTTATTGGTACATTGATGTGAGAATTTGCAAGGACATGCTGTACCACTGCCAATTGGTATAGTAGGATGTGAAAGTGGTTTGCTGTTTTTGCTTTCATCAGCACAAAGGTGTTGAGGCTACTTGGTGCATTTTAAAATTGTTTTAGCAAACTCTGAGCCCAGGACCTGTGTGTGTGTTCAACACAAATATATGCCTCTGGATGCTGAAATTCTCCAGCTCTGGGCATTGCCAATCAAACACGTGTTCCTATCTGCAACCCTTGGACTAAAAGGGGGTTATTCTGCCCTGTCCCACCCCCCTTTTCACCCATCACCCATTTTTTGTTCCCTGCTTTCCCTTTGCTGGATTAACTATAGCAGGCTTCTTGCCAAATTCAGATTGAACAATTTCACAGGCTGATCTGATTAGTTGTTATGCACGGTGCATTGTTTGCAAGTTGCAGCCATGTCTCAGCATATAACCATGACCAGTCCCACCTACACAGTAAGCAATGTATTTCTCAAGAGATACAATTATATGCTTAGTTTGGAATACAATATTCCAGGCTTTATGGCTACAAAATTCTGATGGCACAAAATCCATGTTTGACTTGCTTAATTGCTTGTAACTGTAAAAATATTAGGACTTAGACAGGCAGGCAGATTTTTGAGACACTTGATGTATTTGTGTAAATAAGAAACAAGCCAGATTTCTGTGGGTCAGCTTCCATTCTTAAGTGGGTCAGCCTCTTCCAACCAAAGATATAAGAGGAGGGCTACGTGCCCATCCCCCATTTGTTACTGTACCATATGTCCGCATCCTAGTGGTCCATTGTTAAAGGTTCTTTGTTCATATTTTGGAATAATAGAAGGTTTGACGTAAAGGGCCATTGTCTCAGCATGTTTATTTTGATCTAGTCCTCTACTCTCCTCGCCCTTTTTGTAGTTCAGAATGCATTGTACTATACTGCTGTGAAATAAGTTGCTTGGAAACCTGATGCTTAATGACCCAAATTATATTTGAATCATAGAATTCATTGGTATTTCATAAGTTAGGTTATGGGCTAGCTCTGTCAAAAGCCTTTTTATTCTTTCCAGACATCCAATGTGCTTCAGTTTGCATCCTATTAGGAAACCGGTTTTACAGACCAATCATATGTATGCTGTCACATTTCTGCCATACTCCAGAGCCCCTCCCACAAAAATTGTTTGCTCACTTCAGGAACAGACTTTAGAGAGAGTGAGACAGAGTTTGGGTGGGTTTCAATCCTAGCGTGGGTCAAGAGGAAGCAGCTACTAGTATCTGGCCATGTGTGTTGACTCACTCACAGTTCTTCAGCATGTTTTTATCCTCCACTGATTGAGTCACAAGTTTAGCACTGTGAGACTGAATGTGTTTTCCAACTTAATGTCCAAATTGAATTTGTGAACAGGTCAACCTGAGAGGGCTTTTTTATTTCAACAGGTCTACATAGTTGAGACTTTAGAGTGCTTGGTGAAACAGAATATTAAAGCTGCTGACTGTATCAACACAGTTCATATTCAGAGACCTCTGTTATGCTGAATAAGTAAGTTATAGGTTTGGGTTAGGTCAAGCTGTTTCCTGGCTGTTGGCTGTGCAGTAGGGACTGTATGGACTGTACTGTAATGAGTTTATCTGTAAGATGTGGCTCTTTGTGTAGTAGTTTAGTATTATTATTATTATTATTTCTCCAAATGTTACAAAATCTATCTTAAGGGTAGGCTCATGACAGACGCATTGTGTGTTAGCACTATTCTCTGTTTGCCTAATAGCTGTACACCAAATTTACATTTTTACTTGGAGTAAAATGTTGAGAGGTTCACCAGACAACAAATTGCTGAGTGAATGTAGGCTAAATGTGTTGGAACCACAATCAGTTTATCTGGCAAAAGATGATCTCTCTGAGCAGGATCCATCACTGGGGTTAACCCTCTTCTCTTGCTCTCCCCCTAATCCATCCTAGTTTGTGACTCACCAATTTCCCTCTCTTTGTTGGGATGAAAAAAAAGTGGTAATCTGCAAACTCCATCTGTCTATCCTGGCCTTGTCAAAATGTCGGATGTACTGTGATGTTGACCTTTTAAGTGATGCACAGGCTAACCTAGACAATACCTGGTCATATTCAATCAACAGTTGCTGGCTATGTCAGTGGCTTTGTGAAAGAATGTGAAACAAGTCTCTGAGGAACAAATCTATTGTAAACGGCTGTGACGATCTGTGAGCGCCCTGTTCTGCATTATGCCGTAGTGTTATCCTGGAGCCACGTTCCCACCCCCTGTCATGTGTCTAATCCCTGTTCTGTCTCCTCTGTATCTGTGCCACATAGCCACCCCCTCCTTCAGGCCTCTCTGTGAGAGATAAGAGCCTACTTAAACTATTGTGTTGCTAATCAACCCAGTCAGAAAGAGCATGAGATTGTTTATGAGCCTGTACTTTCTTTGTTTTAATAACTGCTCGCCCAAGTCAAAGAAATGCTACTAACTACTTTTTCACCATGGACTATGCAAAGACAAAATAATGACAGTAATAAAATGTTTGTGTTTTTCCCTTTCATCTTACAGATCTGTGTGCTTCTGTTTACGTGCCTTTACATTGTGTCCTACCTTATACTCACCCACTTCAAGAAGACTGCTGAGTTTATCACTGGTGAGTTTTAAAGCTACTCTCTACTTTCTGGATCTTAGTACAGGCAACGCATACGCTGTCCTGTGACAAAGCTTTGCATCTAGTCCAACGCCAGGAGGAGAATTGGTGGTGTTGACAAGTATACTGATTACATGGGTGTTTTGGAATTTTCTTCCTCCGAGTATGTAGGCCACACCTGAAAGCAGTGAAAGCTGACACAGATCTGATGTACAGGGGAAATTGTAATTGAGTCTTTGATTGAAGGTCAAGTGTAGAGCTAGATAACATTCAGAACAGTATGTCAGACAAGCAGTAAATTCAACAAACAAACCTAATTGTCAGCATATGTTCTGAAGGTTATGTAATGCGTTTACATACATATAAATGTACATGTGCCCAGGTGTAGCAATCTCCACCCATGTCTGTGGACACTGGCCAGAGTAAGGAGAGTTATGCAACATATAACCACCTCCTCAGACAGCCTCCCTGTGGGTCAGGATGGTGGAGGGGCGGTGAAGAATGTTGCTACAAGATAAACATACACTGTCATTCCTAGCCTAAGGCCCCTCTGCTTGGACTCAAAGAAGGTCTTTCTTCAACAAGCATATACAACCAACTTCAAGATCAGGGATTGTTCAAGTTGGAATGACTTTGAGTCTTAGGCTTTTGTTTTTGTTTTTGTTTTTGTATCAATGGTGTGGGACTGTATGTAAAATCTGGTTTTGGTTACAGCACATTTGAGGATTACGAGCCACGTGCAACCATTTGCTCTACCATAAATGTAATGTGACAGCAGTGGAACCAAACAACAAATATACTTTGGTTTCTCCGTTCTAAAATACTTGTTTAAGGTGTTGCTAGGTGTTTGGGTTGAAAGTTATGTAATAACTCCAATAACGTGCCCCTATTAGAAGCAGATGTAACCCCCTCCAACTAGCCGGGTCTATATTACTCTACTGAGTCTAGGCTGGGCTAGAGCCTGGGGGACAGCCAGGTCATTTATTGGGTTTTGGAACAGCCATGCTTTGGAAGCCTGCTATGCATTAGTCCACTGTTGTGTATGTCCCTTGTGCACCGCCAACGGCACAACAGTTGTGCCTTGCAGCTAAATGACAATTGTGAAACTTGTTTTTGACAGTAGCAAGAACTGGTTTCTCTTCCTAGGGCTTTGCCTCATTTATCGAGCAATAATTATACTCTAACATTTGCTCTCTTCCCTATACGTGATCCAGTTTTTGCTCTCTTAGTATCGGTTGAACAAAATGTTCCAAATGTTCTCCACACTCGCTCAGCCCCCGGCCCCCAACTGAGGCAAAACAGACTTCAACCTATCTATTAGCATTCCTACATTTTAAACTTGTATCTGATTGGAGTCAGAATGATGTGTTTTTAAGCTTTCCTCATTTGTCAACGTTAATAGTCAAGCTTTATTTTTTATGAAAAATGTTTTCTATATTCTTTCTCAGACGACATTGAAGATGCCACAGTCAACAAAATTGCGTAAGTGAAAAGCCCTAATGATTAACTGATCCAACAGCAATCTCTCCCTCACTCAGTTTGATATTTGTGTGTGTGTGTGTGTGTGTGTGTGTGTGCGTGTGCGTGTGTGTGATGCCTGTTCCTCTCTGCCCTTTGTCCCTACACGTTGGCATTGCACTACATCATGCACGCTCACAGGCCTCTTACCTAGGCAGTGCTGGTAGCTTGAGGCTAAACGGTCACACAAACACATGTGTCAAGCAAATAAGTACTCACTTTTTCTCCCTCTTCTCAGGCTGTGGTTATGCACATTCACTCTCTCTGTCGCAATGTGTGCTGTGCTCCTTCTTCCCATCTCCATCCTGTCCAACGAGGTGTTGCTCACCTTCCCACAGAGCTACTACATGCAGTGGCTCAATGGATCTCTTATCCATGGTACAGGTTATTATATATTAGTTATACATTACCAAAGCAAGAGTTGATACCTACACAAACTTTGGATCAGAGCCAATGTGGGCCACTTGTAAAAACCACCAAATCCGTATTATACATGCTTGTGTACAAAGGGATAATTGCCATTGATTGAGTACCCTGTGACCTTACTGCATGCATTTTTTTTGTGTTTGGAAAAATTGAGTCTGCCGCTGTTTACCTCACGCAAGCTTTCCAGCTTGATTTTTGTGCCAGGTCATTGCAGTAAATAATTTTTTTCTTAATCAACCTGTATGGCTGAACTAAGATTGCAAGAAAGCAGCTGAAGGCCAAAAGAAAACCAGGCTCTAGTACTGTTCCATATGAGAAACATTCTGATAGTGTACTGTCAGTTTTAGTTTTTTGCTGTTGCACATCCTTATTTATTACCATAGATGTTGCTAGGTAGCCAAACATCAGGGCCATGCTACACTGATAGCTGGGCTACGCCGCACAGTGGCAGACAGTGGTACTGCTCAAATGATTGATTCCATGTACAATTTTTAACTGGGATGAATGCTTGGAATGCATAGTAATGTTTGGAAAATCCCTCTTTCGCTCGTTTCAGGGTTGTGGAACCTAGTCTTTCTCTTCTCCAATTTGTCCTTGGTCTTCCTCATGCCCTTTGCCTACTTCTTCACGGAGTCTGAAGGATTTGCAGGTTCCAAAAAGGTACTGGGTTTGGTATTTCCTTACACATAGAATCAGAATCATTAGATGATGATAATGTTATCATAATTTATATCATTAGTTGTCTGCCTCTGTCATTTCCCCTGTTGATAATTTAACTGTTTTTTTGTGTCTGTAGGGGGTGATGGCACGGGTGTATGAAGCAGTTGTGCTGCTGTTGCTGCTGGCTATGCTAGTGCTGGGCATCGTGTGGGTGGCATCAGCCCTCCTCCATGACAACATGGCTTGGGAGAGCCTCTATGGTGAGTCACCTGCAATACCAAAAGTCAGCTGAGGAATTAAATTGGTTTCATAGGTGTTAGGGGGTTTTTTTTAATTTTTTTTTTTTTATAGTTTTGTTGGTTTTGTAGTTGCTTATTATGCTTTCCTTCTCTCATTTCCAGACCTGTGGGAATACTACCTTCCCTATCTGTACTCGGGCATCTCTCTGTTTGGAGTGTTGCTACTTCTGTGTAAGTATATCTCAACCTCAGTTAGTTAAGAGAAGCTAGAAACGGTATAACACTTACATATCCCCATCTGTGTTTTTTGTTCTTCAGTGTGCACCCCCTTTGGCTTGTCCCGAATGTTCAGTGTTACTGGCAGCCTCTTGGTTAAGCCACGGGTGAGTGACAAACACGTTATATCTTAATTCAAAAAATACCCATCCCACATACACATCAATATGTGTTGGGTCGCTATAAAATCTAGTATGCTGATTATGACTTATCTCCTGTTCCCCTCAGCTGTTGGAAAATGTAGAAGAAACTCTGAGCTGCACCACATTTGAGGAGGACTCGCTCTCCAGGAAACTGAACTGTGAGTGGGCCACCATGGACCCAATGATTTTCCATTCTCTTGTGACTCAAAGCTGTCTGTTGTTTTTTTTTTTAGTCTTAATCCAGTGTTGTCTGATTGTAGGCGGCAGTACGTCATGCTGGGTCAAGCTGAATATGGAGGCGATGAAAAGAGAGTACCAAACAGCCCGGAGCAAGCGCATTGCCCTGGGTAAGACTGACTGAACAGACGGCTCACTGCTGGGCTCCTCTTACAGCGATTTACAATGTATAGTCATAGAGTGACGCTCATCTCCTTTGCACTTTTGTTTTTTTTCCTTTTTGTTTTTCTTGCTCTCCCCGCAGAGATGCGTAGGAAAGCGTCTCCATGGCAACGGAACCTGGGCTACCCACTGGCCATGCTTCTGCTCCTAGCTCTGACGGTACAGCTGGGCTTTTATCATAGCCACAATCTACTTTCACTCTCGTTTAGCAACACAACTGTTTGTATTTTCATTGTATAAAGAGGTCATCGCTGTTCACGTCCTCCCAGGTGGTGTGTGTGCTGATGGTCTGTTTTAATGTGCTGGAGCTGCTCTTTGATGAGACAGCTATGCCTAGAGGAATGGAGGTGAGGGTGCTGCTAGGAAGGACTTGTGAGCCTTGCATGTTTGGTGTGTAACAGCTAGTCTACTGTCTACGCTGATGGTGGTTGTTGATGATTTTCATGTTTGTTTCAGCACCCTCGCCTGGGGATGGCCTCCTTCTCCATATTGGGCTCGCTGGGAGCTGCAGTGCAAGTCGTCCTCATCCTGTATCCTTTTACCTCACTCCCCTATGCGCGCGCACACACACCGAGTTAGCTAGTTAGCTAGTTAGCTAGTCCAGGCGGCTCTGTTTCAGCCACATACAGACTGTCCTTTTGTATTTATAGTATGTGTGATTTTGACTCATCCCATCACATTCATACATTAAGAATGTTGGTGCTGGTGTGCTTTTTGAAATGCCTTTCTAGATGTATTCTTCTGTCTGTATGAGTGTATGGCTCTATGGCCTAGTGTTGTCCTTAAATGAATGCCAGCTATCTGATGGTGTCTTCAGTGGTGGGTTTCTATAGCTCTCCTCTCTTCATTGGCCTACTGCCTCGTGCACAGGACACCAACCTCACACAGGTATCTCACATTTACCATAGCTATCTGTATCTCTTCTAGTAAACCTCAATCAGAGGTTTGAACAGAAGCTGAATGAAGCATTGTTCGTTTCTTCCTAACAGTAATTTCTAACTTTCTGTTCTCCTCAGATAATTGGGAACTGCGTTTCACTTTTGGTTCTGAGCTCAGCGCTGCCAGTCTTTTCACGCACACTTGGTGAGCATATAGCAAAACTAACTAATGTGTTTCGCACTACAAAAAGACCACATGTAATGCAAATTGGTGCTGAATGAGCGTTTCTACCTGTAGTATTAATAATGCCCACAAGAGGGCACGTGTATGCAGTTAATGGCTGCTGTTGAGGCCTGGCTTGAGCAGTTTGTCTGAAAGTGGAACATTTTCTGTTTTCATCCCTCTTTGTGTATTTTTTATTTTTTTAGGGATCACCCGGTTTGATCTACTGGGAGACTTTGGCCGGTACAACTGGCTCGGGAACTTCTACATTGTCTTCCTTTACAACATGCTGTTTGCTGGGCTCACCTCTGCCTCTCTCATCAAGACTGTCACCTGGGCAGTACAGAGAGAGCTCATCCGTGCCTTCGGTTAGTCTGCTCTTGCATTTTTTTGATTGTGTAGAGTGTGGTGAATGTATGTATTTTTTTTGTGTCTGTGTTCTGCTGCAGTTCAGTGTATTTGGATAGACTATGTCATAAGTGTTCCCACCTTTGGCTACATTTCCCTGTGGGCTGGTCTCTTTTCCTCAGATAGAAAGTGTACAATTCTTTCAGGAAAGTGTGAAGGGACAAGAGGAGAGTAGGGTCCCCTTGGGGACCTTCATGCCCCACCGCCCTAGCCCCTCACAGCACACACGCCCTCTACCCCTCCGTCCAACACAAACAAGGGCTCAGAGCATGGACACGCCACACACTCCCCTTCCTCACGGCACAGATAGCATCTCTACTCCACCGCAGCTCTCCGGCCCTTTCCCCCTGCCTCGCGACTTGCTTTTGTTCTGTGATTGATATACTTTCTTTTCGCTCAGATCACCCATTTTTCTTAGCTTACCAAGTATTGTGCTCCACCTCTTTATGATTGTGAGTAATGTTGTCATTTTATTTGCAGGTCTCCACAGACTACCCCTAACTGTGTCACGCTCCACCGTCCCCTTCAGACTCCTCCTGGCCAGTGGACTGTCTAAGATCCAGTGACACTTTCTCACCACTCGGTTGCCTTTCCCAGCGTTCGGAACCTGAGTGTCCTCAGACGCGTACCTGTTGGATCAAAGGCATTTTCTATTCAGTCCTCTAGCCAATCGCTATTTCAGTAACCTCGAAGGAAGAGATTGGAGTGGAGGAGTCTGTCTGCACTTTGTCCAGGGGGAGCTCTGCCTAGAACTGTGTTTACTGACCAGTGCGAGTTGATGTGGGGAACCAGCTTCGTCTGGTTATTTCACTACAAGGACATGTATTGCTACAAGCAGTTATCTAAGTCATGGTAATGACTGGAACAGGGTAAAAAGGGATCAAGGCCATACTGGGAGTTTTGCCATAGTGTGACGATAACACAGCAAGCAACCCACAAAACTTGATGCCTTATGAAAAACGGATCCATCATATAACTGTTGGACATGTGTAAAAGTCAGCAGAGTTATTTTGATATATTACTTTGTGGCTGTGACATCATTTCCTCTTCCTGCTTGGTTGAGCGAGTGCTCTTTTCTCTAACCTCCCCACGCTTTCCTCTCTTATGTTGCGCCACTATTTTAGGATCGGGAATCTCACCTCCGTGTGTGTGGGTCTAGTCTGCACTGGTGTTTTGTTAGTTAATGAGAGGAAGTTCTTAATGGGAGCAAAAAGGGAATGTAGTACCTTCTCTATCCATTGATCCACAGATTACACAGGGAATATGAGAATTTTTACGAATCTCTATTTTGAGCTCTCTTGTCGGCCCAGATTGAGGTTAGAATAGAATAGAGAGCATTTTCTGTGGCGATTTATCATTGTGCAGGCTTGTATTTTTCTAGATGAAAGTAGGCTTTGGGGACCTCTGTAGATTTAGAATATATTGTAGGATATAAGAAAAAAAGAGCTTTACACTTTGTCTTATGCAAACTTGGGCAAGTTCTTTTCTCTACAGGTGGGGTTTCCTAATGCCAAGCGACACTCGCTAGGAGGAATTTCAGCCTTAGACCATTCAAACTGTGAATTTTTAAGAATTTGTGGGGAGGAAAGTGCAATACGTTTTACTTACCTTTTAACTTCACCAAAATTAATTGCTTGATTCATACTGCATACAATCCATACAGGAAATGTTCTGTTGAGTATTTTTGCCTCTCATCCCAGTTCTTTGGTTTCAATTGTTTTGTGGACATTAGGTGAATTCATATTTATTTCTCAAGGAGAGAATGTGACTGTCTTTCCATGCAATCCATTCCAATGTCAATTTTTCCATATTGATGACATTCTAAAATGTACTCAACTGTATCTCTGGTGATTCTCAATTTATTGGTGATTCTGTGTCACTGTGTTTGTCTTTGCTGTATCAGCAGGTTATTAGCTGTTAGCTTGACCAGCAGGGGGCAGTGTCTCCCAAACCCAACATCAACGTCTGTGCGTCTGAAACAGAGGTTCCTCTCTCCCTGGTCATTATATAGAGCACTCTGATGAGGTTTATTTCACTTTGTCTGGGATGTTTTTTTGTTTCGGGAGCACAAAATATAAATGATACTAGTTTTCATTTGTCTTTTTAAGGGCATTTTGGGATAGAACCTTTACTTTAGACATTGGGTCATCAGCCATGGGATTTTAACAGGAAACAATCATTTTTAAAATGTGATGATACACATAAAAATATATATATTTAGAGATCTCAAAGATGACAGTGTTTTCATGGTTTGCTTTTAAAATGCTGTGACATTTCAGATTTTCTTAAAACTGAATCTTCAGCAATATTGTTTTATGAGCAAAAAAGCAATAAAAGTTATGTTTTTCTAAAATGTTCTAAGTGGAATGTTCTTTTGGATACCGATCACATCAGTGTGACCTCTACACTAAACTGCTTATCGATGCTGTTACATGTTAGTTACATTATATGGATGTTACTAACTAATAACTAATCTGACGTGTGTGTGTGTGTGTGTGTGTGTGTGTGAGTGAATGAATGTGCCTGGTGAGTGCGTGTCTGTCCCTCCACCCTTTTGTTGCACTTCTTTAATCAGTAGCAGAAGAAAGCCATATTTTGGCCTGTCTGTCAGCAGTGGCCAGTCGCGACGCCACTACAGTCATAGCCCACGGTTTCCCCACTCGGATGCCACTGCTAGATAAAACCCCTGCAAATCAGGAGGAGAAACGATGTCCACTTGCATTTGCTCCTTCACCTCCCCGCCGCCCACCCACCTCCTTTCTTCCATCCGTTTTCCTTGCCTATTGTTCGTTTCCTCTCTTCATTTTTCTGAAGTCAGTACAAGAAAATCCTGCGCTCTGATTAATTTCTCCCTCTTGATTTTTGTTTGTAGTTCTTGTTTTCTTTGGTTGGATGTTTTAATTAAGCTTATTTGGTTTGGGCTTTGTTTTTCACTGCTTTTCCTCTGCTAAAAGGGAATGAGCTTAATTGTTGGCGGAACATTACTTATACATCTGGAGACTTGTTATCCTGTGAGATGTGACACATAGGCCAGTTAAGGTGTGTGTGTCTCTGTGTGTGTGTGTGTGAGAGTGGGAAGAAAGAATCAGTGTGTCAAGAAAGAAAGAAAGAAAGAAAGTTCATTTGCTGTTTGGAGGTTTACAGTGATTGATGTTATACCCTCTGACAAAGGGCATCTCTGCCAGTGGTTGTATGTCAGAAGAGATGATGCCATCCATTGCATTACATAATAGTTTGAGCAAACCCACACACACACAGAAGGCATTTGCTTTTATACATAACGGGTCATGGACCTGCAGGGGTGATGACCGAAAGTGTAATGCAGTTTACTGTCATATGTCTTACTAAACTCCATTACATGGCTCGAGAAGCATATCCAGAACAGAACTTGGAGCATTGCTATAATGATAAGTGAGCAAAAACAATTCCTTGAGAAAAATAGAATAGGTTTTCCTCTCTGAGCCACCTTTTACAGTACACTGAACCCTGTGCCCCACTGAATGACTTTCCCTGAACCGACTCTCCTTAAATGTAAATAAACACTGATAGAAACACTGATAGAACTGTGCTATTGAAAGTCTATATCTGAACACAATTCTTTGTTGCCTAAAATTCAAGGGGAAATGGGATACTATTTCTGCTAATACTGCTTGAAACTACATTTTTAGGTCACAAGAACTATTATAGCATACAGGGTTTAGTTATGGTGTCTTTCAAAGCATATCACACATACAAAGTCAGCATGTCTTAATCTTGGATTTAGATGGGGAAACATTAGCACCTCGCTACAGCAAAATATAACAGTTGATAGCTGTGCAATCATAGTGTCACAGGAGTCCCATTGGGTAACATGCTCTATTGGACTGGTTGTTGAGCATATCGGGGACAAGGCGGGAGACAGGCAGCCTGTAATGGGATGAGATAGGCTATCTTTATTGTCAAAACATGAGAATGAAGGGGGAAAAAGACACAGATTAGCTTTCCTGACAGTCGGCCCTTTGAAGTTCATGCCAGAGTGCATTAGGGGCTATTATTCCCTCGTTTGTATGCTTGCAAATACGGAGCCACTCACAGGAAAAGGCGAGACTTTCTTACTAATCAACTGATAATGGGTCGCACTGTCTGTTTGCCATAGCTGGCCCCCACCCTGCATGCACACTCACGGCACACTTGCTTCACACAGTTGACTGGCACAGGCTTCTGGTTCAAATGAAAATAGGCAGCCGTCTAGCATGGCTATCGCACGTTGACCTAAATAGCTGCGTTACGTTGGGTATCTTTGGTAGACGGCATCACAGTGATTTTGGGGGGGGGCAACCTGGAATATGACCATCTGTGAGAGAGCGTACAGTGTTCTCTGAGGGCATCGATGTATACAACGCAAAATATCTTCTTTGTGTGACGGACATTAAACAAGGTATAGCATCATATCTGACCTCTGACCTGCTTGTCTGAGGCCAGGAAGTTCCACCCTGCTCAGTCTATTGTCCACCCCAGTGCAGCATCGCCTCAGTCCCAGCTCACTGCTGTTCTTTTTCAAAGGCCATATCTTGGCTGAGCACAGCGACTGAAAGCTGGACTGAACATGTTTATGTACACATCACACATCACTGTGCGTGGGACACCTGAACTCGTCACTTTCCACCAGTGGTGATAAGTGTGTTCTTTAGGGTGAAGCACAGCGACTAACTACCAGCACACAGCTGCAGTACATAAGTCAGAAATCATCCACTGTGTGTAGCCACATCAGAGTGCACCACCCTGCCTCTTCCTGCACTGATAACAGGGTGAGAGACAGTGGAACGGATGGTGCTGTGGGCAGCGAGACAAGAGGGGGGTTGTGGGGGGTGAGGTGTCAGTTCCTTGACTTTCCTTTTCCCCCCAACCCTTCCAACGGCCTCCATCTGAGGAAGTGGATCTTGCAGAGTGTCTATTCAGCTCTAAAACACAAGACAAAGATACAAGTTGTCAAAGCCTACATTGTTTAAAAACGTAGCTGTTGTTTTATAATAACCACATCTTTAGAAAAAAAATTACAACTCTAATTTCATCCTTGGATGCCCCGCGCTATTAGATGTCTTGTTTTTGCCAATTATGGACCAATTCCTGTGAGTTTTCACTGACAGCTCCACAGAAAGAGCAAAGCTTGGGCATGGCGGGCAGGTATTTGACCGGGAGCCCAGGTGCAAGCGCAGGCATCCAGTTGGAAGGAACAAAGCGGGGTAGACTAACCCGGGCAGGAAAGATCTCGTTTTCTGTGCTGAGGCTTTGCAGGAAACTCAACCATTCACACAGCCATGTACTCCCATCCTGAAATGGGGGAGTAAGGGCTGTTAGGAGCCAGGAGGAGGCAGGGGGGGTAGAGGGATGCGGGGCACCGAAATAAAAACTAATAATAATGACTTTATTTCCATCTCCAACCCACAGATGTTTACTTCCTTCCCTTGCCTTTTATGTCTGATGGAAATCTCTTTTCTTGTATTGGTCTAAAGAGAAACATCGGTGCGGGTAATTGTTGATATGAAAGTGTTTGTTGCTTTTTTTGATTGAGTCATTCCCTGCATTTGTCACGATGGCTGATATCTCTCATCTGTGTGCTTGGGCCTGACTCGAGCATTCTTTCATGTTTATCATAAGGACAGGAAGATGCAGCTTCGCCTCACCACCCCTCCCTTCAACATCCTGGGACCTCCTGGAACCTTCCCTCACAGGGCTACTTTTCCACGGTCACTGTGTAGGTCAGGGACCTGTTCCCCATCACTATGCAGAAGGAGCATTTTACACTATCCAGGATGTTGTTTGTTAAATGCTATGTAGTTTGTGTGTAGCACAAGCATGGTATTGGGGTGCTGTTAGATAAATTAAATTTCTTTGTATGCTATTAATAGACACTAAAACCGTTTCTTAATAGTGACTTTTGTTGAACATCTTTATCCCACTCACAAGAGACCGTCATCACCAGAATTATACATACAAAACAGAAAATCCAGAAAGTACTTGTGACGTACTGCCAGTGTTTGGAATCCCATGGCCTTGATGCATGGCGTCCAAAAGAGTGCCAGGAAGCTAGAGAGAGAACGGCGACACACTTTGACCTTTAATCCCCATTAATTTGAGCTTCTGGAAGTGATTAGAGATGTCAGACTCCTGGGTAGAGCACCATTCTCAATTTTTCCTTTCTTTTCTGCTCCCCCTGTGGCATTATCTCTTGACACTTTTTATGACTCTCTTGTTCCCAGCTATTGTTCTGAGCTGGATAAAAATAATAGGTTGATGTGGCCAGCGGGTGTTTCCAGTGAAGAGGTCTTGGGAGCATTGGGTTCAGAGGTCATGTGTGTCAAGCTGGGACTCCAAACAAAGGAAGGCAGCGCTGGAAGTAAGAGACAGTATGCCAGGGTGTCAAGGCTGGACACTTGGGGCCCCTGTTTTAGAAGACCCCCACCTTCAATTCTGGTCTATTAATAACACAAGCACAGAGCCATGAGAGTGAGAGTGAACAGTGGACTGATCCACCCTTTAAAGTGTGATGAACAAAACAGAAAACAGTTGATATCTATGGACACCCTCGAAAAATATGACCTATAAATATTCCGATTATAATCTAAATTATTTTAGATTGAAATTGGAGAGCAGATTTACGAATTGTTAAATTGCTTTGTATTTCTGCATCATTGTTTTACCGTTTCAATTCTCTGTAAGAAAAGTTGTCAAAAACATTAAAGTGTGCTATAAAGTCGGCCTTAAATATAGAGATCTTTGACGAAGAAAAAAAAAAAACGTGACATGAACACAAGTAGGCTAATCATATGTCCCTTGTAAGGTTGAATTGGAGGCGTGTGCAGTCGCAGTGGGAGCGCGCAGAGGAAGGGAGGGCAATCTTGTCCAGACGCTAATAAGACCCAATGGCTGGTGCAAGGTGGCCAGGAGCGTGGAAACGCGACAGGAGACGGCGCACGGAGAAAATCTCGAGAGAGGCACCGCTGGATGGACAAACAGGATGAGAGCGTCACCGGGACGTCTGTAGAAACCTCGGGAGAGTCGGGGAGCAATCGGGTTAGGTGCGCGTCAGGGTCTGCGTGTCGTCCAGGAGCTGTCTGGTGCTCAGAGAGACGAGCGGTAAGTGACTTAGAAAAAAAAACCCGAAAACAAACACCTGCGTCGAGCCAGGTACCTGCCGAGGATGCGTGGAGATCACTTGCACTTCACATGTGAGTGAGGCGTAACAAGCAGCTGACATTTGGCGAAACCTTCGGAGGGAAATCTTAACAGCTATGTCCCATTACTATTACAGCTGATGGAAAAACTTAAGAAAGTGTCATAGATTTGTAGGCAGGCAAACCATTCAATGGGCTACTGACCAAATATAGACTTCTAGTCAGGACAACTGCTTTGCACTATAAGCCTTTTTTTTTGGTCAAGAGATCAAGAAGTACCTCCACTGTGAAAGTCCTAATTATTAATATGTTTCTGTCATAAAAAACAGCACAACTTCTTAATACCCTGATGATCTGGAATGGACCAAGATTTGACCCTCATTCAAATGCTATCACGTGCCTGGAGCTGGGTTGTCACTGTGGCTCTGTAGGCCACTGACTCCTGGGACCCAGAACTCTCCCCGATGAAGCAGTCCTGGTGGGCCCGCCTGGCACAACTCGGCCTGCTCGCTGTGTGCACATGGCTGGTCCGGGGATGCGGACCGGGCCCTGGGTACGGCGTCCGCTCCAGGCCCAAGAAACTCACGCCCATGCACTACAAGCAGTTTGTCCCCAACTTCTCAGAAAACAACCTCGGGGCCAGCGGAAGAGCAGAGGGCAAGATAACACGCAACTCGGAGCGCTTCAATGAACTTGTGTGTAACTACAACCCAGACATTGTCTTCAAAGACGAAGAGAACACCAATGCAGACCGCTTCATGACGAAGGTGAGACTTGGATTTTAAGGATTTTGTTCCACAGAATGGTTAAATGGGTCACTTGTTTCCATTAATGCTAGTGATCGCTGATTTGTACAGTCAGTGTAATGATTTGGGCAGACAGGGCAGAGAGGGCATGTGCTGTAGATAGACTAGAGGATGCTCTCACTGCTCTCTCTCTCTCTCGAAGTCTTTCAAGACAATCCCTCTGCTGGATGATAGATTAACTACATTCGAGCATGTAACATACAGGAGCAGTTTGTACACGGTGATAAGTGGTATGACTCCTTCAGTTCACAAAGCTAAACCACAAAAAGCCTGATAACCTACTTTTTATTGTTTGCCGAACTCTAAACTACCTGCCGTTGCCAGGCTCTGAACACGTAAACAAATATTCAACACAGAGTGTGTAGGTTTTAACCATACTTCCCCTCCCTTCAGGATGAGATCAGGATGTAATTCAACACTACCCTCTAGACTGCGTTCCCCTTCAGGAACACTTCCTTTTAATCTTTAACCAAAGTCTTTGTTATTGGTAATAAAACGATACCTCTGACTGGTTCTCGCTGTGCTTACCAGCGGGGGTATTGCACTCAAACTTGAATTCATAATGCTCCTGCAAATTCAGATATCATACCCAGCAAAGTGGATTAATGGCCTAAATTAATTAAGATCTAGAAGTTATCAGACAACTTTTTAACACAACACGTCAAATAAACGTCCGAGTTCCACGGCAAGCAGACGGCGATGCTGTCCTTTGAATGCCGTGGCTTTCGGTGATTGTTGATGATGTGAATCTGTGTTCCTTCCCCTCCCTGAGTGATTGTATGTGATGGAAATCTGTGGTCGTATATGTGTGCCCTTTTGATGCCCAGTGTGAGGATGTTGAGTGTGTGTACGTGTGCATGTGCCCCTCTCTTGCCCAGATGTGAAAGACGCTCTTTGTGCGCCATTTGGAGACTCAAGAGGGGTCGCCTATACAAAATTCCCGCCTGCTGAAGTAATGGCACCGTTGGAAAAGCCACTATTGTAGTTCTGACAATGAAACGCCTCTCTTCAATGGCATTGCGAGAAAAATGTACCCAGTTTGTTTTCTGTCTCTCTCTCTTTCTCACTCTTGCTGTCACATTCCCAAGTGCGAGCCCATACATTCCTACCCTCTGCCCTCTCCCTTCATCCCTGCTCTCCACTGCACTGCTTCCTTCTCACCCAACTTTTCGTCTGTTCTATCGCCATCTCTCTCCCACACCCCCTTGCTCGTAGTGTCTGTCTCTCTGTCCCTGTCTGTCCTCCAGCCCCGCTCTCTTTTCTATAATATGGTTGAATCAGTTGCAGGATAACTTTTCTCCAATCCGTGGTAGACGTTTGGCCGCAACACCTGCCACATCGGCCGGTAATGAGCGAATATGCTTTCAGAAGATGAAAGAGTGTAGCACCTCGGATGCTGACGTCATCATTTTTCGGCCTGCTATTTTGTGACAATGCTGACACAGTCTGTAACATTATGGCCCACGGGGGTGTTAGAGTCACTGTGTGCACATTTCTGATCAAATGTCTCAGGGGTGACTCTTGACAAACTCATTCCTGGAACAATCTGGAAAGGCGGAGAATGGCCTTGATTATTCTGTCACCCTAACGAAAAGGCCAAGGAATGCCTCGGCCTTGGCCAAACTAGCTACAGTAGCTTTGTTCTTGTGTTCTGGTTGTTTGAGAAAGGAGATGGCCTTTAACAGAGAGAAAGAGGAGGAATAATGTGATGATGTCAACAGACAAACATACCCTGGCTTATAACATAACCTGGCTCAGAATTCCCCCCCAGGGGTCAATAAAGTGTCTATCTATAGCTACGATGTGGCATTGATTGAAATTGAGTTTTATGTAAGTTGCAGTGAAATCAGTCATTGCACTGAGGTGAAACATAGATTCATATATACTCTTTGTCCACTTTCTATTTTAGCCTGTGCCATTCCCCTGTTAATAAGTGATTACAAGCATCTCACTTCCTCTTGAGGGGGTTTCAGACATGTCAATTACACCACACATGCTGCAGACTGAATGACTATCGTCAAATTGTTAATTATTGTCTTAAACACAAAGTGAGAATTTAGGTTTTTGCTAAATGATTGATTGACTTCCAGTATCACCATATAATCACAGTTAGCATTTCTTTCTTTCAGAATTTATTTATATTATTATATTATTTATTTGTTTATACTGCTCCAAATTGAACCCCTCCCCTCTATCTTGTTCTGTTCCCAGCGATGTAAGGACTGTTTGAACAGGCTGGCTATCGCAGTCATGAACCAGTGGCCAGGGGTACACTTGCGTGTGACAGAGGCCTGGGATGAGGACGGTCATCATCCCGCTGACTCTTTGCACTACGAAGGCAGGGCTGTGGACATAACCACTGATGACAGAAAAACAGAGAAGTATGGTCTTCTGGCTCAGCTGGCTGTCGAGGCCGGCTTTGACTGGGTGCACTATGAGTCCAAGTACCACATCCACTGCTCTGTGAAAGCTGGTGAGTTTAAGAAGCATGAGCTTGCATAGATAATGCAATTTACTACGTCATGTCAAATCACATCACATCACCACATAAGTGAGCATTGGTTTTTAATTCATCTTGGCTGTTTCCATTAATCTGCCTCCAGATCACTCGGTTACAGTGGAGAAAGGTGGCTGTTTCCCAGGCTGGGCCCGGGTGAGTATTGCTGGAGGGGGGCAGAAGACCCTGTCATCACTGGCTCCCGGGGACAGAATCATGGCCCTGTCTGGGACAGGCCGCATAGTGTTCAGCCAAGTCCTTCTGTTTCTGCACCGGGACCAGGAAAGCAGGTCTACTTTCCTGGCTCTGGAGACAGAAGATGGCCACAGACTGGCCCTTACTCCACATCACTTGGTCTTTCTAGCCCCCCATGACAAACTCCACCACAGTGAGTACCAGGCTCAGTTTGCTAGCAGAGCCAAGAGAGGGGACTATGTTCTCATCCTAGGAGCAGGGGGTCAAGTACAACCATCTCGAATCATCTCAGTTTCAGTCGAGGAGGGTGTGGGAGTCTATGCACCCTTGACAGAAGATGGAACTTTGTTTGTTGATGGGGTGCTGGCATCCAACTATGCATTGGTGGAGGACCACAGACTCGCACATTGGGTGTTTGGACCTCTTCGACTGCTCTCTTCATTCAACCAACTGCTTTGGGGAGAGACCACAGAGGAATGGCAGACTACAGAGGCTACAACAGCTTTCACTAAGACTCCGTTGCAAGGTAGCACTTCAGTCCTTCACAACACCGGTATATATGAGAATAATGACATTCGAAACAGCCATGGCAATTTGACTGAACCTCTAAGAATGGACATTAAAGAGAAGCACTCTTTGCAAAGACAGGTGTCAGATGTGCACTGGTATGCCAGATTGCTGTACAGTTTTGGACGTATCTTTCTAGACTCTAAGTCATTTCATCCTTAAAAGGCTTAAAGTTAAACAGTGGTACATGTGTCCTACTGTTACATTTACACTAATGGCTTCTGTTTTTTCCTGTTATTCCTTTCAATAAATTTCATGCACTGGAAGGCCTTGTTTGCTTCTTTCTCACTGTTATTTACATTACAATCTATTATGACAGTCATATTTTATAAGAGATTAAATTTGATGAGAAGGATAATGTAAACATGGTCATACCATAATAACTGTATCTTAGAGTTTATTGTACATTATGTAACTTGTTTTAACTATTTCAAGACAACATATATGTAGAAAACTATTCCCCATTATTCTAACTAAGTAAGTTTGTTTTTTTCAAAAACAATAGCTTTATTTTTGTACTTTCTGAATATGTATAATATTCATAATATATAAATGTTTCCATTTATTATAATTATTCCCCCTCATGTATTGTATGTTGTTACTTGTTCTTATATTATGCCATTAAACAGATTAAGTGTCATTTTATTTAGGAACACTTATGTTATCTTATGTTCAGCATAAGAGTACATTTTGCCTGTTAAGCTAATTCATCTTTTGTTTGGTTTGCAAAAACAGTTGCTTTGCGTGACAACCCTGAGAAATATGCAAAAGATTGTTTCTGGGACTTGTAGTTGAGCAATATATGTGTTACAGTGTGTTAAAGCCCTCTGTGGAAATCTAATCTAACAGGCAGGCAGGTTAATGAAAAGCCCAGACACACTTAATATTCTTACACTGTGCACTACCACCCTGTCTTTATCTCAATCACAGCCTTTATCACTGCTTCGAGGGAGCAGGTAGGTTTCTCAGCATGCTGAAAGAGAAAAGCTTTGTTAATATTCAGTGACTATTTTGGGTTACAACAATCTGTTGGTGGTGTGTAGATTGCACCATTTTGCTACATTCTCTCCACGTTGCCAATTTTCATCAGTTAGTACAATGAAATTTGACATGCTCCAAGTGCAGTTTACCACTTACTTTAAAATAATGTTGGTTTTCTTTAAAATAAAAATCTTTTCATTATTAAACTATTTTAAAAGGTTCAATAAGAAGTGTAAGGTTACATTCAGGACACATAATACAAGGTTATACGCCCCCTTGTGGAGGAATTGACATCATGCCTAGGAATTTTACTTGATATCGTTTCCTATTTTTCCTATATTTCCTATTCCTAGTCCAAATTTTCACACAGACTATTCTAAATATTAAACTAATTTAAACTATCCCCAATCTAATAAAACATGTAGTTTGCTAATAACCCTGTCTATGTACAATGAGCCATTAATGGTTTGTGATTTGGTAAGGTAAGCATTCTTACAGCACTGACAATTCAATAAAAAAGTGAATGGATTTCTCCACACTTATGCACTCAAAACATATCGTAAACAAACCATAAAACAGACCTAATTGTGTCCTGTACATTTAACCTAGTTTTGTCTGTGCTTCATAATAGATATTTATCTTATAGAAACTTCACATTAAGGCCACAAATTGAATTATATTCTTACAGTTTATGTTCTGTTGTAAACATCTGTGGAGGTATTCCAGGGGATTATCCTTGAGATACAGGAGGCAGATGGGAAAGCACCCACTCCCTTGACTGGCCAATAGGAGAAGCCCAGTGACCTAATACCACCCTCTATTTACATCCATTGGCCAATCAGTCACTGTCTTCCAACCAGTCTCAGCTCCAAAAAAATCTAATCCAATTTTGCTAAAGCTGAATGGGGAGTTAACTAATCCTGTCCGGGGCACCAGTAATAACCTATTTTCAATATGAACACCCATCACTTGGTCCTTGACTATCTCACACATTCTCTGAAGAAATCAGGAAAGGTGTTTAACGGTGCTAAATGGTGATTCTTAGTGGGTTTGTAATCAACTTAAACATTATATATAGAGCCTTCCTCACATGATATAACATAGAACCAGAAACAATTGGTTAATCTTTCCTGTATGGTAGAGAATGAATCATATGATGCCAAGTGAAATTTGAACCTAGGCCTTCAGTGGCCATCATCTTTTCAAAGGCAGATTTTTAGATTACCACCGTATCAATTATTTTTAGTCTGCTGTTGCTAAGAAATATAAAAAACATGCAAGACTCATGGAAGCTGCACAAGTACATTGTATATTGCTTAATAAATCATTGGGGACATTCATTTCTAAATAAAAGTCTGTTGTGAAATACCAAACAATTGAAGAACTTATTATAAAACCACTAATTATTCTTTAAGTAGCAGTGGATGACCATTAAGAGGTTGCTGCTACTTCAAACAGTGATAGTTCTATAAAGCATACATTGAAAAACCATCATTATAGAGGGTAGAATAGATATGCTTTTCTTTAGTACACAGCCTTTTGTACCAGAACAAAATGTATCTTTTCACACCTGGCTTCATCAAGAACTCTAATAAATGATGTTTCTTATTGTGCAAGCAGGAAGAATCTAGCTCATGCTCACTATACAAAATAAATCTCTCCTCGGTTAAAGGTCTCTTCAAAACCAGATATGAAAAATGAGAACTGTATACAGAGGTCCTCATTATTCATCAGGCATTTGAAGAGTGAATATAAGTTGTAGGACTCTTCTTAAAATTACTTGAAACATGAATCAATAATAAATAATATTACAACAATGCAGCCGCTTATGAATTCAAGTCACATTTATAGAACAATTGTTAATTTAGCTGCATAGAACTTGAATGCAAAATGCACTTGCCATTTTCAAAAAAGCACCTACTGAAACATTTTTCCTCAGTGGACTCATCTGTACCCTGAGGCCACCGCACATATGCATTGCCATAGGAGGGTCAGAGCACATGGTCCATTGCCTCAAGACCACAGTGGACCATAGATTAGCTGCCTAGCATTCTCCAGTTGTTGAAATTACATTTACATTTATAGCATTTATTAAATGTTCTTATCCAGAGTTACTTACAATGGGTGACAGACTTCGACAGGAGATATAGCTGATGTGGATTAAACCTGTGACCTTTTCGCTATGAGACAGGCACTCTATCCACTAAGTCACCCTGTCACCCAGCATAACTTTGTGTTAGTTCTCAAGGTCAATCCAATGACATCGAAGCTTCTGGTCTGCCTCAAACCTTTCATCCAAAGTGTAGCCCAGGAAATGATCGTATGGGAAGGTAACTATGAATTATAGACCTGAAAGAAGATTTGCAAGGGACAAGTAGCATGCACGGGCTTGACTGTTTCAGGGGCACATGAAATAAAAAAATTCCACCAAAATTGGTTTTGGAATACGCTGCACTTTTTGAAAACTGCTTTTCAACATCAATTTATGGTGGCCACTTGAGAGGAGGATAATAATTTTCTGCTCTTTACCTAGATAACTGAAAGTTATAATTCAAAGCATGAGGATTTTCTCATATTTTAGCATGCCACTCAGTAGGAGCAGTAGGAGCCTGAAGTGGCCTGAAGCAAGAATGACACAACAATTTCCTCGAAAGGAGCACTTGGACATCCAAGGGATAACGAAGAGGGCATGCCCACCCTCCCCCTGCTCTGCTACATTCATTCACTGTTGACCTAATATGTACTCCTTGACTTCTACCTGCAGACAAGACCAGATGTGAACTTGCATTCCATGCACAAAAACAATTATCTAAGATGGAAAAGCCATCAAGCCAAGGGGGATTTTTTTTTTTATGTTGCACAAGGGCAGACAGGGTAACCTTTTTATTTTTTTACCAAGGTGAGTGCACTATCCCACACAAAACCAGGTAGTACTTTTTGAAAGGACTAAGTTATATTTTTAGATTTAAACCTCACAGGGCTAGAGAATGTAAATTGGGTGTAGACTACTTGAGGGGTGTAAATTGAGGTCTGAAAGTGGATGGCCTCAACCTTGTTAACACAAATTACGATATTTAAGGAGCATTACTGCTTTAATTTCTTAAACAAATCCACCACTTTTGTTGTAATGCCGTGTGCCTGGGAAACAGAGACAAAGGGCAACGCGAATGTGAACACAAAAGAAACATGACACATCAGGGCAGCCCACAGGCCGTCCCAAGAACCAGTAGTTGACTCGCTTCTTCTGTTCAGTCTCTCGGCCTTGCTGAAAACTGATTGAGTCGAGGTGCATTTCAGCTCAGGGCAAATTCAGGGCATTGATTATAACTTCTCCATTGTTCTCAATCACGTTAGCTAAATGCGCGACAGCACAAACAGCAAAAAGGTCAGCCGTAGAATAGGGAAATACCTACCAAGGTGAAGAACACAGAACACCTTGTATTTTAGTTTCACTATAAAATGAATTTGCACTCTAGATAAAGTGCCTTCATAAAACTCAAACAGTTCACTGCTGAGCAGATCTCACAATGGATGCATTCATCAGTATACATGCCAGTGTAGCTTTGGTCCGCCTATCATAACAATCTAATGAAAAATGGCTTCCCCCGGTTCCAAAAATCTAATGATCTAATATCTAATATCTCCCCCGTATTTCAGTGGTCCGCGCTCTCCAGATTTAAATCTTATTCCGTATGCTAAAAAAAAAGCAACATAACATTGTACAGTGTTGCTCGTAACATTACTTTAGCTTACCCAGAATATCGATTTACTTGTAGCTAGTAAAAAAACACTGTTTTGCAGCGCCCGTTTGCATGAATTAATATTTGACGTAGTTGTTATTAGCTAGCAATACTAGCTGCAGCTAGCTGCTTAGCGGAACACACTCGTGTGTAGACGCAACGCAGTTCAGCGAAGTGAAGAGATGATGGTGACCCATACAAGGGTACCCATGGCAAAGTTGAGCTGCAAATTTAGGTAGACAAATGTCTGCAAGCGCCTGAAACTCCGGGAAAATTATATTTATTGGTGCATCAACTAAGTTTTTGGATGGAACGTTGGATGCACGATTTTGTGCAAACTTGAAGCAGCTTAAACGACCTCGCGAACGAGATTCCAGAACAGAGTAGAAGCTAGCTAGCTAGCTATCCTTCGAGCTAATTTCATAAGCAATGAGTTAGACAGTGAGCTAGAGAGTTTTTTTTCAGACTGGCTGCATCTAGTTGAGACATCTTTTCTTTCGGGACATTGCTGGCTGGTGACTTGCCTCGGTGCTACATAATTCCGTGACGGAATTGAGCCATTAGGCGATACGCATGAAGAGCTGGTTAGCTAGCTAGCCAACGCATTAAAGCTATCCATCCAGTTGAATACCTAGCCACACTGTACAGCCTGCCATCCGCCGTGCACTTCCCCCACTCTCCCTCCAACCGGCTAGCCACAACGTTAGTCCGGTAGATAAAATGAAGCAACCATCAACATTTTGGGAAGCTGTGTGGTTGGTTGGATTGTGCTGATGTATGTGGACTCGACATTTCTATTGTAAGGTGAGTTGTTTTTATTTGTACCTCCTCCTAAACTTACACAGACCAACCACCCTGACCTTAGACCGGGTAATGTTAGCTCAGCTCGCTTGTACAACATGGTGTTGGCTACTTTCTGGAGAACTAGCTACAAGAGTGCTAACTTCGGTTAGATGTCTGTTATATGTTATCAAACTTATTTTCCCTCGGATAATCGACTGACACTTTTATAATTGTCTGTGCTTGTGCATTTAATTTCTGGTGTTTTCATAGTTGTTTCTGTTTGGGACATTTTCCTGCTACAGCGTCACCATTGATAGCGGTTAGCTTTTCACTATCAGCTTGTCATCAGTGAATCGGATCAGACTATTCCCTGGAACAGAACCAATCCTTTGAAGTCCGTGTTTACACTGAGCGATAGCGCTAAAATCTCAATTTACGTGGCTAAAACACGTTTATTGCGTTTGTTGTGTAGTTACAGCAAATCGACAATGTTATTGGCTAACATTTGATAATATAAATAAGTACCTTTACAGTAAATTTGTAACACTTTTCGGTTGACGTTAGCCATCATATACCGTGCATTGGAGATTGCCATCTTGCTAACTTCATTTTGATACAGTACTGGCAGAGCTCCTTTGTTATCTTAATTAACTTAGATCTAGGTAGTTCTTCTCAGATGTGTGTTTTTAATTTCGGAGCCGCCATGCACGTTTATCACATAGATGAAGAAAGAGAAACCTAGTGTGCCCGTCATCTTGCATGATTCTGCTAACAAGAACCACTAAATAGGTTTTTGATGTTGTTTTAAGCAGCGTGTTTGAGTCTGTTAGATCTGTATTCTGTTGGTTAAAAGGGTTTAAAATGAATTTGCTGTAATGTTTACATTAATGTACGCTTGTAAGCATTTGTGAACATTCAAAACTCGCGTAAGTAATTGTCAAAGAGGAATGCACTTGTTTATCAGTTTTGAATTTTTGCTGTTTTCAAGATAGTCCGATCTTTATTAGTGACCATGTTCTACTCTCCCAACACTAGAGACACATGAGAAGAGCGCACCCGCCCTCTCGCTCGAATCTGTGCTTCTGTAACATAACCGCTCCACCGAGAATGAATTGGAAACGATGGGAAATGTGTCTGTTACAGCACCCGGGATGTTCTGCTGGCTATAAGGGCCGATTTCTACTTTAGATCTGATAACAGTGCTGTGAATCTCAGTCGGATTTAAAACTTCAGACAGACATTGTGCGAGCCACAAAGTCTACTCTTCTCTATCGCCCCGCAGATGACAGTCTTGATTCTCTGATTTCTAACTTTGGGAGACAAACTCATCTTAACAAATGCCGACGGAACTATCCCGTGCCATAGGATAAAAACATGCATGTAAATTCTTAAATTGAGTGATATTTCCTTAAAATGACGGTTATGTGAGTAGGCGCATTAACGGAAACGTAGCATGGCGTGGCTAGCTAATATTAGTTGTAGGGAAGAAAAATACTGATCCCCCTCGAGTACCATATTTTCTGTTATTCAATGTTTGTTGTCAATGGCATGGCTCTCGTAGCGGAACTAAGTTGTGAATGGCAAAGGTTCAGCCCGAAATGAACACTGCTGCAACAGGAAGTCCTTTATACGGAAGTTGTATTTTCTTTGTGTATCCCGTTTTATGGTTGTTTTATTTATGAAAACAACATTTCAATTGATATATTTTGTGCATTCCATGCAGTAGTTTTACCGGTTTGGATTATGCATTACTTGGTAAACACATAGTTGAATGGTTAAAGCGATTTCTAAACCATCTGTCTCTTATAACCATCGCGCTATTTTCATGAGTTTCAGTTTGCGAGCCAGCTCGTTTTGCAAGTGGTGGTAGTCAGAATAACGCGTCGAAAGGAAATGAAGTGAATTGAGAACATAACTATATTTAGTTGACTGCATTCAGTAGATAGATGATGGTTGCATGTATAAAGTGCTTTTGTATAGCTAGAGACGCTAGTGCATAGTTTTGTGTTGCCAAGCAAGATAGTTTAGGGGCTTCCTCTATTCTGTACATAAACATGTTTGCTAATGGATCATGCTATTTGCTTGATTGTTATTTTGTCAACTGTAGACCGGCATAACAATTACTAACACAACCATAAAGGGAACCTAAACCTGCTGTATTTTATACTTATACTATTTACAGATCTGTCCACTGCTGTCCCATTTACGACAGTGATAGAACTGATCACATCATGATCAGACAAATCAAATAAAATGTCCATGGGTTGTTTGCCTGTCATAGGAAATTGTTTTTCCACTTTATAATTATAATAAAGTTGATTCTTTTCATTCTTTCACATTGCAGATCTCTCTCAAAGAGGTCAAAATTAGTAGAGGGGATGGACGAGCAGAAATCAAACTGCGAAGAGAGTGACTCTGAAACAACAGGTAAGGTCATGTTTTTATTTTCCCCTGCATCCCTACTTCATCCTCGACAACTATGTAATCTTTTCAGCAACAAGATGAAAAATAACACAATGTGCATGCCCTCTGCGGTAAAAATATGACTGCTAATTAGAATCAAATTGGAAGGACATGTTTGGAACTCATGAAGGTAGAAATATGGGCAAGATGTTACAATAAGGATGTAAGGATGCAGTGTGAATCAAGTCATTTATTGTTTTACTTTCCCATGGCAAATAAGTACATATCAAATATGTGTAGCTTTGTTGACAACCACATCTTTCCATTTGTTTCCTATATTGGCTTTTGTAATTTTGTCACTTTCTGTTTTTTTTTTAAACCTTGTCCCCTTCCATGCTCCAGCCGATGACATTGACCCTGCAAAGCAGCCTCTCTCCACTGAGGGGGAGTCCAAGGTCCTTCCTGCTGCAGAGGACGTGTCTGATGCTACTGCTGCCACTTCCAGCACATCTAGGTGAGTTCCTCATGAAGATATACTATGTACATTTATGCTGTGGCCTGTCTCCAGAGAAGCTGCTTGTTGTTATAAACATCAAATGACCCGTTCCCTGCTTGTGATGATAGTTTTTTATCTGTGGCTGTACAGAGAGAGTGTTAGGGCCTGTACTCTCTGTAACTGTGTGGAGCGCAGCCTGCATGGACAACGGGAACTCCGACACTTTGGGCCATCTTCCGAGCGGCCTGCCCTCAAGCCCTCAGCTTCCTTACTGCCAGGGCCTGGGAACGATGACCTGTCTTCCATTGGATTTTCCGACTCCTCCTGTCTGGCAGCACTCTTCGATGACTCAGGTTGGACTCCAACCACTATACCATTGTTTGTCCAATGTAGAATAGATAAGCAGCTTTATAAATTAGAAATACAACAATTAGATGTGGAGTTAAGAATTCATTCAATTTGGTTTGAGATGACACAGATGTTGGGCTTTATTTTTAACAGGGGGTTGTTGGGTCCATCACTGGTGTGCAGTGTGGTCGGAGGGAGTGAAACAGATGGAGAATGAAGAGCTGGAGAATGTGGATAAGGCCGTTATCTCAGGGACACAGCGGGTAAGTGCACCCTGTCCATAGAAGGTGTCCAGTGGGGAATGGGCTACAGGGAATAACAGTCTTTCTTCACAAAATTTCACCTGTAACCATTGGTTTGTTTCAGCTTTGCGAATACTGCAAAAGGCTGGGTGCAACCATCCGATGCCATGCTGAGGGCTGCTCACGGTTCTACCACTTTCCCTGCTCAGCAGCCAGTGGATCCTTCCAGTCCATGAAGCAGCTGACCCTCCTCTGTCCAGAGCACATAGACAAAGCAGAGGAATTGGGTAAGAAAACCGGACTTCACCAAAATTGTATTATCCTTACTCAGGGCGCTTTCGCAGTATTCCACTTTTTTGTAGAAAAATGTTATGCTGATAATTTGGAAAAGCGGTCACATGATGCACACATTGGGCCTCATTCACAAATGTTTTCGTAAATGATTGGTAAATTTGTTGACTGTGTGTGTGCGTAATAAAACACGGACATTGGATTCATGAAACGTGCTGGAAACCTCGATTTGTTTGTAGAACTGGTATATATCGTCGTAAATTGGATGCGTGTGCCTTTTGAAGCCGGTTTGCAGGTAAACGCTGTTGAGACTGAAAGGTAAAGGTTGCAGACTGAAAGGTCGTGTGCAAGTAAACCATAAAAGAGGGAAAAGAGGAACTGAAGTAAAAAAAAAAAAAGAAACAGTTTAACATGAAACTAGATTGCAAAAAAGTATAAGGAGAAGTAGACGCATATTATCAGCCACAGGAGGACGGCAGCGCACTGTGGCGCTATCCGACATGGATCAGAGGATCAATCAATAATAGGAGAGACCTCACTGTCGCGTGTCCAGTCGGCATTGGAGTTGGACACAGATCAAATCCAGGCTGCATCTTTATCAGATGGTAGGACTGTTATTGTATTTGTAAGGCGTGCAGTCCATGTGATCAACCCATTACAAGTTTGATAATCTTGAATGAGGACAGTTCGGCAAATACACCATTTCAGCCTATTAGGTCTTTAGTTTCTACAAGGCCACTGAAACATCTTGTTGTTGTTGAGATATGGTACTACTGTAATGTATTTTTCATGAAGAATAAGCTGTTCTTAGAGCCTTCCCCCATGTTTCCAAACACACAAACACATTTCTACATGTTTCCAAGCACTTGTAGGGTTTGATCGTACCAAACAAACAAATTTAGATACAAACAAAATGATGAATCCAACTATGTTCGTAGAAACATTCGTACTAACGTTATACGATCAAATCTGATCGTACGCACGTTTCGTGAATGAGGCCCATTATTTCCACAATGACCAACTGCCAAATTCTTGCTAGAAATTCCTGTAACACAAAGAATGTGGTCCAGACTGACTTTATATGATAAGTGTATCAATTACTACAAATGTTTGTACCCATACTTTCTCCATTCTGGTTGTTGTTGTCATAAACTGTCACCTTCCTATGTACTGTTAAACCTTTTCTTTGTTGTGATTAGTCGGCACACAAAGATCTGATCCATGCCATGTGGTCTTCTCTAAAAAGTTTCCTCAACTATAGAAAGTGCTGTGCTCTGCCAAAAAAGACGCCAGGTGCAGTGACTTTCCAAAGCGCCCCATCCACCTTGCAGCCACCCTCCGTTGACTTTCATGTGTAAATAGATTAAATAAATAAAGTAGGTGCTGGCAGCTGAAACAAACTGGAATGGTACGAATGTGCCCTTATTTGGATCTTTTTTCTAATTCCATATTGTATATGTTTTGTATAGCAGGAGAGGAGGCTTGGTGTGCAGTGTGTGACTCGGCGGGGGACCTCATGGACTTGCTGTTCTGTACGGGTTGTGGCCAGCACTATCATGCGGCATGTCTGGAGATTGGTGCCACGCCCATCCAGCGGGCAGGATGGCAGTGCCCAGAGTGTAAAGTGTGCCAGACTTGCAGGTGAGTCCACCCATGTTTCCATTCCTCAGAAGATTCAAAGCTGATGCTTTACATTTTTCATTATATTTGCATTGTTGTTTTTGAAAGAGGTTGCTCTTATTTCTAACTGCGTTCTATTTCCATTCCCTACAAGTAATATTTTGTTTTCATTTACTAAGGCAACCAGGCGAAGACTCAAAGATGTTGGTATGTGATGCCTGTGATAAGGGCTACCACACCTTCTGTCTACAGCCCGCCATGGACTCTCTTCCCTCTGACCCTTGGAAGTGCAGAGTAAGTCCCGTTTGTCATTCTCCTCTGTATGAAGATTAGCCCCTAGCCTTGAGTGAAAAGCGTTTACCATTTGAAAGTGAGCGGCTTATATGTGCTTGTTCGATATGTGGATGACCTTTTATCCCCATCATCTGTACTATCCCAGAGGTGTCGTGTGTGTACGGAATGTGGTGTCCGTGGACTGGTACTGCCAGGCTCTGCCCAGTGGTTTGACAACTATGCCGTGTGTGAGGGCTGCCAGCATCACCGCAGCTCTTTGTGTGGCGTCTGCAGCAAAGCTGCAAACCCAGCTGTCACTCTGCAGTGCTGCAGTATGTGCCACAGGTCAGTTTAAGATGCAAGTAACCTTTATGATAGATGGCTGGCTTGATTGTATAGCTTAAGATATCCCATCATGACAATCTCTCAATTTCCTAGGTGGGTGCATACTGAATGTGCTTCATTGGTGGAGCTTCCAGATGACAAGTGCATCTGCCTGCTCTGTAAGGAAGCTCCGCAGCAACCTGCCATTCAAGCATACACAGCGGAGGTGCAAACCAGAGAGGCATCTGAGAAGACTGAAAGACACACTGATTTGGTGGAGATGACAATCCAAACTGATGCAGACAAAGCGACAATAGAGCAGACAGATTTATCAGAGGTGACACTAGAACAGATGGGCACATCAGAGGAGGTGTCGATTGCTCAGGCTGAGGCCATGGCTGACAAAGAAACACCCATGGAGTTGGGTAAGTCTGGGTCCCGTGCAATACAAAGACAAAGCCTAAAGTGAGAACGTGCCACTTATATTTTAAATCAAGCTAGAAAGAGAATCCATTTGGTGTTTGTATGTCCCATGTTTATTTATGGAAGCTAACTGGTCTGTTTGGGCTTTAGAGCTGGAAGCTGAAGTTGTTCAGACAATAGAGGTTGAGGAGAACACCCTGGAGGAGGGGCCGCAGCTAGAATCCACTTCTGAGGTTTCCTCTCCACCTAAGTCTACAGGTAAACACAGGACACATTATAGAGATTACACATCTTTTCATATAAACACAAGGCAGTAGTTGATTATTTTTTGATGGTCAATCTAATGATAGATGTCTGAATGATAACACTAATAGCCATGCATTCCTTAACCCCAAAAGAAGAATGTGGAACAACAGAACAGGAGAGCTCTTGTCTACCTGCTGTTGAAAAGAGTGCAGAAGAGGCTGTCAGCCAGCTGGCCCAAGCCACCCCTCCCAAGGACTCCATGGCAGAGACGCAGTCTAATAATCCTAAGGTTGAACCAACACCAGTGTCACAGCAGGACCCTGAAAACATGGAGGAGGAGGAGAAGCAGGAGGACAAACCCTCAGTGGAGCACAAAACCTCACCCAAGTTATTGAAAAGTAGCTCTGAAGGAATTCCTGCTACTGAACCATTCAATCAGGCTCCACCAAAGTCACCAGCTCCTTCTGCCGATATAGAAGAGATGGAGCCTGTGCCCATGGCAGTGACCAAGGCTGACCAGCAGGAGAGAACTCCTTGCCAGGGCCCTGGGTCGTCTCCTCCTCCTTCTCTTCCCCCAGCCTCTCCGTCAGTAGACACACAGGAGGCCCTCTCTGCTGTGGACATAGAGGGGAGGCTGCTACCTCACTCTGAGGAGGAGGAAGATGATGAGGAGGAGGAGGAAGAGGAGGACGAAGAAGACGAGGAAGAAGAGGATGATGAGCAAGTGAAAGGAGTAGGACTTAACAAGGAGATCAAGCAAGAGCCGCAGGACTCTCTGGAGCTGGATGTTAAACCGGAGCTGCTGCTGGATGATTTGTCCAATATGAGCCATGGAGATGAGAGCAGCAGTGGCTTTCTGGGCTCCCCAGGAGAGCCCGATCCTCAGCTCTCCATGGAACTCCATGGTCTTGTACCTGCTGGCCGCTCACGCGTTGACAACCTGCTCACTGAGACTGATGACTCATTGCCCTTTGACTCCCTCAAATGCGACAGAGAGAAGGTGAAGCGGAGAGGATCCCCGGGCCGCTCCCGGGTCAAACAGGTAACGTCATCATTTATAAGGCGGTCGATGTCAGCAGAGTTGGCTTGCTTCAGTAGCTGACATTGTAGCATAGCATCAGCTCCTAAATTGTTTGTCATTTCTAACCACTACCAGTAACAAATGGATTTGCCTCGCCTTTCAGGGGCGGAGCAGCAGTTTCCCTGGAAAACGGCGCCCTCGAGGGGGTGGTGGAGGGAGGGGTCGTGGTGGAAGGTCACGTCTGAAAGCCATGGCCTCCTGCATCGATGCCTTCTTGGTGAGCTGTAATTGACATGCCATTCAGTTGTTGTTTTCTCATTCACTTAATTATAGTGTTGTCATACAATATTTGTTGCCATAAGGTATCATTTAATTATGTTTGTAACTGAATTCATGACTTAATTTGCAGCTAAGCATGACCACAGACACTGGACTGAATAAGGAGGAAGATGATGAGGAAGATGACACCATGCAGAACACTGTGGTTCTCTTCTCAAACACTGATAAATTTGTCTTGCTCCAGGTACAGCTCTCCTCATACTTTGACATTTCCAATTACCCAGTGGCATTTGCCATGCCAAGAACCATAGATGTCACTGTGTTGATTGTAACACAAACGGACTCTTTGTTTCCCCTCTTGTTTTTCCTTCCTGCTTTCCCTCCTTTCTCTCAGGACATGTGTGTTGTGTGTGGCAGTTTTGGGAAGGGTGTGGAGGGGCAGTTGTTGGCCTGTGCTCAGTGTGCCCAGTGTTACCATCCGTACTGCGTGAACAGCAAAGTAAGCACACTCCTTGCCGCTTGATTTTTGCCATTCACACCAACTTGTAAATCCATATAGATCAAACATGGTATCTTTCCAACAGATCACCAAGATGATGCTCCGTAAAGGCTGGCGCTGTTTAGAATGTATTGTGTGTGAAGTTTGTGGGAAGGCTTCGGACCCCTCCCGTCTGCTGCTGTGTGACGACTGTGACGTCAGCTACCACACGTACTGCTTGGACCCGCCCCTGCACACTGTACCCAAGGGCGGCTGGAAGTGCAAATGGTAAAAAAAACAACAACAACAACTCTTGGACTGTGATGCTTTGTTCAGCATGTAGCTTTGAATGGGGTCAAATGGAAATGAATCCATGGAAATTTGCATGTTATGTAAAATGTTCATGCCTCAGCGCTGCATTAGCAATTCAGAGGCCCAGTTCTCTGTCTCTTGTTTCTGTAGCAGCAAAAAAAAAACTGCCACACAACTCACATTGGCTTCAGTAACTTGAAATCCTACACAATACCTGTGGAAAGATTTTTACAAGGTGCTTCATTACTCCTGTGCAGGTGTGTGTGCTGTGTGCAGTGTGGTTCCAACTCACCGGGTTTCCACTGCGAGTGGCAGAACAACTACACTCACTGTGGCCCCTGTGCCAGCCTAGTCACCTGCCCAGTATGCAGAGAGAACTTCATGGAGGAGGAGCTGCTGCTGCAGTGCCAGCACTGCGATCGGTGGGTACCGCTCATTAGAACCACACACACACATACCAGAGTGAGGAGTGGGTGTTCATTAGATCACAGCTAATGAAGACTAGTGGGGAATGGATTATTTATGTAGACTTCACGTCATGAATTATTCCATAACATCTTTGATATGCAATGTGATTTGTTATCTGACAAGTATGTGTATCCATGTGTTTCTATGTCTGTCTGTGTAGATGGGTGCATGCTGTGTGTGAGAGTCTGTACACAGAGGATGAGGTGGAGCAAGCCTCTGATGAGGGCTTTGCATGCACATCCTGCACCCCCTATGTTCCCAAACCCGTAGGTAAGTCGTAGAACATCACTCGGTTTTAATATTTAAGAGTTAAGATGGTTTCACAAGTGCACAAAGGATTTACTGATGACATGATTTTCCTTTCCACTCTCCCTGCTTTTGCCTTTGTTCGCAGTAGTGGAGTCAGCCATTATGGCTTCGATAAAGATCAAAGAGCCAGGTTAGTGAAGTTTGCTTAGTGGTTTTCTGTTGTGTGTATTGTTGTAGATCACCCAGATTTGCAAATGTCATGTGCTTTACAGAGACCCAATTTTACCGGCTGGAAGGTGTGTGGTTGACTGAGTCAGGCATGTCCCTGCTGCGCAGCATCTCCATGTCTCCTCTGCACAAGAGACGGCAGCGTCGCTCCCGTCTGGGAACCCTGTGTGGTGATTCAGGTCCTGATGGAATGGAGCTGAAGGAGGTAGAAGGAGATGGAGAGGAGGGCAAAGGTTTGCATCTTACTGATTCTGTGTATGAACTGTTTTCAGGAGCCCTTTGTTCTTTTTTACCTTAACCCTTTGACTGAGTTCAGTGTTGTCTTCTATGTCTAGTCTGTGGGGAGCCCATGGAGTGTGAGCCCAAGATGGAGAACCTTGGGAGCCCAGAGAGAGAAGGTGGGGCAGAGATGTGTGCAGAGGGAGGCACTGAAGGCATGGCTGAATGCGAGGGTCTCAAAGGGGGGGCAGAGGAGACAGATGATGGCAAGAAAAGAAAGAGGAAACCCTACAGACCCGGTAAGCTCACAAAATTTCACAAAACCACTCTCATAGTATAAGCACATAGGTGTCTGAGGAGCTATAAGTGCTGACATTCTGAAACTGTACCAGGAATTGGAGGCTTCATGGTGCGGCAGAGGAAGTGTCACACACGGATGAAGAAAGGATTTTTCGCCCAGCTGGCTGGAGAGACTACTTTAGATGGACGGCCATTAGAGAGAACCATTGAGGAAGGTTGGTGACAATGGTGGTTGGTGACAATGGTTTCATTTCACCCAACCGTGAAATATATTTTAATCAAACAAGTCCACAATTCTAAAATCCCTAGTTGCAGGGTGACCCAAGTCTTTGTGGCTTTGTTTCATTTGCATCTCTTTACTTTGAGAAAAACCTGCCTTGTCTATATGTGTTAAATGTTTTGTCTATAGGACCCCATCCTGACACAGACAACATAATGGATCCCAAACCAGCAGAGGGTGAGGAACAGGCCAAGAAACGGCGGGGCAGGAAGAAGAGCAAACTTGAGGACATGTTTCCTGCTTATCTCCAGGTGTGTGGTCTCTCTATGCTCCACACTTCAAACTGAAACCTATATATATCCAGGGATATAACTTTAATATCTTAAATAATTGTAATTCACTACAGGAGGCTTTCTTTGGAAAGACACTGATGGACTTAAGTAAGAAAGCTGTCATGGTACCCCCAGTGCAGAGGCCAGGAACATGCCCTGTCCGACCCTCACTGTCAGCACTGTCAGGGGTCAGAACTTCTGCCCCGGAAGGTAAGACCTCTAACTTGACCTGCAACGGATGCAGCCTTTCCCAAATGATTTGTTACACTGGATGTGAAAATGGTCACTACATCTGACCTTTGCGCTTCTGTTCCCAGTTGAGGCCAAGGATCGTGTGGTGGAAGCTACATTGCTTCTCAAGCAGGAAGGGGGTGAAGCACCCCAGGCTCAGGGAGAAGGTGCAGGTGAGTGTCTGTTTTGAAAAAGACTACTGGTCAATATTCCGGTCTTTCGGCCATTAGAGCTTAATGGGTTGGTGTTAAATTTCTTGTCTCTGTAGGAGTTTCTGCGCCATCCTCATCTTTGAAGGACCAGGCCTCCACTGATCCAAATGGCTCGGATGCAGAGAAAAGTGAAGGTAGTTTCCTAAGGGGATGCTTTATGAGGACATGCTGCAATAACTATGGGATGATTTGATGTCAGATTTTTACATCTTCACATGCTGTTGTCTGTATGCTCCAGGTCTTCCACAAGGGGTGGAGAGTCAGGACTCTGAACAGTTCTTCCGGAAGGTTCTGGGAGTGTCAGAGGGCTCATCTTTGGGGGGCATGAGGCCTATTCTAGAGGGCAATAAGGGAGAGCTCAACCGCAGTGCTCTGCCACAGAGACCTCTCCTCTCAGGTGTGTATACAAGGGGATGCCTACAGATGATCAAATTATTAAACTTGTTTGAAATTCAGAACCTTTGTTGTAATACTGGGAACTTTAAGTCTAAGGTTTCAGAGAAGTTTGGCTTGTGACTCATACATGGAAAATCTTACAGGGTCGCTGCCCTCAGCTGGAATGATGGATGCCTTCCCTGGCCTCTCTCAGTCGCCATTCTTTGACATACGGTAGGACCAATACTACATTACCAAGCTTTGTGAAACTTGCAAAAACTAACCGTAACCCTTTTTTGATAGAGGTGATAGAGGTGTTGATTCAATGTTTGATCATTTTTTGAGGCTGTAATTTTGTGGTGTTCAGCAACTATTCTGCCAGTGAGCCTTGCCTTGGGACCACTGCTCGTCTTTGCCAATGCAGCCTATCCATGTAGCATATGTGTGTAGCGTTTGTCAGGATTCTGTGCCATATTAAATCATTTTTTTGTTACTGATGCACCTGCACTATTTGGCCTCAATGCAACTCTGTTAGCAACTGTTCATGTTGCTTTGAAAACTCACCTATAAAAGTGATTGTCAGACTTATTTTAAACCTGACACATTCTACTAATTGACATTGTCAGCTTAATATGCCTTGATTTCGTAGTTGTGATTTAGTTACTTCCAACTTCAAGATCTTTTTCATGTGCTGTTTACATAGCATTCTCCCCCACCCCCATTCCTCTGTTCAGTCTAATGGCAGATGCCATTAATCCAGCACCAGCAATTCTCAAGACAGATGTTTGGGCACAATTTGGATTCAAAAACAAAAAGGGGTGACATGAACTCATTAATAAGAACATCCCCTGTAAGCTTTGCCATTTGGTATTAAAATGCTGTGGCAACGTGATCATGCCTGTTTACTTGCGTGCATATTTAAGTTCAACTCAGTAGAGCACAAAGAGTGCTTGCCTATATAGTTGCCTAATAAAGAGAAATTGAAATTGTATAGTCTATTTTAACAAGAGTCTCATTTTGGCTTAATTTTATATATCTATATATTTTTACTAATTCATATCAGTAATGCACATAATTATGTAGCACAATACTAAAAAGACACTATATAGGTTGTATAAATTCATTGAAATTTTGTTTCTATTTTTTTGTATCGTTAATTAATAGTTATTAATACTGTGAAGTTTTGTGTCATGACCCACGGTATAGAAATCAAGTTGTCTTGTGAGATCCCTATTACCATATACCCAATACCATTCCATATGGTGTGTGTGTGTGTGTGTGTGTTTGTGTGTATAGGGACCGGGGAGGGCTGTTCAGTCCAGATGGGGGAGGAGAGGAGAGCCCCTGGGCCACTCCCTCTACTCCAGCAACCCCCTCCACCCCACCTACCCCCACTGAGGCAGAGGGCGACGGGCTGTCCTACAACCAGCGCAGTCTCCAGCGCTGGGAGAAAGATGAAGAGCTGGGAGAACTCTCAACCATTTCTCCTGTGCTCTACGCCAACACCAACTTTCCTAATCTTAAACAGGACTATCCAGGTGAGTGTGGAATAAATTATTTTCTTCCACATATTATTTAGATTACATTATTTACAACAAAAGTTATGCAAAATTGTCATGCTGTTTCAAAGTCTAGGTTTATATCATAAGTAGACTATAGATGATGACTATTGTCCCCATCACAGACTGGGCCAGTCGCTGTAAACAGATCATGAAGATCTGGAGGAAGGTATCAGCTGCTGACAAGGTTCCTTATCTGGTAAGTCATTTGATGAGAGAAATGTCTTACAGCTATTGAGTCAAGATTAGCTTCAGCTTGTTCATGAAACTGTAAATTTAATTGTGTTGATACACTTGTTTTGTCTTTACATTTGCACATCAAGATGCAAAACTGAGGACCCGCACAAGATTGGGGAAACTAAGTTATCTCCGTAAATAAAAGAAAGGAATCGCTGAATAAATAAAATATTCTTGTCAAACTATTTCAGTACTTGACTTAATGTCTGGTTTCTCTCTTTAGCAAAAGGCCAAAGATAACCGAGCTGCTCAGCGGATCAACAAGGCACAGAAGGTGAGTTAGAACAACCTGTATTATGAAGATGAATGGAATGTAGCAAATAATATACTTTTCTGCAGAGTGCTCACTTGTCTGAACTCAACTCCTCTGACAGCAGGCAGAGAGTCAGGTGTGCAGGCCAGTCAAGGCAGACCCAGGGCGTGTGAAGGGAGAACGGCCTAGTCTGCACCTCCAGATCCCTCCGCCCTCAGGCTCAGTCTCCACCTCTTCCCAGCCCAGCTCTGCAGAGAGCCCATTCCCCTTCCCTCCAGATTCAGGATCATCTTCTGCCTTTTTCCCTGATGGACCTGTCAAGACCCCAGGGTCAGCTGAAATCCGGACAGATCCCTTTGCCAAGCTGCCTCCTCAGTCCCCCCACCATCACTCCCACCCCACCACACCCTTCTCCCAGGCCGGGGCCAGCCCCTTACAGGCCTCCTCCTCAGGTTATCCCGCTTCTGGCCCACAGGGTCCTCCTCAGGGACGGCCGGCCAGCCTCGGCCCCTTCGACATGCAACCAGGGACCCCTGGAACCCCCCGACGGGCCCAGCAGGTTGACCCCTACTTCAGATCACAGCTGCAGCAGCAACAAGGTCATCTACAACAATCACAGCAAGGCTCTCAGGAGTCTCTAGGACCTCCAGAAAGCCCTCGTTCAAGGGGTGCTGTGCCTGGGGAGTCACCTCTCTTCTCCCCACCCCACAACACCCATTATGGAGACTCTTTCAGAAGCCAGCAAGGGATGGGGCGGCCAGAATATGGTTCATCCCCATCCCCCTCTGCGGTAGCCTCCTCACCTGTGAGCATAGGGCAGTACAGGGCTGATATGAGTGCACCATCTCCCCGCTCCTCTTCAGCTGGACGACCTGACCTAGCCACTGGCTCCCCTGCTGGGATGCTGGAGTCTGGGGATGGTTTGTTCAAGGCACCTATGACACCACGGATGCACCAAGGGGAGGGTGGGGCACTTCATCCTGGAGCTTCCCCCAACCACCCTTCTGAAGGCTACAGGCAGTCTCCCTCCACCCCTTTCTCTGACCCCTACAGCCAGCCACCCCTCACTCCCAGACCGCAGTCAGGAGACTGCTGCTCCCCTGTGCCCCAGAGACACCCTGTAGCCCAACAGGAACCCTGCCCCCGAGTGCCCTCTAGCCCTCAGTCCCAGGGTAGCTGTCAGTCTCCCCTCACTCCTGGAGGCCTCTCCAACGATGCATTCTCTGTCCAGTCTCCTGCCACCCCTCGTTTCCAGTCCCCAGACCCTTACTCTCAGCCGCCCTCAAGGCCACAATCTAGAGACCCTTATGCTGCTCTCCACAAGCCCCCTCGTCCCACCTCTGTCATTCCAGAGGGCACCCCAAGTTACAAAAGCTCACCTCATCCTAACCAGCCACCTCCACCCCCTCCCATCTCCAATCCTATGGGGGATCCTCTCTCTGGGAAACCTTCAGCACCTCCTCCTTTCAGCCGCAGCCCTAGCACGGGCAGCTATCAAATTACCCAACAGCAGGCTCAGATGGCTCAGGCACAGTTACAGCAACCTCAGCCGCAAGCTCAGCAGACTATGGTGGTGGACAACTTCAACCCCAGGGTGCCACCTCCTTCTGGGCCTCAAGATCCCACAGCTGTCCGCCCTCCAGAGACACCTCATCAGCCAGCTATGCCAGGCACCCAAGAAATGTCTGACATTTCAGTAGTGCAGGACCCTGCGTTAGTGGGCCTCAGCCCCTCTGAATTGGAGAAGCACCGACAGGTATTTATACTGCATATCAGTGAATAATCATCCTTCGCTAAAGTTCCAAGGTGTTACTAATGGGTTCTTCTTTTCCTCTGCAGCGCCAGAGACTGAGGGAGTTCTTAATCCGACAACAAATGCAGAGAAACTCCATGAGACAAGAGAAGGAGGCTGCTGCTGCTGCTGGCAGTACTACCCCTGGCTGGCCTGGAGGAGAGATGGGAGCTTTTCAACAAGACAAGGCCCACAGAGCACCACCACCTTATCCACAGGTACACATTAAGCAAACCTTACAAACCTAACCTCTTGGCAGCAGGGTGGCATCCTGATTAGGGAAACTGTCCTCCAATCATAAACAATGGGTACAGGCCCCCAATAACGACAAGCATCTCTCCTGAAGTGTCCATGAGCAAGATACGGAATCCCTATCGGCTCCCTACATGCTATTCTGCATCTATGGAGACTCTAAGGAGACTGCTGACTCTATGCTTTGACCTCCCTGTGCAAAACAACAAATCAAGTATCACTAAAACAAGGAAAAAGTACATTTGCTGTGTTATTGTTGCTGTTCATCTGTGGTTTACCAACTATGCTGTTGACTCCTTCTGTAGGATCGTGTTGCTGCTGCTACTGCTGGATCTCAGGCTGCTTTGTCAGGGAAGGTGCCCATGGCTGCAGGTGTCATGGATGACAAACTCATTCGCCCACCCCCTACAGGAACCCCTGCCATCATGGATCCCAGTGCACTAAGGTTAATGCTTAAAGTTAGAATTATATGCAGTGTGAAATGTGGCAAGACCTTTTAGTATCTTCCACTTTCCACTTTAGTGTCAAACACTTATCTGCAGTGTTTGCTTCACATTAATTTCATTAGCTGGGAAATAGTTATTTGCACCCATCATGTCTGCAAAAAGTCTACACTAGACACTGCTTATATTGATGTATTTTTTTTGCATGCTTCTTTCCTTCAGGCCACAAGGGCCCACCAAACCTCAGGGCATGTATGCCCGTCCTCCATTCCCTCCACAGTGGCAGGGCCAGGCTCCAGGTCCACGGAGGTTCCCCCAACCTGGCATGGAGGCCACAAGGCACCATCTGAACCCTGCTGTCAACATGCAGGCGATCCAGGGCATGGCTAACCCTCGCACCATGATGCCAGGACCTGGAGGAGAGGCCATGCAGCCAATGGGGCAGGGACCCCCACCACAGTTCATTGAGTTGAGACACAACTCTCAGAGACTACCCTTGGGACCCCAGTTCATGCCCCGAGGGCCCCAGCCCAGACCACGCCTCTATGTCCCACAGCAGGAAATGGCAGCACCTTATGTTCAGCAGCATCCCATAGCTCAGACTTGTGACATTCAAGGAGAGACAGACAGTGACTCACAGCTGCGGCTACAGCAGGGTGGGTTATCCATGTTAATGCCTCAGCAGTCGACTGGCCCTGCATCACAACAGCCCCAGGCAGCCACTCACACTCCCAGCACTCCTAGCACTGAGCAACATCAGCCTCCACAACCCAGCCTAGTTGCAGAGCCTCAAGCTGCCACGGTGCACCCCAATGTGGAACTTCCAGAGCCTGACCTGGAAGGACTTGGTGCACCTGGAGATGGAGGTGTGGAGGATGAAGACGATTTGGCTCTGGATCTAGACCCTGACAAAGGGGATGATGACCTGGGAAACCTGGACAACCTGGAAACCACTGATCCACATCTAGATGACTTGCTCAACAGTGACGAGTTTGACCTGCTGGCTTACACTGACCCTGAGCTGGACCAAGGAGACCCAAAGGATGTGTTCTCAGACCAGCTAAGGTTGGTGGAAGCAGAAAGTGAAGCACCTTCATCTTCCTCTGGATCTGCACTCATTAAGGTGGAAGGGAAACTCAAGGTGGAGCCAGGACAGAACCTGCACTCAACAGCCTCTGCCACTGCAGGGGGCTCCGCTGCCCAACTCTCCTCAGAAACTTTTGATTCCTCCAAAATCAAAGTAGAGGACAGAGGCCTGACCTCTCAGCTACAGCAAGTACAGACCGTGGTGAAGGATGAAATGGGAGAGGCTGTGTCCATGCTACTTGGTGGTACCACACCATCAGCCAAGCCCACACAACCAGAAAACCAGTCTGCTTCACTCAGTTCTGTTCGGTTAGGGGGGCTTCCATACCCCTTGCCAGGCCAAGCTGATCCCCTGTCCTTCCCTCCAGCTACCCCACATCCAGATATGGGGGATGATCCACTGGGACTACCTGATGTAGGGAGCCAGCACTCCCCTGCCATGGATCTGGCCAAGGTGGAGAGCTCTTTAGATGGTGAGCTACCTCTTCTAATCCAGGATCTACTGGAGCATGAGAAGAAAGAACTACAGAAGCAGCAACAACTCAGCTCCCTCCACCAGGGAGGCATGGCAGCTCATATGCCTGGTATCCAAGGTCAACAGCCCAACCCACAGGTACCCGGGCAGATAATGCTGCCTCAACACCACCGTCCTCCACCCCAGGGAATGATGGGTCAGCCAGCGATGGTACCCCGTCCTCCACACATCCTGCAGCAGCAACAGCAACGGCTCATGGGAGCTGGAATGGCACCTCCACCTCACATTGCCATGGCTCAGCAGCAAGCCATGATGAGGATGGGGCAACCTGGAGGTATCCATCCAGGTCTCAATCATCAGCAGCAGCAACAACAGGTGGTCAAACAGCCACCTCTAGCCAACAACTTCTTCCCTGATAAAGGTAAGCACCATGATCTGTCACTGTCATTGTTGTGTCTGGTGGTGTCTTTTTCCAGATTGTGTTACCAGATTGTGTTTTGTCACAGATTTAGACAAATTTGTCACTGATGACATCATGGATCCCATTGCTAAGGCAAAAATGGTGGCACTCAAGGGTATCAAAAGAGTGTTGGCACAGGACCCAATGGGTGTTCCCCCTGGGATCAACAGGTACTTTTTATGTTTTTATTATGTTTTATACTATGGTGTATATAGGTGTTTTCCGACCACAGGAACCTGAACCTTTTTGGGTACTTTTTTGCGCAGTAACCTTCTCAGCAGGAACCTTTTTAGTTCCCCAAAAGAGTGTGAGGTTGCTTTCCCACTGTACCAAAGTACTGGGAAGATTATGCAAATAAGAAGTTTAGTTAGTCATTTAGGTACATGACGACCCCCATAACAACAGGACCAATTTCAACACAGCAAACATGGAGGAAGTTCAAAGAGTTGGTCAATGTATAGAAATTGATCGAAATTGATCTCTAACACTGCGCCTGGGGTGTGCATCTTATGTTCTCTGTCATGGCCGAGACTACAGTAATCTCGTTGGCATTCGCTCAGGTGTTGCTCATAAACACACTGCAGGCATGCGTTGTATGAGACCAGTAGCACTGCACTCCATCCAACAGAGCCTCCCCTTGTGAAAACGAAAGTGAAACTTAAAATTCTACAATTTGCTCCAACACTGCTTTGGCATGAACATGATATTAGAATCGCGTTTTGGAGACGCGCCGAAGTTGAAACAGATTGTGGACTTGACGTTTTTTGCGTTGCTTGTATTGACCAATTAGCATTGTTCAGTACTGCAACTCCGCCCCAATGGTTCCTGGTCCCAGGGGCCAGGAACTATCCAAGATGAACCTTTTTAGGGCTAGTTCCCCCGGTGGGAAAGGTTGAAGTTCCTGGAAGTATGTACCAATTGTACTAAATCCCTGGATAGTTCCTGCAGTTGGAAAACAACATATGTGGCCTGATATTGGGAATTTGTGGTTTGATACTCAATTAGGACTGGAACAATGACTTAATTAGCACTGTACTTTTGTAATTAGAACACTAATACAGCATGGGCAAAGTTACTGGTATGAGTTTTAATCCATGTTCAATTGTGAAGCAAATGAAAAACAAAAGTGCATGTCATCTTCTGGTGATTTCTCTAGGCTAATGCTCTCCCTCCCTCCTCCACTGGCAGTGTGTTTGACTTTGAATGAGACATTACATCTGAGATTACAAATAGTTAAACTGTAGAATCACTCTACAGTTAAACTATTCATAATGTCAGATTCCCCTCTAAAACAACCCTGTCAGCTGTTGTTAACACCATACACCATAGTGATGTATAATTTACCATGGTTTGGAAACCCCATACTCTTACAGACCCTTGTACAATGTGGTGCAAGTAGTGCTATAAATTGTATGCTTTACTTTCTCTCCAGGCAACAAGTTTCTCTGCTTGCCCAGAGACTGGCCTCTGCCCCAGGCACAGATCAGGGTCAGCATACGTCTGGACCATCAAAGGTATGTTCTCTTGTTTTTCAGTGAAAGTGAAAATGATTTGGTTAATTTGATTTCATGTCTGTTTTTGTTTATTGTCTTAATATTTTCTTTTTGTGTTGAGGAGGGAGAAACCAGTGACCCAACCCAGTCGAGACCGAATCCTCCGCAATTTGTACAAGGAATCATCAGTACGTTCTCCTAATGCTGTCTCTTATTATGAATTCATGTTTTTTAATCATTTGAACAAATGTTAAATTGCTTACCTCCGTATTGTTTTATGGATATCTGAACAGTTGTTTTCTTTTGTTTCAGATGATGCAGAACAGCACCAGTATGAGGAATGGCTTCTCCACACCCAGCAGTTACTCCAGATGCAATTAAAATTTTTAGAGGAACAGATTGGAGCTCACCGCAAGTCCCGCAAGGCACTGTGTGCCAAGCAGCGCACTGCTAAGAAAGCTGGCAGGGAGTTTGCTGAGGCAGATGCAGAGAAACTGAAGTTGGTTACAGAAGAACAGAGCAAGATCCAGAAACAGCTTGACCAGGTATGGAGATCTTTAAGAACCAGATAAGGAGAACTTCAAAAACTTACTTTCCCAACTTCACTTGTCCCTTATTAATGACACCTGCTCCTTCAAATTCATATCTGATCATATTTGTTGTGTTCTAGGTACGCAAGCAGCAGAAGGAGCACACCAATCTTATAGCGGAGTACAGAAGCAAGCAGCAGCAGCACCAGCAGGGCTCAGGTCTTCTGACCCCAGGGCATTCCACGCAGGCCCCCCCTCACATGCTCTCCAAAATGCCAGGCCAGATGATGATTGGCCAACAGGGAACCCCAATGATGGGCCAGCACCCTGGCATGATGCCCCAAGGTGGAATGCCTGTCAGGATGCCCCAAGGGCAGCCCTTCATGGGAGGAGCCCAACCCCAGCACCCTGGAGCTCCTGGAGCCAGGGCCCCTGGTCCTCCTGGAGCTCCTACAGGGTTCTTCCCACAGGGGGCTGCAATGCAAGGTGCAGACCCCAGGCTTCTCCAAGAAAGACAACTTCAGCATAGGATGCAAATGGCAAAGCTCCAACAGCAGCAGCAGGTGATGATGGGCCAGCAGCCAATGCCACACCCAAGCCAACAATCTGGTATGATGACCCAGCCACAGCCTGGTATGATAGGGAACCAGCTTATGACCCAACAACCAAACATTCAACAGGGAATGCTGGCTAACCAAGCCAATCAGCAAAGCATGATGCAAGTTCCCCAAGGAATGGTTGGAGGCCAGCCTGTGGCTCAGCCACCACAGAACCTTATGGGAGGCCAGCCCATAAACCAACCTCAGGGCATGATGGCAGCTCAACCAGGGATCATGGGGAGCCAGCCTGTTGGGCCACCCCAGCAGCAGCAGAGGCCTCAGGTGATAATGAGCCAACAGGGAATGGTTGGATCTCCAGGTCATCCTGGTCTTAGGGGTCCCCAGGCCCAGCTGACTCCACAACAACAGAACATCCTGGCCCAGCGCATGCTTTTGTCTCAGCAGCAGCAGAATGCCAAGACTCTGGCCCAGCTTCAACAGCAGCAGATGGCACAGCAAAGACAACCTACCCAAGGCTTAATCAATCAATCCAGCCAAGAGCAAGGGGGGCTCTCTCAACCTTCCACCCCACAGATGGGTTCCTCTCCTTCAGCAGGAAGTATCACGCCCCAACCACAGGGAGCTACTGAGGGCTTGCAGCAGGGGTTTCCACAGGACACCCAGAACTCAGGCCCCAAAGAGGGCAGGATCCTCAGTCCTGATCCAAGAACCCCACCACAACAGAGTGGGCCTTCGACTCCCAATCAGTTGCCCCAACCCAGCTCTGCAGGAGATCAACAAACTGACATGGGACAACAGCAACAACAACAGCAGCATCAAAATCAGGTTTATATCACTCAGCAATCACAACCAAATCCTCAATCTGTACCTCAGCAACAAACTGGTTTGGTTGGAAACCAACAAGCTGGCATGCTTCCTCTAGTGCAGCCGCAGCAGCAGCAGCAGCAGCAGCAGCAGCAGCAGCAGCAACAACTTCAACTCTCTATCCAGAAGCAGGGGTCCCTCAATGCTGACAAGGCTGGTTTGGTCACAGTAAAGGAGGAAGGGCAGCAGATGGATTTCTTAACCCAGCAGCAACAACAACAGCAAACTGTTCAGAATGTCATGCACCAGTCACAAGATCCAAGCATTCAACAGCACATCATGGGCCAGAACCACCCTGGCCAACCACAGGCTGGTATGATGGGCCATCCTAGTCCACAGCAGCAAGCCCTCATGGCTCAACAGCAAAAGCAACAGGCCATGATGGGCATGATGAGAGCCCAGCAGCAAGGGATGGTGACACAGAGGCCCGGGGTTCCACCTGTACAGATCCGCACCCCTATCAACATCCAGGCTATTATTGCTCAGAACCCCCAGCTCCGCAATCTTCCCCCAAACCAACAGATACAACACATTCAGGCTATGATTGCTCAGCGGCAGCTCCAACAGGGCCAGATGCTGAGGATGTCTATGGGCCAGGGCCAGCCAGGGCAATTGAGGCCTCACATGCCACCAGGACAGGTGCCACAGGTCGGGCAGCGGATGCCAGGGATGGAAGGGCAGCAGATGCCATATGGAACCATGGGGAAACCAGGAGCAGTAGGCGCTCCTCAACAGTCAGGCATGTTGGGCCAACAATCTGGAGTTGCTCCTCAGATGCAGCAGGGAATGATGGTACCTGGGCAACAACAGCCACAAGTAGGGCAGATGGTGCAGCAACAGCAGATTATGAGAGGCCAGGTGCCATTGGCTCGTTCCCCCATGGACCAGGGACGAATGGTCAGGCCCATGTCTCCACGTCAGCCCCGGGCCAACTCGCCTGGAGATCCACAACGCCACGTCATGACCCAGGCTATGGGGGTATGTATGCCCACTCCCAACCAGCACCAACAACAAGCCCTCATGGCAGCTGCAGCAGGCCGCTTGCAGGGCTCTCCAGGCCATGCAGGCTCTCCAAGAGGTCCCTCAATTCAGAGACTTGATTCTGGCATAAGCCCAGGCACACCTCATTCAACCCATGTTGCTTCACCTTCTATAGCTGACAGTGGAGCTGGAAGGGGGAGTCCATACAGCCAAGTCAAGGCATCTCCACTCAGGTCACCGGGGGCCAAGAGTCCACTGAAAGCAGAACCACAGATTTCTGGCAATGAAGCATCTCAAACAGCCCCAGTCCGTCCCAATGGGCCACAGCAAGGTGAGAATGCTCAGCAACAGGGCCATATTCCTCACACACAGCCTGGCTCTAGAGAAGGGGGCCTATGTAAAATGACCCTGCAAAACATCAAGCAGGAGCCTAGGGAGGTTCAGTGTGACAGTGAGAGAGGAGAGGCTCATTCTAGGGCTATAAAGCGAGAAGCCACTGGTGAGACTGTTAATTCTGGCAACAACACTAGCTTTGTAAATGCTGGAAACATGGCAGGAGACCCTGGGGGTCAAGGCACCAGATCTGAGACTGGACAGCAACTACTCCAGAAACTCCTTAGAAGCAAGAACCTACAGCTGGCTGCTCAAAGGCCTTCTGAAGGCATCCACAATGAGATCAATGGCCACATCAACAGTAAACTGGCCATGCTGGAGCAGAAACTTCAAGGGACCCCACGCAATATGGAGGTACGTTTTTCTTCTGTGCATTTATACTATTTGTTCTCATCATGTTGTTGGTGGGGAAATGTTAGGGAACCCCTTACAAGTCATGTTCTTGACGGTTACAGGATCTACAGTCTATCACAAAAAGGGCACCTGTTGCAAAAGCCAAGCGTACCAATAAGACCACTGGAGAACGAGGTCCTAACTCCCGCAAGAAGAAGAAGGAAGAAGTTGGAAAAACTGCTGAAGCCCTGATGAAACAACTTAAACAGGTTAGAGGAGAATATAAATATATTTCTTAATTAATTTGGCCATTGGTGTTGACTGTTAGCAATAGTAATTTAGTCTAATGGTCATTTACTCTCCAGGGCCTCTCTCTGCTTCCCCTCATGGAGCCTTCCATCACTGCAAGTCTAGACCTGTTTGCCCCTTTTGGCAGCAGCCCAGCCAATGGCAAGGCCCAGCTCAAGGGCTCCTTTGGTAACGCAGTGTTGGACAACATCCCAGACTACTACTCTCAGCTGCTCACTAAGGTAGCACTAAACTGCACATTGCACCTGTTGAAGTCTGCACCATTTGGCTATCCATTAATGGTACTTCAAGAAAAACCAAGCAGTTTTATAATTATGATCTCTTGTGTCTTTACAGAGTAACCTCAGCAACCCACCAACACCCCCATCGTCCCTGCCACCTACACCACCACCCTCCGTGCAGCACAAGCTGCTCAATGGGGTGACAGCTGTGGAGGAGCTGTCTGAGGGCCAAAAAGAGCCTACAGAGGACACTATGGGTAAGCAATGAGTGATTTGGCCTAGATTAATGTTAATCTTTTTTATTTTGTCCAAAATCCATGTGTCATTTTAATTGAATGGTAAATTATTGTACATTATTTCTTTAGATTCTGTGACAGAAGAGGTGAAGAGTGTTGACATTCTAGCAGCTCTCCCCACCCCACCACATAACCAGAATGAGGACATCAGGTATAACATGAAGCCTATCTGAACCCTGTGTAAATCAGAATGCATGGAATTAATTTTGCTGAGTGGCTATTAATGTCTTTGTCATAGGATGGAGAGTGATGACGAGGACGCCCCAGAAAGCATCATCCCAGCATCATCTCCTGAGAGTAACGTAGGGGATGAAATGCCACGTTTCCCTCGTCTCCGGGAGCCCAAAGAGGAGGAGACAGAGAGAGCAATATCCCCCATCATCCCCCTCATACCTCGCACTGCCATCCCAGGTACAAACCTGACAACATTCTGGCTGGATATAATTGTTTTTGAGACATCAAACACATGGACATGAGTAACATTGTTTTGTGCTGTCAAACATTGTATTTAACCATTAATGTAATTGAATTAGATTGCTAAACTAACGTTATTTCTTTACAAGTTGCATCTTGTCTCTACAACAACTGAAATGCAAACGGTCTAGTTTCAAATGTATTCATCAGGGACCACGTATAATAAAAATCTAAACCTCAAAGAGATCTTAAAGTCTAATGCATTATACAGAAATATAGCTATATACACAGCAAATTTTCATCCCCAGTCCATCGGCAGGTGAATAAAAAAATAACATGAAAAGACAACGATAAATCCCAAGGTTGTAAATGCAATATATAAAACACAGAATGTTCACATGTGTTTATAAACTAATTGTTAAAGGGTGAATTTCCACATTTTCTTCTCGCATGTTTAGCATTCCCAGAGAACAAACCATTTGACTCAGCCGACGGCAAAGTAGTTTCCACATCCAACCACTGGGACAAGGCCAAGAGCAACGAGGTGTCAGTTACCTTTACACTGTCCTCTGCTGCAGCCAAGGTATTAACCCATCTTATCACTGCACACTATTAAATCTTCTTTATCTTCATGCAAAGTTGACAAAAACTAACTCTGACGTTTGTCCAGAATCTGAACCATGTGATGGTGGCCATGGCCCAGCTGCTTAACATAAGGATGCCAGTTTCCTATGAGGTGACCTTCCCACCTAGCCCTAGCATGCCCGGTGTTGCTGGGCCTGGGAAAAGCCCCGACCACTCAGGTACCTGCGTCCTGGGATCAGTGTTCATTTTCACACCATTTTAAAATTTTGTCTTAGTCTTTTGCCACAAAATTGAATTGGTGAAGTATTCACCATTGGTATTGATCAACAACCCTATCAAACTTTAAAAAAAAATTCAAGGGTAGTTACACTGATCAGCCATACCATTAAAACCACCTGCCTAATATTGTGTAGGTCGCACTCATGTCGCCAAAAAAGCTCTGACCGGTGGAGGCATGGACTCCACAAGACCTCTAAAGGTGTACTGTGGTCTCTGGCACCAAGACGTTAGCAGCAGATCCTTTAAGTCCTGTAAGTTGCGAGGTGGGGCCTCCATGGATCGGACTTGTTTTTCCAGCACATCCCACAGATGCTCGATCGGATTGAGATCTGGGGAATTTGGAGGCCAAGTCAACATCTTGAACTCTTTGTCATGTTCCTCAAACCATTCCTGAACAATTATTGCAGTGTGGCAGGGCGCATTATCCTGCTGCAAGAGGCCACTGCCATCAGGGAATACCGTTGCCACATGATGTAAAAGAAAACGTAATTCATCAGACCAAGCCATCTTCCATTGCTCCATGGTCCAGTTCTGATGCTCACGTGCCCATTGTAGGCGCTTTCAGCGGTAGACGGGTCAGCATGGGCACTCTGACCGGTCTACGGCTACGCAGCCCCATACGCAGCAAGCTGTGATGCACTGTGTTCTGATACCTTCCTATCATAGCCAGCATTCACTTTTTCAGCAATGTGTGCTACAGTAGCTCTTCTGTGGGATTGGACCAGATGGGCTAGCCTTCCCTCCCCATGCACATCAATGAGCCTTGGGCGCCCATGACCCTGTCGCCAGTTCACTGGTTGTCCTTCCTTTGACCACTTTTGGTACTAATCACTGCATACCAGGAACACCCCACAAGACCTGCCGTTTTGGAGATGCTCTGGCCTGGTCGCTCAGATCTTTACGCTTGCCTATTTTTCCTGCTTCCGCATCAACTTCAAGAACTGACTGTTCACTTCCCACCCCTTGATGCCAAGTGCCATTGTAACGAGATAATCGATGTTATTCACTTCACTTGTCAGTGGTCTTAATGTTGTGGCTGATCGGTGTAGTTGTCTCCCCTATTTTTGTCAGGAATTTGCAATGAGATTAACACTTCTTGGGACACTCATTCATTTGTTGCCCGCATTATCTGAAGTATATTGATCGATTGATTGATTGAAACAGAATTTAATGCTAAGATGGTCATGTTTTTCAGGGGCTCTGTGTGCAAAGGACGGTGCTTCACCTAGTCAGGATGAGTGGCTGAGGCAATTTGATGTGTCTCTACCGGGCTGCACACTGAAGAAACAAGTGGACATTCTGTCACTCATCAAGCAGGTCAGTCAGTACAGGTCTCTGCAGAACTGTTTTAATTATTGAGGGCTTTTTTTTTTTTTACGTACAATGCTCTAATCTCTTAATGTGGTCATAGATCTCATGCATGCACTTTTTTTTCCCTCAGGAATTTCCAGAGCAAGAGGACAAACCGGTCCAGCACTGTTACACAACCAACGTGAGCGACTTGGACGTGCGCCACCTTCCTATTATACCAGTGGAGGAATCTCCACCCCCATCACCCTCCCCTCCGCCTCCTCTACCATCTGCCCCAGCCCCAACTAGTGAAGCTGAACCCTCCACAAAATCAGTCTCTACCTCCCCGTCTCCCTCCAGTCCTGTCAACATCCAGATCAAGACTGAGCCTGAGCAGGATGCTGTCGCTCCTCCTAGTGATCCTGAACCAGTTGATGATACAGAGGCTGCTGCAGTTGCTCCAGAATCGGCCACTGAGCCAGCTGTGGCCTCCACAGGTCCTGATCCTACTGCTCTTATTAAAGATGCTCTGGATCCTGCTGCCAAGGAGGACGAGTCAGTCACCGAGCCAGTCCACCCTCCCAAAGATTCCCCCACTAACATGGAGGTTTCGCTCAAGTTAATTAAGCAACGCAGGCCTCTCTCCCCTGATCAGGAGGTGGTACAACCCAAAGTGAAGAAGTGGAAGGGGATTCGCTGGAAACGTCTTCAAATTGTCATCACTATCCGCAAGGGTGGCTCTAAGAAGGAGAACAGCCGTGAGGTGTCAGAGCTGATGGAGCGTCTGCGCATCACTCTGCGGCCAGACAAGCTCCCTCGGGACAAACGCAAATGCTGCTTCTGCCACGAGGAAGGTGATGGGGCCACAGACGGGCCAGCTCGCTTGCTCAACATTGACGTTGACCTGTGGGTGCACCTCAACTGTGCCCTGTGGTCCACAGAGGTGTATGAGACGCAGGGTGGTGCCCTTATCAACGTGGAGGTGGCCTTGCGTCGTGGCTTGCGCACTCGCTGCGCTTACTGCCAGAAGACTGGTGCCACCAACAGCTGCAACCGACTGCGCTGCCCCAATGTCTACCATTTTGCCTGTGCCATCCGGGCACGCTGCATGTTCTTCAAGGACAAAACCATGTTGTGCACCCAGCACAAGCTGAAGGGACCCAGTGAAGAGGAGCTCAGCACCTTTGCCGTCTTTCGCCGTGTCTACATCGAGCGTGATGAGGTCAAGCAGATTGCCAGCATCTTACAGCGAGGCGACCGCATCCACCTGTTCCGTGTGGGTGGCCTCATCTTTCATGCTGTTGGCCAGCTGCTGCCCTCCCAGATGGCCATCTTCCACTCACCCACTGCCATCTTCCCTGTCGGCTATGAGGCCACACGCATCTACTGGAGCACGCGGGTGCCCAACAAACGCTGTCGTTACCGCTGCCGCATCAGTGAGCATGATGGTCGCCCGCTGTTTGAGGTGCGCGTTCTGGAGCAAGGCATGGAGGATTTGCACTACCGTGACACCAGTCCAGAGGGTATGTCCTTAAACACTGTCCCCACTTCATGTTATGACTTATTTCTCAAGGTTGTAGTACACAGAACTTAAAATAACCCTTGAGTGTATCTTTCTCTTCAGAGATCTGGGACCAGGTGGTTCAGCAGGTGGCTAAGCTGCGGGATGAATCCGCAATGTTGAAGCTGTTCACTGACCATGTCAAGGGAGAGGAGATGTATGGCCTCACAGTCCATGCTGTTATGCGCATCACTGAGTCGGTAAGAATTTCCTCAGAACTCCAGGAGAATTGTTAACTACTTTTTCTCCCAGTTAGACTAAGAGTATGATTTAAGCCCACTAAAATCTATTTCAGACATTTTTATAATGGCACTTTCACCATGGCATCATGGTCATCAAAACGCAAATTTGGGTCAGTCAGGGATTTAGGCACTTAACTCTATATATGTTTGCATTTTGAAATTTTATCATGGTGTACAGCAGTTGAGAAAACTTTCTACAAATCACGTCTGATCCCAAGTGGGTCTATAACAAAATGTGTGTTATTTGTGTTGTGCTTAGCTGCCTGGAGTGGAGAACTGCCAGAGCTACCTGTTCCGTTATGGCCGCCACCCCCTGATGGAGCTCCCTCTCATGATCAATCCCACTGGCTGTGCTCGCTCTGAACCCAAGGTCCCCACACACTGCAAGAGGTAAAACAAGTTATAAACCACGAGAAGCTGTGCTTTACAGTGATTTTTAGGACCGCTAAAAGATGTTAAGCACAATTTGAAGCGGAGTAAAACCCTCTTGGCTGTTCTAAAATCACTGTAAAGCATGACATCTTGGCTTATTGTTTTTGATTTATTGTTTTGTTTTGATTTATTTGCTTTTATATTAGAAAAAATACAAATATTCAGTAAATCTTTGATATTTAATTGATAGTTATAAATATTCTTCCATCAGGCAAAATAGTCCTTTACAGGAGCCTTAATATTTAAATGAACAATGGTGGTCACTGGTGTGCAATATTAGGTATTTTACAATGATTATGAAAAATGACTTTCCCTCTTTCTGAATGCATCTAACAAATGGCCTGACTTATATTAGTGTTTGCGTCTCCAGACCCCACACCCTGAACAGCACCAGCATGTCCAAGGCCTACCAGAGTACCTTCACAGGAGAGATCAACACACCATACAGCAAGCAGTTTGTCCATTCCAAGTCCTCCCAGTACCGGCGGCTGAAGACTGAATGGAAGAACAATGTGTATCTGGCACGTTCCCGCATCCAAGGTCTGGGTCTGTACGCTGCCAAGGATCTGGAGAAGCACACCATGGTCATCGAGTATATCGGCACCGTCATCCGCAATGAGGTTGCCAATCGCCGTGAGAAGATCTACGAGGAGCAGGTACACCAATTGATTACTCTGTCACTTGAGGGCACCAAATACAGGGTTCTTACAAAGGTCTGGAAATGTATGGGGGGTGGAAATAATCCAGGTTTTAAGCTTTGGGAATTGCTCAACTTTTATTGAAGTTGACAAAAATTGTGGCTCAGTCCAGATACACATGATGGCACGTTTTAGGTAGTTGTAGATCCATGGCCTAGATGTAGTGATGTGGCCTGGTTCAGTTATATTGCCCAGCCACTATTATCAACAATATAAGCATATATCTCATTGTAAACTGACTGAAATCTTCCAATCCAGTCAAGAAAATAAGGTCTGGAGGAAGTTGGAACTTTTGGAAGAAAAAGGTGCAGGAACTGTGCAAATAGCAGCATTTTCTTTCAACATTGTTCACCGGATCTGATTTTTTTTTTTCCTGTTTACTTCTCCTACTGTAGAACCGTGGGATCTATATGTTCCGCATTAACAATGAGCAAGTGATCGATGCCACTCTGACAGGCGGCCCAGCTCGGTGAGTGTTGCTGTGTGCATGGTTGCCTCTTGATTTAACACATCTGTTCCTGTTTGATCTATGACCAACCTTTTTTTTTCTTCCCTCCCTCCAGCTATGTCAACCACTCCTGTGCCCCCAACTGTGTTGCTGAGGTTGTGACATTCGACAAAGAGGACAAGATCATCATCATCTCCAGTCGCAGGATCCCCAAGGGAGAAGAGGTACAATGCATTAGAATCCTAGCCACCACACATGCTTACATATCCACTTCATTTCACTGTCATTAATGTTGTTTTAAAGCTCCAGTTTGCCTTTAACGATTTCCATCTCCTAATTCAGCTGACCTACGACTATCAGTTTGACTTTGAGGATGATCAGCACAAGATTCCTTGCCATTGTGGAGCCTGGAATTGCCGAAAGTGGATGAATTAACAGGGAGAAAGAAAGATGGAGAATTCCCTTCTCACTGGTGCCAGAACACTCCTGCGCCAAAGCCTTTGAATCCTACTTACCCAGTGCATAAGCTGTCCTGAAAGACACGGAGGAAGACAGGCCTCCCATCAATGAAAGACTATAGTGTTGACACCTGTAGCCAAAGGTTTGAAGAGCATTAACCGATTTTAAAGCAACCGACCACCTCCACTAACTGCAGCCTGATGGTGGGACGATCTTTTCTGTTTGGACTAGCGGATTCTTTCCTCAGCCAAAAGCAAACCTTTCCCCCTCTACTGCTCTCAATAAGCTTGACAGTGGCTGGAAACAATCCTCAACATCTACCAAATGATTCTGATCCTATTCTTCTGTCTGATATCAATACTCATAGCGCAGAGCTCACGCGGAGCTTCGACAAAAAGCCATTTTAAGTACTAAGAATGAACTAATGCATTTTTTTTGTTTTTGTTTTAAGTTGGACCTATTTCCTCTCCTACCCCACGTCCCCCTCACCTCCCAGGAATAAACAAGACACTTTCCCATCAAGTCATCAATGAAGACAACATGGATATTGGCTAGCTAGACAATCCTGATGTGGCTCTGTGTAGAACTACATACATACATGTTCGATGGATAAGATGTAAGTTAATATTAAAGTTGAGATGTTATTGACCTGTGGGTCCAGAGGCTCCGCGTGTTTTGACTGATACGGAGTCTAAAGGTGGGTTAGTTGGACCCAGTCTACCTCATTGATTTAGTTGGGAAGTGACTGCTTTGTATAAAAACTGTTAACTGCTACTGTGGAATGGGGGGGAAAGGGGGAATGTTTTTATGGGCTTAGCCTTCTCGGACAAGCAGGGACTCTTAAGCAGCAGGTTTGCTCTATCTACTCTATGCTGATGACGATTTACAATAATGAGCCAACATAATTATTATTATTCATGAATTATTTATACAGAGGAAATATATGACAGTTTTGATATTGCATCAGATATTGCATTAAGATCACAATCAAAAGCTTAGCAGGTGTCCTGTATGCCACCAGATCATCCTGGATATTCATGTAGCTTTTTTTTTATTTTTTGTTCTTTCTATTTATGCATCTAGAAACCATGCTTTTAGCTGTGTGAAAGCACAATAACATCCACCTCTTCAGTTGCTTAAGACAGAATATAGTTGTGTGAGTGACGGTGTTAGGATCACCGGAGGATACTTGGGTCTTTCACAAGACCGTCAAGTTCAAATTAACAGAGTAAAGGAAACATTTTGCTTGTTGCTTCATGCATTTAAAGTTCCACTTGACTGAAACCAGGTGGTGGATGCACGACTACTATCCCATTTTAATGCTTTTTATTCCCTAACAACTCAATCTTTTCACGACTCAACCTTAAACCTTAAATCATGCCTCTTCCTCTCTATCATGTAGTGGACTGTTGTTAATCTTTACTGTAGTAAGTCTTCCTCTGCTTGAGTACAGCCTGCAGTGTATCTACTTCCCTGTAGTGTGGTTTTTCTAGTGGTGGTACTGTTTTCTTGAGGCTGAACTGATTGCAGGGGAATACTTATTTAAAAAAAGGGCATTTGTTTTCATTTCTATGTAAGACGAGTCTTTATAGAAGGGAGCTTTATGAAAACTCCACCTTCCCATACTACTTTGTTTCCTCCTTCCCCTAACCTAAGACCTCACATGATTTTAAAAATGCAAAATTGTACAAACTGTATATATATATATATGCATTAGGGGACAGCAAACTCTTTATCCAACCCCTTTGTAATCAATAAAGTCAAAGTGTAGAGAAATAAATTTGAGAAAATTCAACCACTGGATATCATTTTATCATAAAGATAAAGCTGTGTATATATATAAATATATGTAAAATGGCAAACTAATATCTTGATCTGTAAATGACCCAGAGTGTTTTGCATTTACCTGTTTTTTCTATTAGTGTTTTTGCTATAAGCTTTCAAAGACGAGTTTGTTAAAATAGGTGTGTGAAAATGTCTGGTCTTCTCCAATCAGTGGGGACGAGAAGCCAAGGTAACTACAAAATTGTTTGCGAAAGGATCCACGTGGAACGTCATGATTATTAGACATGAAAATCACTTCTTGCGTAAAGCAGTACAATGGTGCATAGCATTTGTGTATTTATGTAATATTGTTCATGTGTTTTTGTTTTGTTTCTTTTTATTTATGCTACTGCTTGTTGATTACCAAAACCTGTCCCTTAATTGGTCACAATTGGATTAGTATACTCTCTGAATGGAAAATCTTGAATTCCCTGGAGTATTATTGTTATGATTAGTGGTTTGCTTTTTTTTGTTTTTTTTATATCCTCCCTATAGAAGTGAATGTGTTGGTATACCTTGTGAAATGGTTATTTGGCCTAATGTATGTTATGATGTAATACTTAAAGTTAATCCCATACTTACCTGGTAATGGATTGCACTCTCATAGTATAATGGAGTACTTCTCTAAAGTGGTAGATATTGATCAAGTATCTGAGGCAGTGATATATATATTTTTTGGTATATTTCTATTTCAAGGGAAGACCATGACAAGACATTATGCCGCTCACTGGATTTTAGCGTGAATAATTTTTACTTAATTTAAGTTCTCTGCATATCTTATAATTTAATAAAGAGTTTGCTCAAATTGAAGGTTCTTTTTTTTAAACCTAACCTACTTTTTAAAAGATGTTGCATCTGTACAGCAGAGATACTTTTAGGGAATATGAATAAATATAATGATCATTTTTATTGTATGTGGCATGTTTTGTATGGATATTATTTTGAATTGTACATATTTTTGAGGACGCCAGAGGTTGCATCTCTTTATATACAGCTTTCCCCTCCCTTTCCCCATCATCTTATTTCTTTGTCTGCTTTTATTTCTTGTAAAGGAAAATAAAATGCATTTTAAATATGTCTGTTTCTGTTTTGTCTCCCCATTCTTCTTCCAAGTTAAAAACCGCTGTAGAACTGCCAGCTATTTCATGACAAGATCAAGGTTTACAGAGCGGATGTCTACCTAAGACTGAATTAGATCTGAAGACCTTTCCAGATGAGGTTGCTGTTGACAATGAAAACACTGCATGACATCTTAAAGGAGCAGAGCAATTAAACAACAATGCCAATGATAAGAAAAAAGGTATTTATTGTATATGATCTATGTACACTTCTGAACTAACTCTGAAAAGATTTGCATGACATGAGTTTTGAAATCTCGATTACTTATGAACAGGACGTCTGATGGTAAAATACCCATGGCAACAAACCAAACATGGACAGGAGTATTTGACATTTTGGTTCACCTGACAACAGTCACCCATTGCCCTCCCAGCTCCTTCACTACGCTCCGCCTGCTGAACTTCTCTACCCATGTTACAGTAGCAGCAACATTTCTGGGGTATACACGCCCAACAATCCAGACAAAAAGGAAACGTAAAAACAAAGACAAACAACAGGTAGGCAGAGGAAAAGACAAGACTAAGTTCATCTACTGTAATTCACCCCCTCAGTGGAGACTGAGGACCCAGTGTTTCAGACAGCATGCACAACAAGGAACTACCATGACACATTGATTCTGGTTGTACATACAGAGCCCGGTTTAAGTGTTAATAACGGTTACATAATGCTAACAATTAACCCAAGTCCATGTGGACATAACAGTGCAGAGCCCAAGGATGACAAACTACCGGTGTAATACTTTCATAATCTTGTGTGCAAACGCAAACAGACTTGCATTACACGTAGCCATAGCTGCAGAACACAAAGTAGCATGAAAACGTGCAGTTTTACTCAACGGCATGTCAATCTGAGAAGGTGACAGCTCTGAATCACATTTCACATCCAAAAATATGTTTGCCCTGATCCAATATTAAGAATTGTCATAAATTCTCTCCATTTCTGAATAAATAGCCATTTGTAATATTAGAATTCAAGGTTACATGATGCTCCTAAATATTCCAGTGTCAACAAAAAGGAGATGCCACCCCAGAGGACATAGAAACAGATCTGGTTTACTGAACTCTGAAAAGAACTCAAGCAATTCCAACAATTATTAAAAAAAAAAAAAAAAAAGTAAAAAGTAGTTGCAGCGAAATTAACTGGGATCAGTAGTACCACCAAACTGCTAGAGGAGTTGCAAATGAAAAATAAAATCCAGCAGATGACAGTCCATTTCCTGGCACAGTTTCGAAACCATGCAGACAGATCAAGACAGATTTCTGAAAAGTACCATTCAAGCAAAGTCACTGTTCAAATATCAAACTGGTGCTCGTGGCATAAAAGGAGAAATGCATGTTTTATATACAAATCATATGTACCCATCAGTAGTGTCTAATGTAAAAGTCAAAAGAAAACACCCATCATGTTGTCTTTACACAAAACACAAATATATCTTTAAAAAAAACAACCCAGTATTTTTCATTGCCATATCATACGCCTCTTATTTGCTCAGTGTGCATCATGTCATCGCCTATCACCAATGAGGTTATGGTAACATCCATACTTGAACTGAGTGTCTTATTAAATGAATGTAATAACCCCTAATCTAACGCTCTTACTATGGTGAAGACTGGGACTGAACTAGAACAACTTTCATATCAGACACTGGCTTGTCACATCTCATCTCACAGTGTGTTTATCAATATGAAATAAAAACTATCAACAAATAAATAAAAATAAAAATCATCCCAAACATTATCCCTGCCACATTTCATATTAACATCAGGACTGGACCGCATCCAATGTGCGACACCCGCGGGTGTCACACGTGATGAGGAAGCTACAATTGAGTGCAACTCATTTCTGTTGGTGGGGGCTATTCAAGTGTGTGTGTGTGTGTGTGTGGGGGGGGGGGGGTGAGCACAATCTGTCTGTTCATGCTGAATTCTCAGATGTCCAATAACAGGTGACTGGACTACAGCCTCTCCCCGAGGACGAGTGTGCCTGTAGTGTCTTTCAAAACATGCTAGCAGTCCAGGTTCACATACGACAGAAAGGAGTACAGTGCTTTAGCCACACCCCACACACACACACACACACACACACACACACTCACTGCAGCAGGATGTGATGCTGCACTTTAGCGTTACATAAAAACCCACAACATGCTTGAGTCTTCTGGACAAGGTTAGTCCACCATGGGACGATTTCAGAGGTAAAAAATATCAAACAAAAATCCTGTCACTGTACAATAGTAATAATTCCTGCCATGGGAAATGAGAAAAAAAAAAAAAAAAAGTTGGGTGTGATGATATTAACAGTGGTAGTGCTGTAGTGTTGTGGCCCATGGAGAAGGGGGTCAAAGGGGCTGGGGAGCAAGGAGGTAGGGAGACATGAGGGAGGGAGGAAGGGGGAGGGAGGGTGATTCTCAGTAGTTTTGGCTAAAAAGGTGAGGTAGGCCTTGTCACAACTTGGAGTGTGGCTTTAAAACTGGCAGGGTTTTCATTTGCAGTCTGTCTTTAGTGTTTGTTTTTCCTATGGGAGTGTGGTCAGGTTGTGCGTCTCCAGCGCCGCTCACATCTTGACGTCCTCCTCCACGCTGAGCTGAGACAGGGTCTTCTTGATGCGCAGGGCCGTCAGCCTGGCCGCTCCGTTGACGTACCAGCACTCCCTCATGATCTTCCCCATGACGCGCAGAGACTGCACGGGAAAGAGCAAACGGGTTTCATTCTAAAATGAGACGTCGACCATTTGAAAGTGACTATTATGAAGTGATGGGACCAAATGTGAATGAGTTATGGTACTTTTTATAGGACAGACAGTAACGTGACTGTCCTTGACTGACAAAAAGATGACACTAATGGATATACAGTATTACAAGACGGTCTATATTCAACTACTAAAGTCAGGCTGCCTAAGAGGACTTCTTCCATTGATACACTGTAATACCACCCACCAATAAAGCACCTGAATCTGTATTCTTAGTAAAGGCAGGTGATGGATGGTAATGAATCAGTGTGGGATACCTCGTAGCTCTGCCACCAGTTGGGCACGTTGGGCCTCAGTCTCTGGTCACACACCACCTTCCTCATCTCCTCTATGGATGGGTCAGAGGGCACCAGGTCAAAGTAGGGCAGCTGGTACTCCTCGTGGATACCTGTGGTGCACAGTGGGGGGGAAATCTGCTCAGTCAATGGATTCAATTTTTTTTTTTCCAGCACTCCAATCCAACCAGATGATGAGAATTCATGTTTCAACGGCAATGCGTGTTTGTGGGTTTTACCTCCAGTATTGCAGCGGCGTGCTATCTCCCAGTACACCAGGCCCAGGGCGTAGATGTCGGCACACTTAAAGGAGTCAAAGTGTTTCATGTTGATGGTTTCATCCAGGACCTCTGGAGCCATATACCTGGGGCGGACACAGAGCACAGCATAGTAGTGAGTAATACAGACATGAGAACAGCAAATAGTGAAAAAGGAGTAAAAGTGCGTGAACCTGGCCTCGCACGGCATTTTCTGTACGCGCGCGTTTAGGGGAAATGGGGATGTAAACCAGGTGCCAGGACTATTTTTCTTATTGATAGACACAACAAAATATATACAGTTCACTTGCTATACTGTAGCAAAGTTTGATAACAATAGAGTTTATTAAACATTGTGTATAAAACTCCTTTATCAAAATTAGTCATCTAATGTCAAATCTGAACATTTAGTTATTTTAATATGTGAAACCTAAAATCTAAAAAGCACGCAGCAAACTACCTACATCATTATTATGCAGATGCTGTAACTATTGGGTTATACATAGAACATCATCATATTACAAAATAGATTTTCATGGTACAAGCTGGAGAGCCTCATCACGCGAGGATTTTGGCACTGTTTGGTTAGTTTTCTATCAGTTTTAACCCCCCCACCCCCCCTATATGTTGAAAAATTATCTCCGAAGATTCTCATGTCTGGTAAAAGCACCAAGAGAGATTTTGTAAATTACTGAGTGTGTGAGTGTGTGTGTGTGTGTGTGTGTGTGTGTGTGTGTGTGTGTGTGTGTGTGTGTGTGTGTGTGTGTGTGTGTGTGTGTGTGTGTGTGTGTGTGTGTGTGTGTGTGTGTGTGTGTGTGTGTGTGTGTACACTAGGGAAACCCATACCTCTTGGTGCCCACACGCTGGTTGGGTGCTATGTCGATTGTGTCTGAGATGGACTCGTGGCGTACCGCCAGGCCAAGATCAGCAATGGCGCACATACCATTCTTCTTAACCAGGATATTTTTAGACTTGAGGTCACGGTGAGCGATGCCCGGTTTACCTGTCAGTGAACACACCATTAGGTTAGCGGTGAGAACTAAACAGCAGGGCAGCGTGAATGGTGCACGCTTGCTAAATAAATAAATATTTTGTACGAATTCAGATTCATTTGTTCTCTCGTTGGCTCAACTCACCCTGAGTGCCAAGGATCTCCATGTGGAGGTGTGCCAGGCCGCTGGCAGCGGACAGTGCCAGTTTGATCATGCCCTCGATGGTGACGGAGTAGTGGTTCAGGTAGTCGAAGAGCGAGCCGTGCTCGTGGTAGTCCGACACCAGCCACAGCTGAGTCCACGTGCCGTTGTCTGACGGGGTAAAATACAATGAGAAAGTCAGAGGACGTGGTATTAATATATAGGAATGATTAGAGTCATCAAAATAAGTCAGACCAATGCTGAGCGCTGGTAGACAGAATTTCAAAATAAAACAAAATGTAACTAAAAATCCCTTTACTTCCTGTGATCATTCTAGGGTGCTTGCCTGTAATGTTGGTCATGTAGGAATAGTCTACTGTTTCACTCCCCGTACATTACTCTGGATAAATGCCTACAATATAAAGATCAATAGACCGGGTTTTATCACCGCCGGCGAGCTTCCTAACCTTTATTGTCTGCCGCGATGAAGCCGAGGATGTTCTCGTGGCGCAGCATGATCGTCTGGTAGATCTCGGCCTCCCGGAACCAGGAGCGCTCTTCTCTGGATGAGAAGATCTTCACTGCCACGTCTCCTCCCCTCCACTTCCCTCGCCACACCTCGCCGAAACGGCCCTTCCCTATGATCTCCTGCAGCACGATGGTCCTGGCCACTGTCCGCTGCACAAACAGGGGCAAACCTGTAGGGGGCAGCAGACACACAAACTATAAATTCCACTATAATTATAATAGTAGAATTACCAGTAGACTCAGATTGTAACTGTGGGGGTGATTTTTGATCCGGAGACTATTTTTTTACTATTTTAAGTTGATGTTGCAGTTTAAGAATGACTCGTTTGGATATTTATAGCATGAAATTTGGACAATTTGCTGTTATCGTAATGTTTTTCAACACACTAGTGATGTGATGTTCCTAAAACCCCGTAAAAAGCGAAATCCAAGTTTCTCAATGAGTCGGCATCGTTACTGACCGGAGCCTGATCCAGAGGTGGACATGTCGTAGATGAGGTCTTGCAGGGTCTTGTCCTTGGCCAAGTAAAGGTGGTCGCAGGACGGGTCCTCTACCTCCAGCCGCTGCCTGTGGCTATAGGCCCTCTGGTGATACTGGAACAGGAACACGCCTACCATCAGCAGCACACAGAGCAGGAACACCGGTCCCATGATCACAGCCACCAGCTCCACCGGGCCCCAGGAGCTTCCTGGACCCAACCAGCCACCCTCTTTTGTTGGGACTAGGAGAAAGGAGAGAAGGCAAGAGAGTCAAGAGTCAAGAACTCTATTTGTCACATACACATACATGTAGTGAAATGAAAAGTGGCAATGCTCACGGGAATGTGCAAGAGGGCAGTATACATAGTATTTAACAGTAAAAAACCAACACAATATTTACAGTATGAAAAAAATTAAATTACAATAATTACAGTTAGAGCTCTTATATAAAACAACCCAATATATACAGTAAGAGCACTTAATAAAATATAAAATAAGAGGTAGATGGGGGAAATCGTGTGAATGTGATGAGCTATAAATTATGTGTTATTGTGTTAGTTGTTACCTAAGTGTGTGTGTGTGCATGTGCATAAGAGGGGCAGTGTGTGGGTCTTGGTGGGGGCCCTGGTGAGGTCGGAGTTCACAGGCAAAAGGGTGAAGGTGACTTTGAAGCCAACCAAGTGAAACTGGACAACGTGTAGTACTCCTGTTCAAATGCAGGAGCTGTGACGTTGAGGAGTAGGGGAGCCTCACCTGGGACCTTGAGGTCGATACTGTTACAGTAATCTACATAGCAGCAGTGCGTGTTGAGCAGGCCCTCGGCGCTCAGACAGTAGAAGGGCTGCCCGGGCGGGACCAAGTCGTCGTGGTTGATACAGATGCGCACGTGTTGCTCCTGCCCCTGGATGTAGTACGTGGATGCCATGCAGGCGCCATCTGTCTCGCACTCGTAGCCCGTCTTCTCACAGTTAGTGCAGTTACACCGCAGAGCTGGGGGGGGGGGGGAGAAAGAGAGTAGGTTAGTGCACAAAGATTCATCACAGAGCAGTTCGGAAAAAGAAAAAAGGAACTCCCGTTAGTGATTATATGAGTAATGTTTTGTTTTATTTGCTTGAAAACGCAAGAATGTGCGTGTAGCTTAGCTTGCAGGTGATACTATCCACTTGTGTCATATACCATTTTATAGGTGGATGAACTGTAATTTCACAAATTCAGAGGTTTAGGTCCGTTTATCATCCACCCCTAATTAAGAGTTCCTCGATTCTGTCCAGCAGGGGGCACACTAACCCCACAATGCCGGCCCAGCATGCAAACAGTTTAGTGTCCGTTCAGCGCTAGGCATCTGTGGCGTGCAGACACAGTGCTCGGGAGTTTAGCAGCAGCCAGACGGCCCTGGCGGCCCTGAAATCAGATCCTCCACTGCAGATGAACCCAAACACACTGGGTGGAGATGGACCTGCCCAGTGGGACAGACAAAGTGAAACCCAACAAGGGGAGCAGGCCCCTGCCAAATCCCCAATGCAGCATTCTACTCCATTCCTCTCCTCTGTCTCTTCTCAGACTGGCGGAGAGAGCTGCCACTGTTTAAGCTAATGAGACGGGGGGTTTTATTAAACACAGCACACTCCTGCAACGGGGACCTATTAAAGCTGACACACTGGAACTCCCGCTGCCCCCATAATAAACTACGGTGGTCCATCTACATACTCAAATGAGGTTAGAGCCAGAAAGTCTGCACGAATCTGCCACTAAATCTAAATCGGAACCAGAGTAGACCGAGCAACTCAGGAGGGCACAGCACTGCAAACTGATTAGATTTGGAGTGAAATGTGATTTTGAGTCATATGCTTCTCGTTTAGAGCACGGTCAGCACAAAGGACTTTCTCCTGGGTTCACAAATGGGAGCGCAAAACAGGACTGGGCAAGGACGGTTGTTTGTGGGACTAGTTTTCACATGGTAAAAAAAAAAAAAAAAAAAAAACACCAGGGAGGGAAGTGGCTGGTCAGAGGTAACTGCTGAACTGTCTGACTGATAGCGGGGGCTGTGAGTGAGGCGTGACAGGCCCGAGAGCTGATCCTTAGCCAGAACAAAAGGCTGGACCACTCAAAGACTAATCACTCCCTGGGCTTGGTGAAGACAAGACCAGGGAACAACCGGCAACTTATTCAAACACGGGAGGAGACAAAGAGCAGGGAGGAATTTCCATCCTTGTTCTCCCAAACTGGTCGGACTGCTGACAATCTCCGGCCCAGAGGAAAGTATACGTTTTAAGAGTGGGAAGATTCCACTAATCCTGCGTGTGGCTTTCTGTGACCCGATGAGCTCACTCTTCTCCCTTGTTTGTCCTAACTAAGGTCTCTATCAAAACATCTCAGAGGATTTCCCCCGCTCATTCCTTTGGATCAACTTAGCCATCACATAGTTATCCTTTTTCTCAGCACAGTTTTAGTAAAAAAAAATCACTCCTCACAATGACTGATACACCGATTGCGCCATCTGCGTGTAACATCCAAGTGTCCAAAACCACAAACCCCCGGTGTCATAGGAGTGGTTCTCACACACTTGAACTGTGGGAGTTGGCATTCTGCGTGGGAGCATTTTTTGCATGTAGCGTGTTTGCCGATGATGTGTCTATGCTTGTCCAATGAGTGGTGACTGGGAAAAGTGGCGTGAGTGATCAGCGAAGTTTCAGCGATAGTTCTCATCCGTTTGGTGTGTGTGTGTGTGTGTGTGTGTGTGTGTGTGTGTGTGTGTGTGTGTGTGTGTCTTTCTCCTGGAGCCGAGCGGGAAAGTGGCAGGAACTTTTGGTGGAGCGCGTCCAAATTCACTACAGTTCGCATGCAGATGGAATTTCCTGCAGATTACAGAGAGGTGAAGCAGGCTGGGCCTGATAAAGAGAGAAAAACAAGCCCTGTGCCACATCACGCTAATCTGCAGGCTAATGTAGCAAATAGTTTAACTAAATAAAGGCAGACGACAGGAGAGGGTTACAAAGCAAGGTTACACTTAATGTTCACTGTCCAATTGACTTGACTCCCTCATACACTTCTGAAGGTGAAACATCAGTCATAGGCCTTATTTGTTCATTTTCATGCACATTAAGTGAGTGAATTCTGAAGCCTGTCCTTACTCTCGTCCTTACTCTCGTCCTCTGATCAATTCATGAATTGATCAGAGGACATTACATTACATTACAGTCATTTAGCAGATGCTTTTATCCAAAGCGACTTACAATAAAGGACGAGAGTAAGAGTTCTCCATATCACATTCACACACATTGTGGCGAATTGTTGTCCGGTAAAGAGTTTCTTAACTCCTTTCACAAGAACTAGGCCTACAAGCTATAAAAAAGGGCCTCGCAGCAGAGAGACACACATATGGCATCAATGATCGGAAATGTATGAACAGCAGCGACCTGATCAGAACACTATCAGACATGAACACAGACACATTCTTCACATCTGTCATCCAGGAGTGTGTGTGTGTGTGTGTGTGTGTGTGTGTGTGTGGTAAGACAGATGGGACACAGACATACAGACAGAAGCACAGGAAGGAAAGCAAACATGGCTGAAAACATACACATCCCCTCTTTGAGTCGGCTGTGGATGGTTTGTGGTCTACCAAGAGTTTGGATTGTGGCAAGCCTTCCCTTTCGTTATGGCCTTCAGTCAACTACTCAATATGTAGTCTGCTTCCACACAAACAAGCAACAGCACTATTTCAACGACTGCGGTATGGTTTGAAACGAAGGGCTCGAGAGAAAGAAATCCAATAAAAAAAATAATAAATCACACGGTAAAGCAAACTAATGACATGTGAGACAGCGAACTGGCAAATCATACACTCAAATCATACGCAAATAAGGAATCATCATAGCCCGCTAGCATTTACCCAAATGCCATGTTGTTTGCACAGCGCTCCGCATATCGCGCTGGGTTCAACATTCCCCCAAAAAAAAAAGCTTTACAAAGCTAGACTTGCGGGAGTAATATCTCGCCTAAATACACATTGATCTGAGGGGAGGCCGGGTGTGTGGTTTTTGAGTGAACTCTGCTCTTGTATCCACATAATTGGTGGCCTTACACTGGGCCTTTGTGTGGAGATTAAGACGACATGAGGAGGGATTGGTCTGGCCCCGTCTGAACAAAGAGCAGAGTGGAGTGTGGGGGGGGGGGGGAGAGGACTTCTGCATGGAGCAGCGAGGGGGGGATGGGTGGTGCTCAGGGGGATGGGGGTAACGGTAACAACCCCACTGTTTTTGGGGGGGTGCTTTGCCAGACAGGGGTGCGGGGGAGGGTGTCAAATTGGGCGGGACAATAAGCGTGGGGGAGCTTACAGAGCCCCCCACCCCCACCCACCCCCAGTTGCGACGGGTTTGACCAAGTGACCAGCTGTGACCGTCATTAAAACCCAGTCTAGACTTTGACTTAGGGGGGGAAAAAAAAAAAAAAAAAAGGGGGGGAAAGGACAGAATACAGCACAAAGATTTGTTTGAGCTGCTGGTGTGAAGTTCCTATCATTCCGTTCGTGTTGAGACAGGAAATGGGAGACGTAGTGAGGAAGGGATTAATAAAACATTGTTGCCATAACCAGCGTCTCCCTAATTTGGACCCAACCAAGAAGAAGAGCGCTGTGAGAGAATAGTCTCGTCCCAAACAGCCTTACATACTAACCTTGATGCCCGTGTGTGTGTGTGTGTGTGTGTGTGTGTGTGTGTGTGTGTGTGTGTGTGTGTGTGTGTGTGTGTGTGTGTGTGTGTCTTAGTCAGACCTACTCACATGGAGCAACCCTGTCACAACAGAGGTGAACTTTCCAGTATGATGAGATGATGAAGTCAACGGAAAATATTCTAAGGCTGTTTGGTACGGGGCGGCTGGGTTACACAAACACAGTAGGTTTCCGGGGGCTAGGCAGCACAGACAGAGACGGTCGGTATGTGTGTGTGTGTGTGTGTGTGTGTGTGTGTGTGTGTGTGTGTGTGTGTGTGTGTGTGTGTGTGTGTGTGTGTGTGTGTGTGTGTGTGTGTACACCGGGAGCAGAGCACCATTACCAAAATGCACTGGCTGAAATTAGATCCATACAGATACCAGACTGAGAGCTGATCAAGACAAGCAGACGCCACCAGACAACGCAAGTGCAACACACACACACACATACACACACACACACACACACCATGGTTGTGCCCTAATCAATGCTGGGGAAGGAGGAAAGTCATTACCTTTGTCTGCATCTCAGGGTCAGATTACTGATCTGATTCCTAAGTGAAGCCTCTGGGGCAGGGCTGCTTCTACTATCTCTACCAACCACCACCCCCTAGGCTACATCCCATCCTGTCTGCTCTGCTGCCCTGTATGAATTCAAAAGCGTACAAGTGAAAGCATGGGCTCACATTGGACTTGAGGATGGTGTTTAAATTCTCAAACGGGTATACTTTTCCTCCAAAATAACCCCAGTACGCAGCAGTACCTTAAGCCAATGCATCTTCCACGTGAGTTTATAAGTCCGCAAACCTACCCACGCAAGAAATAACATTTAAGACTACCTATTTAAGACTGTTGACACACACGGTCTACATTTGTGTAGACCTTGCAAATAAACGCCAACATACAAGGTTCGACAGGTGCCGCCATTTAAAATGCATGTTCCTAAAATGAAATTATGTTTGCTACCTAACAAAAGAGTGAAAGAGAAAATCTTTGCCATTTGATGTTCACCGTGGGGGCGGGGTATTTTTAATTGTTTTCCACCGATCATACAGCTCAATTTTTTTTCTGTGCTCTTACATTCTTCAAGCTAGGCGCACACATGCAGCGTTTAAAATAATGTTACCACACGAGAAACACACGAGGAGAAGGTATGAACAGCACTAAGAAAATAAACTCAGTATAGGGGAGGTAATATAGCCTAATACTGTATTCCCAAGCAACAGCCAACTTGGCAACTTCTCAACCCTGGATCACAGCATTCAATCAATGCACATCATTGTTGGGAAGTACTGGAGTAGACTAGACAAGTAGACTGCACACCTTCCAGCAGAGAATTACGAGGCAGAGCAGGTCTAATCTACATTCCAACAGCAGCCAAAAAAACAAATCAAACACCTCTACAAAGAAACATGTGTAATGGAGGACAGGTATCAGGTTGAGCCCCATAGACAATTAGACATGAACTCACATAGCTACCAGATCTGTCTAGGTGTACCGTGACGATAACAAATATCCCCTAATTACGTTTCAATTATGGCAGGAAAAACCTGATGTCCTCTTACCACTAAACACATATGAGAACACACTTTGAAATAACAAAAGACAAAGTGGCAGAAGTGTGGAAAGCACAGAAGAGTGGTGCGAACAAATGGTAAAATGGCTGATTCCACGGAGGGAGGAATCCCTTGTGGTCCAACATCAGTAATGGTGCAGCTGGGTCAGTCAGAGGCTACACTGTCTGCTGTAGCAATTAGGGCCCCATGCCTCCGGGCCAACGGAGGTCATTAACGACGCTGGTCATTATGAGGGAAAGTAGACTCAGACCACTCCAGACCGGACCTGACCCGGGCTGGCTCAGTGCCACATGGCAAAGATTGTTGGTAAACACAAACATTACTAAACTGTAAGACTCTGTGCCAGACAATAACCTAATTTTTTACATTAAAGCTAGACGGTTAGTTGAGGACATTCTACTAGTCATAATTTCGCATGCAAAACAACAATATTTCTACAGCCCATCTCCACAACTGCTGCATGACTGAAAACAACTTTTCCTTTCTCAGGCTTATGCCAGCTGGAAATACAACCACCTCTTCACCCTCCCCCGGTCCAACTCTCTTCTCTTTACACGCACATGCCCAAATGGGGGTGTGAACACGAACACGCACACGAACACGAACACACACACCTTTGAACCCAATAAGCTGTCCCTGTACATTCCCTTGGCTCTGATCTAATAGGCAGGTGTGCACATGTTCCAGTCTGATAGTCTGTCTAGATTGTGCTTCTATCTCAATTCCTTTACATCAAATTTGACACAAAACAGCACCTACAGCTCAGTTTAACACTCCACAGACAGTTCAATTTTCAAGTTGAGAAGTAGAGACTTTTCTCTGGTTCTAATCACACACACTTTGATTTACACAGAGGCCCATGAGGGAATGACAGATTGGCAGGAGGTGATAGTGTGTTTGAACAGCTACACAAGGAGAGTACAGATCTCAAGAGATAGCTCAAGCTCATTTAACTTAAGGGCTTCCTTTAACCTAGCAAAAACTGCCCACGCTGAAGTTTTCTGCACTACCCTGGGGTGGCAGAGGGCAAGCGGAAGCATAAGTGGGACCACAGATAACAAAGTACAGATTAAATTCTGATAATGCGCCCAGGTCTATTGTATGAGAGAGAGAGAGCGAAAGAAGAAGGTGCAAGAGAAAGAGAGGGACGCGCCCTGCCTCACGGCAGTCAATGTAGTTCATAGTCAACATATCACATTGCTACTCTCTTCTATGCACCCAGGCACCTGACTGCATCACACAGGCATGTAAGGCCCATCACACCAATGACTCCTAATCCTCATGGCCAATACAGCAGAATCTGTTCTAGCTACTTTCAGGTTTGTCTGGTTTCAGCCCTGCCACGGTATAATCCATTATGTGGTGTGAAACAGTGGCTCCAAACAGACTCATAGGCCCCTTGCACGACAGCCCCTGCCAGCTGGACACACCAATCATCACCCCCTGTCTGCTCAGGCCACAGAACCTCCCCCACTCTCCCTCACACTTTACTGTTATGTTGGGAGTAACCCAGTCAAACAAACTGGCCACTTAGGTGTGATTAAAGCACCCAATCATTACATGAACTGACCAACCTTGGTGTACCATGCCCTTATCTAAACTAAGCGGGGGAGGACTATTTCTCTGATACTTGGAAGGAGGATGACTCACCCATTTACACAACATACATACTAATGGTTGGTGGTGATTTTGGGATATTTACTTTGGCAGACAGGGTTAATTTTTTTCGGTTTCTCATTTTTCTGCTAGGTGGCAAGTTGCAACAAGGCAAGACAGCTTCAAATGTGGAGATCACAGGAAGAGCAAAACAACTGGGGGCCTGCCCAACCCAAGTCCTGTCACTGTGCCTCAAATGAAAATCCCTCAAAACTAAAATGTAAAAGCGGTATGAGCCTCTTTGGAGAAAAGTCAAAGACCAGTAGACAGTCTGCACAGACAAACATATACAAGATCAGTGTGCCATATGCGTGGTTATGTCTGTAGCTACTCATTTATGGTGTAGACTTGAGTATCAGCTGCTCAGAGCAGACAGGGAGGATTCAGGCTGTGGCAGCCCCATAACTGGTGCCTGAAAAGACCCCACTTGCCACATTTCCATCACAATGAACCCAGACTTCAACTCTGACTTCTGTCTGGGACGACTGAATGCACGGCTGTTGTCACCCTACGCCAGCATCCACTTTCTGTTGGAGGCCACTAAACAGCCTTTTCACTGCTTACAAATGGACACCAATGAAGAAGTGCCACTGTTTACTAGCACAAACACATTTCATGCACTGATTAGGCCTTCAATGACTGGTTTCTCCCTTGCAACGTAGAGCCCAGTGCTGACATGTGACAAAATTGTGAGTAATAACACAGAACAAGATATAACTATCATCAAACAGTGTTGTACCCGACGACAACACCCATATATAGTCACGACCCGGCACGAGATTGTTTTGTAAATATCTACCATAACAGCCGCCGAGAGATAACTTCAACATCAACAGAGGCTTGTAGATTAAGATTATTATATTAAAATTCCCAAGTGGAAATTTCACATACGATATTTAATGAAACAATTTTGTTTTCGTGCTGTAGATAGCAAAACGGAGCAATATTATTGACAAAATGCAACTAGCTTGCAACTTTAGATAGTTAACGTTAGCTAGCTAGCTAACGTTAGCCGGCGCCTCGAAACAAACAACCCATCCATGTTGTTATTGTGGTTTAGCTACTTCGTGTTGGGCCATGTTCGTTATTGTTAATTAACACGCCGGCTATTCCGAGTCGATAAAAATTACAATCAATTGCCAACAAACGGAACTACTTTTTATTCATAGGAGAAGCAGTCGTTTAAGGTTAACGCCAGCTAGATAAGGTTAGCTAAATCCCAGATACACAGCGCCATGATGATGAGCGACAACAGGCGATGCCCAGTCCAGGAAAGCCGCCTTACAGAACACATCGAGACAAAAGCCGGAGAGGTACATGGATTCAACTTACCATTACCGATAGCTGCCAACCCAAACAGGGTCAGTAACGTTAGGGCAGTTTGTTTTACAGCCATTTCTTCAGAATTCCCATCTCTTCACACGAAATGCGTCCAAAGTGTGTCGTTATCAACACGGGCCGACCTGAAAAGCAACCACAGTCCAACCACACACCACACCGCCAGATACGAGCCAGCCAGCCAGGCAAGTGACGTTGTTAAAGGGGTGTGCGTGCAGTTTTAAAGGGGAGGGCTTTTTGTTTCTGTGTGTTGTTGTTGTCCCATTCTTACATCGAGGTCAGTGATGTAGTGGGAAATAAAAAAAAGTGGGCAAACTATGACCTCCAGTCGGTGATATGGCAAGCAATTACCATTATAAACATACATCAAATATATTAATATTTAAAAATACCGTATTTCCACATAATTTAGTTCTATATTAATTATAATGAATATACTATGAATGTATGTCACAATGATTTATGTCAGACTAAAAAGGTGGGTAAACCGAGTTTGTGTTTTTACTTCCAAAAGTCTGTGCTTCTGGTGTTAGGCCCATTTGAAACAATAATAACAATAATGTATCATCCACTCTTATTAGAATCTTAAACATTTTTTATGAAAAGCCTCATTTGATGATATTACAGTCAGTCAGCAGTCAGCAGCATTCATAAAAACAATAATGAAAATCATTAAAAAAAATAAAAAAAATTGTTGTTGGGATAGTATCCTGGTTGAGTTCTCTGAAATATTTACCCAGGGTTGGAAAAACTGTAGTCAGTTACCATACATCCAAACTCATGATTCTAATTTAGGCGAGGCCAGGCCTACATGCAAAAGCAGGCATTTGAAATGAAGCATTGCATGTTCTTCTAATGCAAAAAGGGAGAGGAATCCACTGTGACTTATTTTGGATGTAGGCTAGAAAGCATCCAGTATGTCACTGATTGAAAGTGTAGCGCTCTCCCGATTGTGTCTTCTCCCAGAAAGCGGTGGTATAGGCTGTTACAAGGTGCATTTGGGATTTTATCTGTGCCTGCTGTTATCACCTGCCCTCTTGGTAGTACTCTCACTGATCTGTCCTGAAGTCTAATTGTGTCTGCATAGTCTCCACAGTGGCTTTATATCTGTTCATTATCGGCCCTGTCCAATTTATCTCCACATTTCTTCGGTGTACGTTGTCTGCTCCACAAATCCCTCTGTCTCAGCCAAGCCATTTGGAATGACCCTACTGTGAAAAGGAATACACAGAGGAGGAAAACAGGGAGAAGTGAGATGGGCTCTGCACTCAGTTTGGCCTCTCTGATACTTGAACAACCCCCCTACAGTGTTAAAAATAACCGGCTCTTCATCTGACTGACCAGACAGACTGGGGCTTTGAGGGAGTATTATCTCTCTGGAGTTTGTTCAACAACCAGACAGACAGACAACACACACACACACATACACACACACACACACACACACACACACACAGAAAGAGCATGTAAGAGAGCCAAGTGCACTGATGCTAGATTAATATGACAAAATTGATGCAGCTCAGATTTTTAACTTTCAAGCCTGCACATCACACCAACGTCTGCACAAGTTACAGAGTATTGTGTCACTTTCAATTGCTGTCTGACATTTTTGGATTCTTTGTGAGAGAGTCTGATAACATTCGGCAGCTGAAACTGACTGGCTTCTTTCATGCTTCACTTTCATCAAATTTTCAGAACACTACTAAAGCAAAATAGATTTTTTTTACTGTCATTACAGCACAAAATATCCACCATTTGAAATATAAAACCCTGACACATACTCTTACAAAATGGTTGCTGGAATGAAAGTAAAAACACAGTAGGGGTTGCTATTAAATTTATGACTCATCTGAAGACTTGACAAAATTCTTCATCAGTCATTTGTACTTTTAAAATATTTCAGATAGATTTTTTTCCACCAAAAAACAACAATGAAACCCCCATTGTTTTGACAGGCCTGAGTTTCTGCATTCTTTCTTTGCAATTCCGAAAATGCAACAAAATAACAAATTAAATGTTTATTTTAATATCTTTTTATTTTCTCTTTCTGCATCTCACTGTGTGAAGTGAGTGGGAGCGAGAGGGCAAGGGTTATCTTAGTACTGTGCTGCATTTCATGCAAGTGACATGTGTATATTATTTATATTGCAGTTTGTATATGAGCAAGTATAGTGTCATGTAAAATACTATCAGTCCACTACTACCCACTGCCATTGTTGCCTTTTGATTATAGCTCTTGGTTGTGAAAATTATTTACCTAAACCCACTTGTTCAATTCTTCTAAGACATTGAAATTTCTATGAAAATATTAATGATCCTTCATCAAAATTGACGATACTTTAAACCTCTCAAGGTAAAACTGTACAGCTCTAGGCAAATGGTTCACTGTTTAACTATTGTCTGACGACCTCTACTGGTTAATGAGAGAATTGCACATATAAGTGTCAGAAAAGCCACAGTACTGTAGATTCAACAGATTGCAATTATTGGAGAAATACAATCCTTTATTCAATATATACAATTTGAAATGTTCAAATTGTCTGTTATTTACTTTTTAATGAGTGTGATTTCTAAACTGACCATAGCAATAGTGATAGTAATTCTGTGGCATATAGAAATGTAAAAATGAACATCCTATACAATTTTGATAGAATAAATTTATAATAGAAAATCATTGTTGTATAATAGAAAATAATACCCCCTTTGAAATAGGTTCCACATTTACAATAAATCCAATGCTGCTATAACACTCGACAACATCATGGATATGTACAACTAAGTTGCTCATTGTATCTAAGTATAGATTTCTATAAATGCTCATTTTATAAAAAAGCTCAATATGCCTGGAGCACACAGTATGATTCATTAAATATTTCCCTTAGACAACCAAGGTCTTTCTTCTTAAGCTTTCGGCCATTTTCTGGGGCATCAATGGGGCGTCAATACGGAAAAACTCATTAATACATTTTAACATCAGAGAAAGTTCAGTATGACATGCTCCTCCTCCTCCTCCCTTCGATAAGAGAATGAGTGATTGTGCTGTGTGAGATTCTCCTTTCAGTCTGCTCTTTGACGGGGGATTTACACAATTACAGATAAATGACCGTGTAAGTAGAAAAACAGCCCAATAATTGTGCCGTAACATCTGTTCTAGCGCAGAACTGTCCAAAAACAACAACGAGAATAATTTCATTGGAATCTAAGTGATAACAGAGTCTTCATGGGACTTCTTGGTTTAAGGCACCAGAAATATGGCAGATGAAAAGTAGGCTAGGCAAAAGGAACAGCCTTGGGCGCTAGACGGTCCAGACACTACCGCTGAGAGTCATATGGCTTTAATAGGATGCAGTGGCTGTGTGAGTCACTAACTCCAAATATGTTAATCATATGCACCTAGTGTAGGAATCCCTTTTAGCTTTTCCGACTGGTGGCCCCGTTTAAGTCTGGTGCTCTGGCCTAGAGGACCCGTTTGAGTTTCTCGATGCTGTAGTCACTGTCGTGGTCCAGTTTGGAGAGGGTCTTCCTCACCCGCAGGGCTGTGAGGCGGGCCGGGGGGCTCTGGAACCAGCACTCCTTCATGATCTTCACAATGGATGACACGATCTGGATACACAGAGACAAACATCAAAACCACCTGGCCATCACTGCAGAATCTAATGTGAGTGGTGGGGTTTCCTTCTATGTGATGTATAGTATCATTATTATGTGTATATATATACATGAGTGTATGTGTGTGTGTGTACATGCATAAGTGTGCATGTTTTTGTGTCGGTTTCTGTGTCCTTCTGTGCATGTTTATCAGGCATGACTGTGTGCATTTGAGAGCATGTGGGTCACAACGGTTAGGAGAGGTTAATAATGGGTGGTAACATGTACTGAGATTTTGTGCATCATTGGAAAACATGCATGTAAGTGCATGTGTGTGTGTGTGTGTGTGTGTGTGTGTGTGTGTGTGTGTGTGTGATGGCTCACCGGGTGGGAATGCAGCCTGTTATGCAGACTGGGCCTCTGTTGGTCCACACACACCACCTTCTTCATCTCCTCAAAGCTTGGATCTGAGGGCACTAGGTCAAAGAAGGGAGGACGGTACTCTTCCACAATCCCTAAAAAACACAAAAGAATGTGCAATTCAAAAGAAGAACAAAGACCTTGGCTGAGGGATTCAAGGGGAGGGTTAAGTGGGGGATTCTGTAGCATTGAAAAAGAACAAGAAAACTTACAAGAATAATCAGAAAAGCTGTGGCGCTGGAGGCGTTATCTACTTCGAGTTTAGATAAGCATTGACTTGTTATGGTTTTTCTCCTCATATGTATGCAGAACATAGATTTCACTTCATACGGGACTGAAATAGCACACTTGGATAGGCTGAAGTGGGAGTTTGGTAAAGTATGTTTGACTAAACAAGAGAGCAGGGAAAGATATGATTCCCTGGTGACTACACTGGGATGAAGTTCTGCAAGGCATGCTGATTGTGTGTGTGCATGTGCGTGTGCGTGTGTGTGTGTGTGTTACTGACACACACGCACTTACATTTATGCATTATGTACACATATGCATGTGCGTGCGTGGGCGTTTGTGCGTGCGCGTGTACTTGCATCTGCATTTGTGTGCACGGGCATCTGGACTATGTGAGAGTGAGTGCTGACACCAGATAAGACTGTTTATAATTACTGCAGTGCTAATCATGAGAGAGGATAGTAGAGACAGACACAGACTCAGCTCCACACACAGACGGCCCAGCTAGGAAAACACTGGGGTGCTGAGAGACAGGGGGCTAACTGCCTCCTACACATGCTCTACCAGAACCAGACAGAAAACATCATGTGATTGAGTGAATGAGTAATAGAATGTGTGAAGGTGCATCGATGCATTACTCTGTGTAACATTTTATACCTGGCATCTGAGTGGGTGAATTCTAATACACCAGATCAAAATACTTAAACTCTATATCTGACAATGACTGCAAATGCTCAAGATTCCCATCCTGTTATCTGGTTGAATACCGTTGACGATGGTCCTGCGGGTGATTTCCCAGAAGACCAGGCCTAGGGCCCAGATGTCAGTTTGCTTGTAGGACTCAAAGATGTCCATACGGATGCTCTCATCCAGCACCTCAGGGGCCATGTATCGCTTGGTGCCCACACGAGGGTTGTTGCCCACATCCAGGTAGTCACTGGACTGACAGTGTATCACTGCCAAACCTGAGGAGAGACAGATAGAGCGGAGACGTAGACTTTTATTTTACACTGTATTACCAACTATTGAGTTCAGCATCAAATGGCCATTTTGTCTCAACAAATTCGTCATAAGTATCAGCAAGGATTGGAAATAAATATGTCTAGAAGTGCAATAAATTCATTACAAAGCATTATCTTTTGCTTTCTCACAATCCTCACCCAGGTCAGCGATGCAGCACTGTCCGTTCCTCTTTACCAGGATGTTTCGGCTTTTCAGGTCTCGATGGGCAATAGCCGGCTTGCCCTGGGAGCTGAGGATCTCAGTGTGGAGGTGGACCAGGCCACAGGCCACAGACAGGCACATCCTCAGGCAGCTCTCAGGGTCCAAGCTGCTGTACTGCAGGTAGTCGTAGAGAGAGCCCAGCTCATAAAAGTGGGTGATGAGCCACAGCTGGGTGCTGGAGTTCTTGGACGTCATGTCAGAGGCTATGAAACCTAAAGGAGGAATAGAAGATAATGATTTGTCTGTTCTGTCCATTCATCTGCTGTGTGTCTACCTCACAGCATACCAACATAGATGAGATCTATCGATCCTAGACTAGTGACAAGTAACAGGAATTGATTGGAAAATATTTGAATTGGGGCTGGATTCTGCTGCCATACCCAGAATGTTGTCGTGCCGGAGTTGTACAGTGTTGTATATCTCCGTCTCTCTGAACCAGGACTGCTCATCCCTAGAGGAGAAGATCTTCACTGCCACGTTCTCCCCTATCCATGTTCCCCTCCACACCTCCCCGTACCTGCCTTTACCTGGGGACACGAGATACACACAAGTTTAATGGTAATTTGGTGGTAAAAAAATGGGAAAGACAAAGAAGGACAGGGAAGAACAGTCGTGGTGAAGAAACAGACTGACCGACACACTCAATCAGTGAGATCTGTCTGGCCAGAGTCCTTTGGACCAGATAGGGCAGCCCTGTCCCACTCCCCTGACGTACAAAACTCATCGAACATGTCCTAGAGATGGAGAGAGAACGAGAGAGAGATATCAGGAGAGAGAGAGAGTGAAAGGAGATATGAGCGAGGATTTTGAAAACCTTCTAATGGGATTCTGTCTAATGTCCAGCATGTAATGACTCTTACGCCGTATGTGGGGTCCGCTCCAGCGGGCACCTTGAGCATGGTGACATCATGGTCCTCAGTGTTGCCCAGTCTGCAGTGTGTCTGTCGGGAGCGCAGCCACAGCACCAGGCCACACCCACCCACAGCCATGATTACCAGCAGCAGCAAAGGCACCGCTATCCACAGCACCATACTGTTCTTTTGAGGCTCTTGTTCTGGATGCATATATGCATTCAGGCACACACACACAAATGTACAGATACACAAACACACACACACACACACACACACACACACACACACACACACACATGCTTTTGAGCTTACATTTTTATATTGGGGAGCCAGCTGAAAACACTTGAATACACTGAGGAGGGAAGTTCTTAGTTTGGGATTCTTCGATTTAGTTTTTGCTTAAAAGTAGACAGTAGACACGTAGACAAAATACACTGTTGCCCAAAAAGTTGGAATAAAATATTTTTTACCTCTTCTCATGAAAAATGAAATTGCGCCAAACAATTGTTAAGCATGAATTTGTTTCACCTGGGTAACTGGGCCTCAGTATGTAATCATTGCACCTGGTCAAAGGTGATTACTGATGTGTATAAATGTGTATTAATAGGAATAAAAAGAGGAATGTGTCTAAAAACAAAATTATTCCAACTTTATGGGCAACAGTGTAGTAGCAGCACATACATCAGTCAAAAAATGAAGGCCACTGAATTGACTCGTAGTGCCATTCATAACATTTACCCTATCTGGCCACAAGGGGGACCCAGCTACTGATTATCTAGGGAAACTTTGAGTCTCAGAGCAAACACCTTGTGCATAAAGCATGTCAACCTTGCAGACTGACATCATTCAATCCTCAAAGCCATTTCCTCTGTGCAATGTACACGTTTCTGCTTCAAAACAAGACAACTGAATCAGAAACTCTGGGTGTGCACTGAAATCTGGGGGACTGACTAACACAAATCCAGGAGGCAGAGTACCACACTGGTTCCATAGATCCAGTGTTTGAATATTATACATCAATGGCTTTGGGTACCAACTTGGAGGGGGTACTGTGGTGAACTGGTTGCACTGGTTCGTTGTGCAGCACATCATAAAGAAACCGTCAAAGGATGAGGTGCACTGCTCCTTGCGGTTAACCATGGACAGGCAACCCTTCTCCTCATTGACTCTCGACTTGGTGTAGAAGCAGATTTCTCCTCTGCAAGTGCCGTTCACACACATGGGTTTTGTGCTGTCGCACGTACACAGCAGCTTCTCGTCATCACCGGAGTCTGAAAGGAGAAGGAAATACACACCAGTATTGACAGACAAACACACACATACACAGACACACACATACAGACACACACACAAATTGAAAAACCTACCTTTTGATGATGCCGTCAAAGATGACTGATCTGGGAAGATTAAAAAAAAACAACGCATCAAAAACAAGCACTCCACTTCTCTCTGTGGGGTGCAGAGGTCCAGTGATATGCTATGCTTGTAAAGGGACCTCGGCTTCCTCAAGGGGAAACCATAGTGGTAATAGAGAGAGAGATGGTAACTGCATTTTCTGGCAGCCACAAGATATCTCAGAGATGAGCAAGGCTACAGAGGCTGTGTGGTGAGCCAGGAATGATATTTTTGGTTAAAGTGTATGGGGTGTGGGGTGTATGTGTGTGTGTGTGTGTGTGAGAGAGAGAGTCAGAGGATGAGGTAGGGCTGTGCCATATATCGTTCACGATATATTTGTACACGAAAAAAAAGTGTCATATCATGATATTAACGATATAGCCGCGTGATGCATGCCGGCGTGACGGCTAGGAAAGCCAGAGCGGTGCGTCAGCCTCTGATGAGGATTTAGTCGCTACAGGGGAGCTACTTCGGTCGTGTGGAAGTGGTGTTGCAGGCTAAAGGTGGAAACACAACAAACCTGTTTCACTACTTAAAGCAAAAACACACGCGAGTACGAGGAGGGTCAGAAGTCGCGTGACGAGAGTTTAGCAGCTGGTGATGTGCGGCCCGAAGGCAGGCCAATGACGCCAACTCAGCCGAGCATAGCCGGAGCACTCGCAAGGAGCATATTTTGACTTATGTTGTCACTATTTGTACTAATAAATGCTGCTGCAATCACCAATAAAACATTGTTCAGGATTTGAATATCGAATATGAATATATACAGTACTGTGCAAAAGTCTTAGGCACGTATAAAACAAATCCATACAGCGAAGATGCTGTGATGCTCCATCAGATCTGGATTTTCCACCACAATGAACTTGTGTATACTCTGCTTGCCCAAACTCGGCATCTATTGCAGCCCAACCGTCCTGGTAGGAGGATCCCTCTCTGAGTAGCCCCTCCCAAGGTTTCTCCCAATTTTCCAATAAGGTTTTTGTGGGAGTTTTTCCTTGTCCTCTGTGAGGGTCTAAGGCTGGGGGATGTCGTGTACTAATCATTTATTATTTTCACATGTTGGGCACTGTGAAGCCCTTAGAGACTGTAACGGTGATTAAGGGCTATACAAATAAATGTGATTTGATTTGATTTGATTTGAGAAATAATGAAATTAAAAGTTCCTAAATATCAAAATTTGACTATAAAGAGCAGTAATGTAAAGAAAAAACAAAGAAAAAACAAAGAATAAATAAAAATCTGGGGCCAAATTCATATTAACAAATCTAGGGTGCCTAGGACTTTTGCACAGTACTGTATATAACGATATATAAATATCATTACTGTAAATTACCCTGAAATATCATGATATTATTTTCAGGCTATATCGCCCACCCCCCTAGGATGAGGAATGTGAGACAGGGGGGGGGGTAGAGAAGCAGTAAGCAGGAAGCTGTGTTCATGGTGACTGGGAGACTTTTCACATCTCCCGGCTCTCCAGGATCCCATTCCAGCAGCTGGGTACGAAACATCCTCTCTGTCTTGCTGACTTACAGATGAGAGGATGTGAATCACAAGGTGCTTCTGGAAACCCGGGTACAGCAGGAAGACAAACTTTCCCCTCTCCTATTGTTTCCGCAACCGTACCACCAGATCGTCTCCACATCTGCTGCACACTCATGGTAGCACGGGGATCAATAAAGTATCTATCATCATCATCATCATCATCATCATCATAAAAGTAAAATGGCACGCACACATACACGTGAACAGGCACAGATAACGCAAAGTCATGCCCATGTATAAATTACACATACACAATGTACAATCATGCAGCACGCAAGTCACAAATGAAAAGGTGCCAACCCTCAAACACAAGCTTTGACAGCCGCGTACTTGTCTGAAGTGCTTAATTAATGGGTGGGTGGAATGTAGGGAATGCTCCTTACTCCTGTTGTACATCAGGAGAGTGGAGGAAGTGTGTGTGTGTGTGTGTGTATGTGGATGTGTGTTACTGTGACTGTGCTAACTCACCTGCATGGACAGCAGAGATCCACAGAAACACTCCAACCAGCACTACTGTGAGCTGAGCCGACCTCCCCATCTCTGTGACCCAAAACACACAAACAACATATTGAATTATTTAAATATAATAGAAGTCACACAATGATTACACAATTAGTGTTGTCCGATTGTCAGGAACTGTCACGTTAAGGGTAAATTGAGGGTAAATTTGGGACATTACGAGGAAGACGGGGCATTTCTCTGAACGTTCCACTGCTATGTGAGAACACTTTAGTACTTCAGATTTACAGACTTTATTATGTAAATAAGCAGCCAAAGCAGTGTTTATGGTGTCAGCATCTCTGCCCTCCGTGGCCAAAATGGCCCCTGCAGCAGCAGCAGAAGGCAACCAGCACAACCCTGATTCTTCAGCGGAGGAAGCTCTGAGGTCAAAAACAACAGTGCCAGGGTCCAGCCTGTCTGCCTGCATTGTAATTGCAGTGGGTGGGAGAGGGGGCTTAGGGAAAGGCTGCTGTAACAGCACTCTGTGTGTGTGTGTGTGTGTGTGTGTGTGTGTGTGACTGTGTGTAGTGCTGTGCTACCCAGGCTCCAGGCCTGTCGACTCCTCGACTGCCCCGCTCGCAGAGTAAATATTGATGGCTATGCTTCCTGCCATTGAGAGGCCCCACCCGGCTGGCCAGCGAGACTCAGGTCTGCTCATTGTTTAGGGCTGCGCTGTCGCGGGTCACGCAAGCAGGACGGCCGGGATAGAGGGCGGACTCAGCCAGTCTTACTGTTGGAGTACATGCTATCCTCGCACTGGACACACAGGTGTACTACACTCTGTAATGCTCAAGTGATACAGCTCAAAATATGAATGGGATTGAAAATTGAATTGTATTGAACATTTTTGTAAAGCCCATGATGATAACAGTGCAATATTAACTGTAACAGCACTAAAACATCTAAAGTAGAACAGATCCTATCCTTTCTTTTATTGCTGTACATGATGTACAACTGACCTAAATTGGTACACAAGGTTTTGTTTTGAGGCTGATTTTCTTAGAAGCCCCTTGTTTTTTTATGTCACCCACATAAATGAACAATTTGCATCGCTTCGTGTTCGAATGTTGCACATCACTTTTATTTTGTAATTATGTTGCTTCTATGTTTTATCACTGTGTAAATTAATAAACTAAAAAGCGCTGAATGGAAAACAGTCAGTACACTTAACCATAGTCCATAGTCAAACCATAGTCATCTATGTATTTGAAATGGCTGAGTAATCAGAAGCAGCAAGCTGTCTTGGCTCACCTCCCCTGTCCCTGTGATGACACATATTGCTCAGTCATTTAAGGCTGACACATACTATGAAATAATTACATGCTTTGAGAATCTGTGCTCGATCGCTGCAAGTAAACAGCATGGAACCTGAACTGATGATAAACTATCACTTAAACCTCATATAGACGAACTGACAAAATCTAAAATTCAACTTTTATAAGAGCATATTTTACATGTGACATGTATAAAAACATACAGGAGTTCAAACAACATTTATGTACTAGATTACAGGGACAAAATATGTCAGTACTAGCAACCACAGGGAAACAGCATCTACCTTGAAACCTCTGGATGCTGCTATCAAGGGGCTGTATTACGTTTGCTAGTTTTTGTATGGTTATTTGTGATTGTATCAGAAGTGAAACGCATTAAGTTAAGTTTTTTGTACCTCCATGTGAATTAGTGAACCGTCAACCATCGTATTGTTAGCCCCAGGTGTCTGTGGTCATGACACTCATTTCTCTTTGAAAACCTAGTCTAAAACTAGGTTTTGTATCTAGAGTGCCTGTGGGCAAGTCTGCCCTCAGATAGATAAGACAGTTGCCCTCACGGCTTGCCCTGGGCTGAGGTCCAAATAGGATGTGGGTTCGTTTACAGGGCTACTACAGCTACTTTATAGCTGGCCAGCACTTTATAACAGTCTTCTTGGTGCAAACGGAGCAGTGCCAGCTGGCTTTTGAGAGAGTGAAACAGGCCCTTAGGATGGTGGTGGTGGGGTTGGTCCTGCACTCCAACAGTCAAAGAGAGGGCTGGGGGGTGTTTTATCCCATGAGGTAGGAGGGTGGACCAGCGTGAGTACTGCACTGTGGAAAAGAAGCGTCTTGCCATCACGTGGGTCACCGTCCTCTACCGCCCGGGACGCCAGTTCACCCTCTGATCAGGTCATGCTCAACCACCCTGAAGCTGATTAGTATCTGGGTTTTAGTCTTTTACTTTCAATGTGATCTATAGGAGCAGCGATGGCGGCTGATGAATGCCTCTGCTGCTCAGGGGAACTGGTTGTTTTTCAGACAGCACCCCAGCGGGCAAATCTGCCTGTGAGAGCCAGGAGTGGTTCAGCTGGCCAACCAGGTGCACCTGCAGCTATTACCTACATCCTTACACCTCCCTTTATATATGTGCGTTTTAGCAGACACATGAATGCTATGGACTGAATGCAGGTACACACTTCCACACACCTGAAAGCTAGAAAGGCTATCTATATGTCCACTTTTGCTTCTACATCCTCTCACCTATACAGACTTTTGGACTTGTGATTCCAACAACGGTGGAGTGGATTTTCTGTTGCGTGTTGTTGGTGCCAAATAAATACAGCCTGAACCAGCGAAAACATGTCCGCTGTCCTTCCTGGGCAGACTGAAGGCTGTCACAGTAAATGTTGGCAAAAACATTTAAAAAAAAGAAAAGACCAACCTGTCTGGTGGTGTCCACTGAGTGTTGAGTCAGTCTGAGGCAGGCTGTTAACGCACATGGAGGTATGCTTTCTAAAATGTGAAAACCTTCTAACAAAGTGAAACTACAGCTTGGCCATAGCTTGCTATAAAGAGAGAGCAGCACTTTCACAGTAAAGAACAACTCACACAGGTTTCTGCTGTGGACCTGTTGACGTGTCAGCACAGAACTAGGGAAATCCGCCTTTGGCTTTTATGCGCCTACAGCAAATAGAAAAGCTACAGGAAACTATCAATTTAGTTTCCGTCCATCCATTGTCACAAGTTATGTTAGCTGTCAGGGGCAGCCAGAGGAGTACACCTGTTTAATGTGAATGTGTTTTCTTTTATTGCTTGTACTATTTTGGTGTAGTTGTGCTTTGCTTTCTTTTGGTATTATTTTTATGTTTTACTTAATGTACATTTCTTAATGTGAAAATGTATTTCACATCACAGTGTATTTAAATGCATTTATGTATGGATATTTGTATAAATGTATATTTAACTTTAAAATATAGAAAATGTCTTTTGTCTTTGTCTTTCTTGAAGATGAGAACATGCTCTCAATGGAATTTCCTGTTTAAAGCAAAGGTGTCAAATCAATGTTGAAATCATTGTCATCTGTGCTAGATGCATAACAGCGTAACACTATTTTACATGGGACATCCAAGTCTGCTAAATATATGTCTGGCAAGCAACTTAAACTTTGCTGGTATTGCTGCACGTTGAGGGGCTGCAGCTCAACTGATGAGAACAAACCATTCCACTTAGCTCTAACATAGTAAAACCGCAAGACATTTTTCACCAAGCAGCAAAGAGTGAGCATTTCCTGTATCATGTAGCCTACATGTCAGTGGTGGTTAATCTGTGGGTCCAGTAGAGGAGCAGCGTGAACACAACTCCCCCCACAGAATTACCTTATTCTCAATGGAGGAGCACAACAGTCAGTGATTTCTCTAGGCATCACATTATCTTCTGTAGGGTCCTGACATCGAAGGGAGCTGTAATCACATTCTCCATCATAGGCTGACTGCTTTAGACTCCAACACACTTCCTCTCTCTGCGTTCTCCGGTTTGTCTCTATTCTGTCCAACGCTACACCCGCCTGGCCCAGGGGAAAGGCCTTATTGTCATCTCTTCCTCTCATCTACAGAGCGTTTGACTCGGGGAGGCAGATCTCTCATTCCATCTGGATGACTGTGTGGTTAGTGGTGGTTGGTGGGGGCATGGCTAAGTAGTACAAGTCACAGCAGCCTCGAACAACCCCTCCATTGGGCCCCATCAGACCAACAAAACTATGGCTCCATCTCTGGAAAATAACTTTGAGCAATGTTACTGTAAATGGGGCTATCATGTGGCTTAGCTGGCAAGACATCTTCACATTCATCTTGTTTGATGGGTAGCCACAAATGTACTGTGATTGTGTTTTGTGTATTTTCTTTCATAAAAGCCTTAAACCTGTAATCCACTCATTGTTGTGACTGTCTGCTATTTGTGATGAGAAACTGGAACGACTGATTGTATCTTCATTTTCACAGACAAAGCCAGGCTTAGCAAGCTTTATGCCTCAATTACTGTGTGCGTGTTCTCACATGCATTGTGAGTTACTTACAATGAATGTATGTCTGGGAAAGAAAGGACCAGATCTGCCCCGTACAAGTTACTGGAGTTCTTTTCGTGCAACAAATAGACTTCAGACATGCACACATATGGGAGCTTCCCTTGACGTCACGGACCAGCGGCACCAGACTGGAAACAGTGCAGGTGACTTCCATCATAGCTCACACAACAAAAGGGCACCAGCCTGTGTGTGTGTGTGTATGTGTGTGTGTGTGTGTGTGTTTGGGGGACAGAGTCGGGTAAAGAAGCCGCAGGAGAAAAGACAATTATTGCATGGTATATTTAATGCAACTTGAGTCTTATCTTCTATTAGTTAAATAGTTTTGTCAGAAGTAGGCCTAATGCTCATCCAGCATTTCTATTCTCAAGCACCAATCCCCCTCATTGCAAGGGATCAATGGACACCCCCACATGTTTCGAAAGACTGCCAGAGGGTATAGTATAGGCGAGTATGTTACATTAAAACTTACAAGAAATGTATTTTATCATGGCTGCTGTGATGGTAAAAACGTCTTTGCGACAGGTGAAGACAGCATTGTTAAAGGGATAAAACGAGACAGAGGGGGAGATAAGAACAACAAAAGCAATGGGAAATGTTAAAAACTGCATGTAATACCGGTCTAAGTATAATAAAACTAACTATTTACGATGTATCTTCTAGCCCCTGTTTACTTCAGTTCATTAGGCTTTTCGCCCCATGCCAGTAGACTCACCAGACAGTTGATTTTCCCTGACACACCTGTTGATATCCACATCTGGAACACGTGGACGACGTTAGGCGCTTGTCAGAGGTAACTTTAGGTTCCATGCTAAAGATAACAACTTAATCTATCTATTACAATATATCTAAAAACAAAACAAAACAAAACAAAACAAAGCAAAACAGAAAACAGGCGTTAATGCCACATTACCTGTTTTCAAGTTGACGGATCCACGCGCCGCTTGTCTTCCATATCAAATTAGCCTGGAGGTGTCCTTTTGTAGCCAAGTGTTGGAAGTGATTCACATAAATGAAAGGTACATTTAAAACATAAGTGTCTCCATATCGAGAGTGAAGCCTTTACTTAGCCAAATTGCGGTGTTTCATCCAGAAATCTCACATCCTTTCCTGCTTCGGTAACGACCAACCGCCGTTTTTTTGTTTTACGCACGGCGCTCCTGAGCTCTGGTATAGTTCGTCCGCAGTTTTCTCTTTATTCCGAAAATTAAAACCGACCAATTAGTCGTTCGGGTTTGAGACAAGCTCAACAAATGTCTGACATAAACCAAAGTAAACTGGATTGGCGACCCGAGTCCGGGCCGGACGGCGCGCGGCGTTCTTTATCTCGGTCCAAATCTGCACTGATAAAGCGAAAACACGAAACAGGTTTGGAAGCAGACCAGACTCCTTCCGCTTTGAGAAACTCACAAATACCAGCTCACTCTTAAACCCCGTCTCGTGAAGTTAAGAGCATGCTATTTGTCTGCTGCTGATCTAGAAGCAAGATTACAGATTTTTAAATATACAGTTTTTTTTTGTCCCACCCCTTATTGTCTGCCTGGAATGTGTTCTCATAGCGGTTTTCCTGTTGCTTGCAAACCACTCATTTTCCTTTTTCCCTTGTGGACTGCTGTCTACACTACACTGGGAGGAATGTGGTTCAAAGACTTCACTCTGCTAATGTTTTGTGATAAAAAAGAAAAACAATTATAAGCAGCATAGTGTGATTTTAATCTGCATCTTGAAATATTTTCTCTTCACTTGACTGTTCTTGTATTTCTCACAAAGTATTTTAAAACTGCCCCTTCCAGTCATTGGCAAAGGGGACTGACCTGAAGTTGTCTGGCCCGCTGGGAATGGGGCAGAGCACGGGTCCAAGGACAAGGCGTCTCCATCAAGACAACAGTCAACTGAGCAAAAGGAAGATGACTTACATCTGTGGTCAGTAGTGCCCAAGCCCTTCTCTATTACAGTATGCTGTGCTGTTGTAATAGCCAGAGTGTTTCTTAATTGCAAATACCCAGCTGTTACCCTGTCAGAGAGCTTCTTCTATGTGAGAGCACTTAATTCACCAGAGCTGGAGTGAGATGTCTTCATGTGCGGAATAAAAATTCCCCTCCTTGTTCTCAGGCTCTGTAATCTCTCTGCTTTTGGCCTATGGCTGCAGACACAGCTGGGAGCGCTCACATCAGCTGTCTTGTACAGAAGAGAGCAAGTTGGGTTTTTTTGTTGTTTTTTTTATCAGCATTTATTTTTCTTTCCCATTAACCTCTGTGATTGAAAGAGACTCTTGTTCTCAGTATTCTTTCAGCATAAGATGACGCACACTGTCCCGTTCCCTCAGGGCTTTTCTAAACTGCTTTTTTCTTGTGTTGTTGTACAATCTGTACAAAAGTAGCTGTCTGAGGCCTCACATGGTTAAAAATGTTCCTTCATTGACCTCTATAGAGTTGCTTATTTCAGAGTCGGCTTTATATTGAGAAGTTCCCCTCCTGCAAAGAGGAAGTGAGTCAAAATACTGAAAATATACTGTGAGAATGTTTCCTTGTGTCTTCCTTAGTGAAGGAATGATCTGCTGAAGAAAATACGTAGGCTAGTTGTCAGCAATTTCTCAGTTTTTGCAGTTGTGCTAGTTCTATATTGATGTGTTTTGAAGTGAAAAGTTTAGATCTGTTATCATGAAACCTATAAAATGCAAAAACAGATTTCCATCACAAATAGCCCAGTCTGATCCATCAGCCAGAGACATAATTCAATCCAATACAGTCTTTGACCCATCTACGTTGCCATCTCTATTCTTCATCATCCAGGTGTCTAGGTGTTTACCCCTTTTGACCGCACATAAAAACACTGATTGTTATATAATGATACAGCACATTGGCTTAAAAGATTACTGGCCAGGGTCATCAGCCATCCCATGTTACATCTAGAGCCCATTATAGTTCCCTAACAAGCTCAGAGATAACTTTACCATGAAACCACATTTACCAGGTTACAAACCATCAACAAGGATCATCAGTCACATGGATGCTGGTTAGGCAAATGTTTAATATCTAGTATGTTCATAATCTCTTTAGTCTTTTTTCAGGTAGCAAGGTGTATTTTCAGGTAATAAGTATAAATCTGTGAGTGTAAATCTTTTGGGGAGTTGTGAGAATTGTAATTCTAGTTATTCATAATTTGATTCCTATAAATATCACATTTTAACTGTCCTAATGCAAACTGGACCACATGCCTAGATAGATGTGCAATTTCTGGTGCACAGCACCTTGATCAGTATCAATGTCCATAGTATTGTTAAACAAAACCTTCCTGAGCAAGATTCTTATATACAAGTTGTTGGTCTGTTGTGCATAGATAACTGAGCCTCTTCAAAACAGAGGTGATTTGTGCTATTACAGCTTCTAGTAAAAATGGCCACCTCAGTGTTATGCAGTGATAGACCCTCCCTTTGGAAGGTTTCTGACTGAAGTGCAGAGGAACAAAACACACAGTTTGAAGATGATTTGCCTCCGTTTCTTACGGTTAACAAAACACACACATGGTCTTCTGCACGAACTCTAGCAGTTAAATTCATTTACTGAAAGTCCTTGCTCATAGATAATAATGTTTTGGCTGTTTCTTTGGTGTTAAATAACATGTTGGCACTCTACTTGGAGACGTTCATGATTCCAGGTATCCACTTCCAATATAACTTAACTTTCTTATGTGAATTTATCTACAAAGATTTGAAACAAGGAATAGTGTCAAATATGTCCATGAGACATCACCATATATCCCCAAAGCCAAATAACATGTTTGGCTTTCCAAAGATGCTGAAAAATACATCCTGTCCAGTAAAGTCCAAGCCATCCCCGTCTCAAGCCCCAGCAAAGAGGAGAGTTATAATCCATCAGTGAATCTCGATCACGACAGCTCAGTATTTTTGCATTTAGTTTTTCTTTTGTTGCAACAGTGGCTCTTTCTGTGGAAAACAGAGATAACTTTAATGTTTGCTTGACTTAGATTTGGCCACCTTGATTTTTCCCTCCTCTTTTTCCTTTTCAAGCTTCTTCTGCTCTTTCTTTTTCTCTTCCTTCGCCTCTTTGTACTTCCAGACAGGAGGCTCCAGGTAGCCCTTTTGCCTTTTCTTATTCTTTTTTTCTTTCTTTGGAGTGGGCTCCAGGGACCGTGTCACTTCAATCCTGGGGATACAGCCTGAGGGGAAGACACTGTTCCTGTGAATCATGGTGCGGGGAATGAAGCTTTTAATGGTGCCAGGGACGATGCTTCCTCTGCACTCTAAATCCTGGCAGCAGGAGGTCAGAGATACAGACTTGGCTGACAAGGCGGAGGGGGTAGCTGAGGTGATGGAGCCATTACTGTGACACACAGAACTCTCCTCCAACTCCTTGCTGCTGTACTTGGCCAACAGCTCAGGAACGGCCAGCCGTGGTTTGCCAATCTCTGGCGGGCTGGTGGGGCAGAGGGGACGGCAGCCAGTCGCCACCAGGGGGCTGTGGAAGCTGGTGGTGATCCGCACCATGTGGTCCATGACCCCGTTGTCTTGGGGGTCCCGAGGGAAGCTGAACGTAAGGCTGTCTTTTATGCGCTGGGTCAGCTTCTGACTGGCTGTTTTGGTGCCGGTGGCCTTAGCTACTAGATGCTTCAGCTCAGGCCACTCAGGAATGTAGCTTTCACAGAACTGCTCGGCGACAGGATGCGCCTGCAGGCGCCGTAGTCTGTTCAGAGTCTCAAACCTTCCTGTCTTCGAGGCCCACTCCTTTAGGCCTTTCCCTCGGACCAGGTCCATTGCATTGATATCTGCACCTGGGCATGAAGAGGGGAGAATAAAGCAGAGAAAACATTGATATAATGTGAGCTAATCACTTGGTATTTCAACTCTTATGCCATCATGTGGTCAGTATTGGAACATATTCGATTCAATAGATGCAGAGTATGACACATACAGAGATAAACAGGCAATTTCACAGCCTGGCAAAATAATTTGATTATTTTTAGGTAGATGAAAACAATATCCTAAACCAGGCCAGACAGGGGGGAGTCCCACGGCTTTGTTCTAATGCTTTGATTAGTTGTAATAATTGAACCCATTATTGGACTCAGTGTCTGTTTCAGAGATTAAATAACATTCCACTCAGTCCATAATCCAGGCTTTACAAGGAATGCAGGGACATATCATTTATCAAATATAAATGAATACCCCACAGATGGCTCATGTTTGCTTATAGAAAAGATTAGATTGTGGATTGATGACATGTTTGCAACCTCTCTTTGACATAATTGAACTATGAATAGGAGGGAGTGGAGTCTTTCCATAGCTACCCTTAATGTGTCCTTGTAAGTCTACACAGGGCTAATCCATCCTAGAGAAGGACCAGATTAGCTCACAGATCAGAAAAAGATAATATCCTGGGTTACGCTTTACAGCACTCACTCATTTTGACTTGACGTTTGTCATAGTTTTTGGGTTCAGCTGTAGGCACAGCACCATACATTGGCCTGTTTTTTATATTGTCATTATCCTGATATTAAACAGGTGTGGTACCATACACTGGGATAGTGCAGTATGCCACAGTTGTCATCCCAATAACACTAAGAATAACACAATAGTCGTTTTTAGTATTTTCTCAAAACATATGTTCACATTCAGCAATAAAACCAGTTGGATAAAAGCTTGAATTCTAGTGGTCGTCTATATGGGAAACAGACTGTTCATAGGGTCGAGGTGAAGGCACAAAAAAAGAGAATGCAAAAAATCCATCTTAAGACAAAAGTCATATATGTCCTCTCTATGATCTTGGACAGTTCAGACTAGAATTGTGTACATGAACAACTCTCAAAGCTAGCAACAAGAGAGACTATCCTGTCATCACACTCAATGTCCTCGATCTGCTCCACTGACAGTAAACAGGACACCAACTTTGAAGATACTGTAAAGTTAGCATCTTATTGCCTCTTACCGTGCATGAGCAGGGCGGACACACACTCTTCACGGCCCTGGAGGCCTGCCTTGATTAGGGCCGTTAAACCACGGGGGTCCCCCACCTCAGTGTCCACGTCAGAGTAGTAGTTAAGGATATAGTTCAGAATGGTGATGAATCCTGGGTTGGGAAAATGATATGTTAGTACGACAGGCTGCAATTAGTTTGGCAAGCTAGTTGCATGATTATGTGGTGGACATGGCATTCAACATACCAGCCTGGGCAGCGATCATGAGGGCGGTGTTCCCATCATTGTCTTGGTGGTTGACGTCTATTAGTGGACATGTGTGGAGCCCATAGACAATGTCTACAAAACCCTTGCTCACAGCCAGCATCAAGCCATTCTGATGGGGAACAAGTTAGAAAGAAGAAAACCTTCACAGGGCTGCAAAGTATTGAAGAGGGCAAGCAGAAAATCAATCTGATCCTGTTCTGCCTTTAACCCAGACATTTGGTCCCAGAAAGAAAGATTTGTGGGGATATGTCAAAATCGCTTTCCTTGTATAATAAAAAGGAAAATGCAACTAAGTATCTCACCCTGCCGTTGATGTCCAGCTCCATGACCTCTTCCTTAGTGACTCCTCTCTCCAGGATCTTGCGCAGGGTCGAGGCCTCATTCATAGCACAGGCCTCGTACAGCGTTTTAGCCACCCCTGCATTCTCACCCTCTCTATCATATTCGGGAAACACAGAGTCGTCTGAGAGCGCACTCCCTGCGTCAGACTCGTCGAAGAAGAGCTCAGAGTCCTCGGATGGGCCAGTGCCCAGGTCGGGGTCATCATTTGCAGTCGCCATGGGACCCCCTGCTGCCAGGGATCACACCTGGGAGACAGGACTGCCGGACCCCGACCACATCTTGAAGGGACAAATATAAACTGTTGTTATTATGGACACAAAACATTTACAAGTTTGTTTTGCATCTAAACTTTCTTTACAGAACCTAAGAAAAAGTGATGATATTAAAGAAGGGGACTGTCCACTCACAATGATAAACAGTCCTTTGCTTACCGACCAATACCAATTCCTTGGTTTATTTTAAGCTTTTCATTCTCAGTATCTATATTTATATGTATTAATAACCTTATTGGTTTACCTAAGTTATTTAGGAATATGTTTAGGTTAATATTTTTATCTCTAGTGATGATACTCATCACTAGTCCATCCATAACGACAAGGCTAACATCACAATATTGACTGCCTCTGAGGTCCGTATCTTATGTAGATCAGGTGACCTGAGAAGGACCCTGCCCGTAAGGCAAGATGCCTAAAGAGGATGAGGAGTCTCTTCCTATCAGAGTGGCTGATCCGTGCAAGTATATGATTTACAGGATCGGTAAGCCGCCTCTATAACGTGCTTTTCTAGATGTTTGCTAACTGGCTCAGCCCATTATAGAACACAGGAGGAGAGTGAGTATTGATCGTGTGCTCTACCAGCGGACACATTATTTCATTATATAGAATAAACAAAGCTCACAAATGTATAAAAAACTATAAGTATACTATAATGTATAAATGTATAAAAAGAATAAAGGAAGAATAAAGGATAATGGAAATGTATAAGATAAGCTCAGCTTTTTTAAAATGAAATAATTCTGCGAAAATGAAGTCTGACTGTGAAGTTCTGTGAATGAAGGCGTAGTAGGAGTGTTATGGTTTGAGAAAGGCCATATGGTGCCGGAAGCAAGGGGAGGCCAGGCTAGCCACAGCATCTGTCATGGTGACTTAACCATATGACACCACTGAAGTATCCAGTAGTTTACAATTTACATTTTTGTGTACATATATAGATCAACATACTATGCAAAAACAACTATTTGAAGTTGTGTGAAATAGATTCTGAAACCCGTGATGACACTGTGTTTCTCAAGGACTGGCTAGACTTTTTTCCATTTTATGCTTCTGTTTTTACAGACTAGAGAGACAGAGAGAAAGAGAAAAGAAAGGGGGAGAAAAGAGAGAGAGACTGCATAAGCGTGTGTATTGTGTGTGTGCATCAATGGTGAAGCAACAATGGGAAAACATTCAGAAATCTTTCCAGTGAGGAAATGACGATTTCAGTTCTCAAGCTGCCTTGGACCTGCATTCCACCACATCACTAGACCGTCTCCGAACTATGCTACTCTCCTTGGGCACAAACAGATGTTTGTTTGCACAGGATTAGCTTAGCATCTGCTAACAATTATTTGTGCACACTAAGTTATTAGTGTAAAAGCATCTTTTGGGTAAGCGCTTCAGATGCCAGATGGTAATACTCTACTCCTTTAATCCCTCGGGCCTCTGTTTTTGTTCCAGTGCTGTCGTTCCTTGCAGAAGAATGAAGATCAGTATCTCACAAACTCCTTTCTCCTCCTCCTCTTCCTCGTACTGCTGCACAAACACACAACACTCCTACTTGAACTCTTCCTTTGTGCCCTACACTTCCTGCTGAGCAACACCACACAACAATCTGCTCCGGCTTCTTCCTCTGAATCCTAAACACGAGTTGTCTCTGTTGTCTCTCTGAACTGTGGAGTGACGATGTCGATCAAGCAGAAGATAATGTGCAGCCACTTGTGCCAAAGCAACAAAGAAGAAAACCATGCACCTTGAAATGAAGATAAAATCCTCCAAATGCCAAACTCTGAAATCAGTGTCAGTCCAGTCGGGGGTTAGTCCTCTTCTTTTTTTTTTTTCCTTCTGGATTTGCTCTTGGTAGTTAAAGTATCCCCATGTGTTGGATAGCCACTCTTCCTGTTGGCTTCTGTTAGAAACTGGCTACGTTCCCCAAACTGATCCCAGCTCTAGCCTGCCCCCTCCCTCCATTCTCTCCTCCTGGCCACTTAGGTTGCCGGATTGGCCTGCAATCCTCCCAGGTCCCAACATAGACACTGCTGGCTTAGGTCAGGCAACATGCTCTCTCCATCTAATCCTGATTACAGGAGATTTGAGGATTAAGAGGCAGAAACAGGCAGCAGCCAACCTTGCTCTCCTTGCAGTCTGTTGAGTTAGTCTTACCGCACTCTCTCTATCTCTCTCTCTCCTTTTTCTCTCCCACTTATCTCCACAGCTCTCTCAGGATCTGTCCATCCTCGGCTCTCTCTCCCCATCTGTTGTGTCAGAGCAAACCTCTCTAACTGTCCAAGATGAGTGCTGTGATTGAATCACACAAGCCATGGCTCCACAATCTGCGGCGCTAGCGAGGACACCCTGCATGAATAATCCCAGTGTGCCTGTGAGAGAGGACTCCGTTTTCCCATGGCCGTTTTGCCGGGACAACAAACTAACCCTGCTGTTACTCTAAGCCAGGGGGCCATGGCAGTAATTATTCCCATGACGGGGATGACACACACAGGCCCACACACACACACACACACACACACACACACACACACACTGTCCACCCACACAGATGCTGTACGCTACCATTTGGAGTAAGCAATTGATCAAATCAGTTGATAGTTTTTTTTAAGAGAACAGGCCTAGCGGGAGATCATAGATGCAGCTGCACATTCTCTGCTTTCAGTAGCTGTGTTTACATCCACACCAAAAACATATCCAGTGCTATGCAACAGTTTCTATCTGTTGTAGGGATATTGCCTGCCCCCTTCTGACTAAACATGGAAGTGCAGTGCTTGGAGACCAGCACCTCGCACCTTTCTTTCTGAGCCTCAGACAGACCAAACCAGCCCGACATTTCCTGTCTCCTGGAGAAATATCGGTATGGAAACGTCCAAGAGGCATTTATTGGTTGGATGTGTGCGAGTTTAATGTCCTCATGTTTAATGTCCTCTGTCTTGGCCATGTGACTGCGGAGGCGCTTGCCTGACCTTAGCAGTCTGAACAGTCCATTGCTTGGATGGGTAGTGTCCTTGATGATCCTGTTGGCCCTGGTCCTGCACCGCCTGGTGTAAATGTCCTTGAGGTCCTGAGAGGAGCAGCTGCTGTACCAGGCAGTAATGCTCCCCGACAGGATGCTCTCCGTGGTCCCAGAATAGAAGGTTTTCTGGATCTGAGAGGAGAGTTTGAACTTCCTCAGCTGTCTGAGGTGGTAAAGGATGTTGTGATGTCCATGTCAGGTACCAAGATACTCGAGGCTGCTCACCCTCTCCACTGGGGCCCCGTTGATCCTGAGGGGGGGTGTAGGTCTTCTGCTGCGTCCCTCCTGAAGTCCACAACCAGCTCTTTGGTCTTGCAGACGTTCAGGGCGAGTCTATTAGCCTGGCACCACAGTGACAGGTCCTCCACCTCGTAGAAAGGAATAACATTGGTCCTGATAAAATACAGTAAGCTACAACTGTCTCTATATTTAACCTCCAAATATAAGAGATCACATCCTGATTGCACTAACATTCATTAATACACAGGACAAGATGTTACTACTCCTTGTGCCATAATTCAATGCAAACACTCGTAGAAGCCCAATTCAGATGAAAATATGAACGATATGAACCACCACCAAATGAACTAGCAGACATCAGGCTACACCGTCATACTGTATACCCAGACTGTAAACAAACAATATTTGTCAGATGTCCATCATTGTAGTGCCTGGTCTTGCCCAAGTTAAAGCACTGTGACAAACTGGACACTCATTCATGCTATGGATACCAACCAACTGACGCAACATAATCCCACTTAATCCCATCAAAGGCCCCAGCCAATTGCTTATCAGAAGCTCCCTGTAGAACTCAGTACCATCCGATCCATAGTATGACTCCCATTACTCAAAGGGAACTATGTTTAGAAACAAAAGCCTGAGCGGGGGTCTTGTGTTAGACGAGCCTGATAGCATCCATGAAACAGGAAGACTCAAAACAAGGCATGCTCGGAGACAAAGTGAGTTATGGCTTATGAGAGGCCAAAACAGTAGTGAGGTTGAGAGGAAGTGAGACAGAGGAAAGGGAAGTTAGCTTGGCTCTCAGGCATGGGGAGGAGGAGAGGTGAAGTGGAGGAGCACAGAGAGAGAATTTAGATATCTAAACAAAACATCGAAACATGAAAGTGGCAAAGTGAGACAGTGCCCTTACACTCATACTCACGTATGAACAATACAAAACAATACTGTTTTCCCATTTCTTTCACAGGTATAGAGAGAATGATCCAGCTGCTGTACCAGATGGGGGCAGCATAGCACACTTAACAAACTCAACAAACTCAACAAACAACGCTTGGTTTGTGTTTAAATTTCCAAAATGACTGGTTTGCCAAATTTCAAGTGAAATAACATTTTGTCCAGATTCCCAGATACTGATATCACCAAAAGCCCCCTTTCGTGACCACATTTATTTTCTTGTCACTTTGCAATTTCCTTGTGCCCCAGTCCAACCTCTCCCTAACCACCACAATACCCAGCAGAGGCCAGAGGTAGAGCAAAAGCACTAGGGAAGAGACTTGGTCAGCAAGAAACTTAGTACAGCCAGCAAACTGATTCTAAAGACAGCCATGTGCCGAGCTAATATTAGATCCTTGGCAGTCCTTGCAGAACCAGCCTTACTAGTGCTTGGCTCGGGCTCAGAGAGCATCTGCTACAATATTTTCAGCTTTGTGGCTAAAAGACAGAATCCCGATCCTCCTGTACACAGCCATAACTCAGCGCCTTGTTCTCCTCAGCAGAGTGGAATGAGCAGAAATAAACCTCCCAACTCCAAGCCTAGTGCTCTCACATCTTTAATGCCACCTCTGCTAGTGCTTTCTGTGAGGCCTTCGCCGCTGCCCCTGACTTTAAGACTTCTTAGACCTGCCGAAGTCATACTAAGAACATTTAACTGCTTTAACAGCACTTGCCTGGCTATTCTTGACTCTATTGCTCCTTTTAAAGGTAAAGTGATGGAGTCCTGCCCTGGCTCAGTGAAAGCACGTGGGCCGTGAAGTAGCAGAGCGGAATGTAAATGGAAGTCAAATAAATGACAGGTTGTCCGTGACTCTGAAAGACCTTATGTCAAAGTGTTGGAGGGTAAAGATGCTAGACCGGCTCTTTTCTCTGATCTCATATTTAAGAATCGTAACAATTCTAGGGCCTTGTTTAAGGCAATAAACAGTCATGAGTCACTCTATTTATGGTATTGAAGCTGCTCCCCATGTTTGGTCAGAGGTTAAGAGCATAAGGTCTCTGATTATTACCCCTGATCAGGTTTCATTTGTTAGTAGGAGAATTTCTGACAGCGGCTCCATTTTAATCAAACGTTTCAGAGAAAGATTCAAGATTCAAGATTCAAGAACTTTATTTGTCACATACATACACAGGGGTGTGCAGTGAAATGAAAAAGTGGCAGTGCTCAACAGAAATGTGCAAAGGGCAACAAGTTCACAAAGTTCACAAGTTCACAAAACGTTGTCTCCACTTAACTTATAGCTTTCAGGTATCATAAGTACATCTTTGACAAATTTCAGTCTGGTTTTAGAATAATTGTACTGCACGGAGTCTGCACTCATGAAGAATGCAAGATGAATGCAAATGCGAACAATAAATAAAGAACAAAAAGAATAAAACAATAAAGGGCAAATGAGTTGTCGAGCCTGATCTTGCTGGGCAGGTCGCCTACAGTTTGAAGATACATTTGTAGAGAGCGGGGCCAAGACCGCTTTGGATTTGCGCACGAACAGTAGTAGGGCCAATAACAATAACTTCAGACTTGTCCGTATGTATTCATTTGTAAGAAACATCCAGCTGTGAATATCCAGAGAACTAGTCGGGAAAGACGGCCAACTGCTTCATAACACTTGGTTTGCAGACAAAGTACACTTCATCGGTTACCTGTTAGTTTCTGAATTGACTATGAGATTTTGCCGATCTCTTTTAAAGCACAGATAGGTTAGGCCTCAGTTGTATCGCTGGCCTCTAAATGACCCCTTATGAGCCTGAGTGCAACCGTGGGTCCTCTGGGCAGGGGCCTTCTGGTCTAAATGTGGAGCTAATTTTAAAAGGGCCTTTGGGTGTGTGGAGCGTTCACATACCAGGAAGTAGCTCAGTGATTTTCTAACTGTAGTGGCCAAGTCAATGCCTGACTTAAGTATTAGTCTTAAGTTCCAACAAGAATGTGTGGAGTTTTTAAAGTCAACAGTTTCAGTCACTCCAATGCTACAGGACCCCGCCCACCTATAAAACACTAGCACTTTCTTGGAGTAATGTCCTCCAGATTCTACAAAATAAACAATACAACTATGTGGGGGTAGTGAATGTGCTTCTCTCAGGGGAGCGTTTTACTGATTAACTACAATATTCACTGTGCAATATTGAAAATATGTATTAAATATATAATGACATCAAAAGCCACAGCTTCATGGGTCACACGGTGATGTTCAGAGTGGCAGTAGTAGTAGTAGTAGTAGTAGTAGTAGTAGTAGTAGTAGTAGTAGTACTGTAGCTGTTGGGCTTTTCGTAAAAAATAACTGATGATCATGGAAAAGACAATTGATGGCATGATCATTACAGTATTTTGACTTCAATTTCAGGGTGTATACCGTGCGTCTAACTGATAGCTGAGCCATGGTCCTCATAATGTGACTGTGTGTTTATTACTGTGATAACTTATGATCGGACACGACCACAGACTAACTCTGTTTCGGGTTGTTTATTGAACGTGTGGCAGGAATACACTTGTAAGGCTCCTAGTTCCTCATCTGGTCTTCACACGGCACCCACATGTTCCGCACCAAACCATTAACAATTACTAGCGCCATCTACTGGGCTCTTTGTTAATCCAACGCAACGTAACCCACCAGTCAGGATGCCACAACTGCTGAGACTGTGATTAGTTTGATCCAGCTGCATGCTCAAACAAACGTGGATATTGATCTGTTTTGTTCGCCGATTGTTTTGCCGATGAATTGGAGTTTACTTCTTACTTGAGGGCTTGTTGTGGCCTGAATGCTCACTGTGTGTGTGTGTGCAGGCTACAAGACCACGGGACAGTGAATATCGGTCATGTATGGTGCCCACCCATGAAAATGAACGATCTGCCAGATGTATTCATTATGTGGCGTTGGTGCGCATGCACATACACACACACACACAGAATCCTCTTTCCATCACACACACTTTCCACTACCTCGCCCGAGGGTCCGTCTGTCTGTAAAGGATGTGGGAAGCTTACCATCTTCCAACAGCGAACAATCTCTCACTAGTACCCACAAATAATGACACGCATATTTTTTTGCTTAAATCTTGCTCTGATTTATCTGTACTTCAGCAGTTGAAGTACCTCAGTAAGTTGTGTGTGCAATCTGTGACAGTCTCTTAATAATAGTTTTGCTCCCTGGGCTGTGTGCTCATACCTTATTTGGGGCTGCCCCGCTGCTTAAGAGTTCACACAAACCATGTGTCACTGCCTGAGACCGTGGCAAAGATGAAGAGAGCGCAGGGTGCCAGGACAGCTCCAGAAAAAGACCAGAAGACTGAGGAAGTTTGAGGTAAATCCAGGTGGTGAAGAGAAAGAGATGAAAGAAGACATGGATGGGTAGAAGGAGGAGAGGTTTTGGGGCGGGGGGTGGCAATCCTCTATAGCCAATGAAGAAGAAGAAAGGCGGATTTCAGGGGAGGGTGGTGTGCTCAAGTCCTCGAGTCACACAACACTCCGAGAAAAGAACAGGAGAAGACCGGTTCGTCAGCAAAGCCACGCGGGGAGGACGAGAAGAAGAACGGAATAGGGGGAGACAAGAAGGAGGCCCGAGAAAATCTACCTTTCGTTTCCAGGGGAAGCTTATATTGAGAGGACCAGGTGGACGTATTCAGTGGACGAAGCTGGAGTTGGGGGACACTCGGGGGTGGGGGGGTGGGGGGGGGCCGGTCCACCTGTGTGTGTGTGTGTGTGTGTGGGAGGAGAGGGTACAGAAGCACGTTCCTCCCCCTTCCCCACCCGTCCAGACAAAAACAAGCTTCCAGAATCAATTACTCGTGTGCATGAGGGTTGCTGTGGGTCAGGGCAGGAACAAGGCAGGCTTGCGGGGGCTCTGCTGCAAACTCTGGCAGAGCGCTCTGTGAGGCGAGAGGTGAAGGAGCACAAAACAGGGACAGAAAGAAAGGAAGAAAGAGAGAGAGATTGTGGGAGAGAGCTGGAGACCAAAGGCCACAACAGAGCAGAGGAGTGGAATTTCAGAGAGAGAGAGAGAAAGAGCGAGAGAGATTGAGGGAGAATGAAGGCTCTGCAGAAGAATCAGGGGCGCACTGACCAGATGTTGGGAGCCATGGCGGACATGCTCACGTCCTTGGCCATACCGAATCAACAGTGGGTGAGTGGCTACTTGTTTCTGTTGGCTCTGGTGTTTTTAGGGGGTGTTTGCATGTGTAAAGGGCTGTTTATGTGAAAACAGAATGTCAGCCGGGGGAATCAAGGGACATGTGGAGGTACTTTTGAAAGAAGAAGGCTTTGTTTAAAATTGAACTGTGTAAAAGACACACGAGTAACACAATCAATGGGAAGTGTGGAAGGAGACAACAGTAGATGGTGAACAGGGTAATGGTGGAGGGCTTATGGAGAGCTCCTCTGGCCCACATCAAGACCTCACATGCACTAATAGAAGTCACTATATACAAATACATCATCACTATAACTTGGTCATAAACCTAAAATGGTCACATCAGACAAGCAGGGAGTGAGTGAGAGAGAGAGAGAGAGAGAGAGAGAGAGAGAGAGAGAGAGAGAGAGAGAGAGAGAGAGAGAGAGAGAGAGAGAGAGAGAGAGAGAGAGAGAGAGAGAGAGAGAGAGAGAGAGAGAGAGAGAGAGAGAGACAGAGAGACAGACAGAGAGAGAGAGAGAGAGAGAGGTTGCTGGTCTCTCTTCAGTGCTTGGGAGGAATCCCTGATGTTCCCGCAGCACAGGAAGTCGCGGTGATGAAGACATCTCACCGTAAACAAACTCACACACGCCCAACGCCTCGCTGCAGCCCTGCAACTTCATAGCAGTCTCTCTCTCTCTCTCTCTCCTCCCCTCTCTTCATCTCTCTCCCCCCCCCCCTCCTTCCCTCCCTTCATCTCTGAACACACAAATATGGGATTGAAGTACTCTGTTTCCTGGTTGGTTCGGAGGGCACTATGGCGACCACCTCGGTTTTAACTCATTTTTAACACCCACTCAGAACTAGATCCATTTAAAATTTAAAATCATGCAAATGAATATCTTCAAATGCATATCTTCAAAACCAATTTAGTGCCTTTTAATAACACAGTTGTAAACCCTGACTGCAATCTGCTGTCCTGTATGGAAGCTCAAATCACAGCTAATGAGTGAGCTAGAGGGTCCGCTGGGTTTCTCTCTGAAAATCTCTTTTCTCTTTGAAAATTGTCCGTCTCGATAAATCATCCCCCCTGGCAGATAGCAGTAAAAACTAAAACAGTGATTATAATCTCTCCTTCGCCGCAGAGGAGTGATAACTCTGCTTGCTTCTATTAACCTCTATTCTGCTGCTGTCGGGTTGAATAAAGATTAGATCTGCTGTCTGAGAAACCTTCCTTATCCTCACTCTATGGCAAAAGGTGAACCTCAACAGTTTCTTCTGTGTGTGTAATGGACGAGGAAAGGATGCAAGGAATTGAGGAACAATTTCACCAGTGACATAATGCTCTGGGGTCTGTGTGACCATCACCTCCTCCTGGAGAGAAGGGCTCCGCCATTGACAAAGGCATGTCTGTGTTTAGCTTGCAGAGGGCGGCGAGGCAGACCCCCCGGCAACTGAAGAGGGCAAAGGACCCGTCCAAGGCCAGTGGGAGCCAGAGAGGCCGGACTGGGAGCAGGGTGCCCCGGAAAACCCAGAGCGGAGAGAAAGAACCGGTAAGACCTGATGCAGCCGCATTTAGCCGTGACAGAGCAGTTTGTGACCGCAAACCCCAGACTGCTAGTCCAAACCAACCTGGTCAAACCTGACTTGACCTCGTCAAACCGGTTTTCGTCAAGCTAAAGTTCTGTGAGTCAGACTGGTTTGACCTGGTTTGAACCCATTTGCTTTTGACCGAAACACAAACTTCCAGGCTCAGCTTTGACTCTTTGTGTGAAGCGACTCAGATTACTGCAGAGTGACTTTAAAAAAGCTGCTCAACCACTCAATCACTTTAGCTTGATGAAATACTACTGGCCAGAATCTTTGTTTGCTGTAGCCATATATCTATTTTTATATTCTATTTTTTTTTAATAGAGATGGTCCATAACCACCCACAGGAAAGCAAAATCCAAGAGCAGATCTCACATACATCCCTTTTATGTCCCAGAGACTAAGACGAGACTAAAGGCATTTTCTCCTGTCTCTCAAATTCAACTCAGGGGAAACAACAACATAACAGCTCATGTTGATCTCACTCTTTAAAAGAAGAACCCTTTTTAGATGAAGCTGATCACAAAATGAGACCGAATTGAGATACCCCCTATTTCTCAGGCTATAAAGAAAAGCCCCTTCATTTCAGCTTAGCCTGTTAGTGCGTATTAGCCATAAGCCAGGAAATCCATAAGCCAGGTTCAGATCACGTCCCATCTGCCATATCTGATCGTGGTGTTTCGGTATCAGATCGGAGTTACCTGAGTCTTGATGGTTTGCTCCTAATAAACAGCTAATCACTTTGCTGTGAGGTGGGCCCGTGTAATGTAGCATGCACAAGAACTGGAATATCACAGAGCATGCAGGGGAGGGATGGAGGGAGCGAGAGAGAGAGAGAGAGAGAGAGAGAGAGAGAGAGAGTGTATTTGTATGTACACATGCAACAGTTTCCAGATGGGGCAAAAAAACACGCTCAGCTCCCTTTACCCTTCTACCCTTCTACCCCGACGCTATTGGTTGCAGTTATCCTGATTTAGCTGTGAAAGGTTTGCGTGCGTTTGCCATTTTCCTTGAGTGCAATGGAACAAAAGGAGCTTTGTAGCCGGATCTGGGTTTGGGTTAGGGGGGGGGGGGGGGGAGTGTGTGTGTGTATATGGGAGGGTTGGTGGTGTGTACCATGTGGCTGGAGGACCACTAACTGTTGTGCAGAACAGTACACGGCGTATTGACGAAGGAACAGAGGGGAGGGGGGGGGGAGGGTGAGTGGTGGTGCAGAGGAAACTGTCAGCGATGCTTATCTGTAATGACTCTACTTAGATGGATTGTGCCGTTGAAGTTAATGCTCCCAAATATTATCTTAGCTCCCAGCCCGTGGCTCAGCAGGGCCAAAAAAAATGTGCAGAAATGCTTTATTCATAACCATGCATCAAGACGACCTAAAGGGAGGTTGTTTGTTCTCGTTGCAGCCCAGCTCTTTTTGTGCAGTTGTTTTTTTACATCGTCTAATTTTCCCTTTAACGCCGTCGTAGCCCGGAGGTGGCAGCGCTGAGAACACAACACCACACACGTGAGAACTTAGCTACCGATACGGATGCGACGTCACATTTCGCCACTCCGTTCTTTATATACCTGACACAACACATACGATCACAATGCGAACAACTCTGACGGTTGAAACCCCGTCAAAGCTGCGAGGATCAGACGGCGTGCGGTTGCGTCCCGCCTCGGTTTGACTGGCAGAGGTCACGGTGTTGTTTCCGTCCCTTGCTGCGTCTGTGGAAGAGAAAGGAGGAGAGGATGAGGCCCCTGCTTTCCTTTTCGAGCCTTGGTTCATAGGGCCGTGAGGATCCATCTGTTCTGTATTAGAAACAAGATGCCTGCTAGTGGCTTCCCAGGAATCGCAGGACAGTGCCAGCCTCCACAAAATCAGATCCTTTTCTTTCTCTGTCTGTTATGTCTCGATCCTTGCTTCCCACTTTCCTGTCTTGATATTCTCTCCTCCCCAAAGGAGGGAGAAAATAATCGCACCATATCTTGACTTTCTCTTTTCTTCTCATCTTTTCCTCATTACTTCTCCCCTGCTGTCCTTATCCATTTTCCCCCGTATCTATAAGCAGCGGTATTCAAAGGCCCGGCCTCCCCTCCAAGTACACAGAGCAGCTCGGTCATATTTCTCTCAAATCTCCATCCCCACTCCCTCCAGTCCAGTTTATAGCCTCCTCCCCAGACAATATGGGTCTGCAGCCCCCCCCCCCCCCCTCGTTTCGTAATGCACTGATCAGTGATGGATGACCACGTACGTCCACATACTCTCTGCTTTATGATGTTGTCTTTTTCAGGGTGAAATGCTTAAACCCACATCAACAGGAAACGGCATAGAAGCGATTCTATGTGCACATGCAGAATACAGCATCTGTTTAACCTAAAAAAAACACATTATAACAAATAGTGATCTTACACGTAGAGCAAAGTAATGCTGGAGAGCATATGAAGAATACTATACATACTCTGTACTAAACTATATATTCTCAGTACCTCTTTACACCACAACAACAATACACAATGCAATGTTTCCGCAATGCGCAATGGCCTCACAAGCATCGTCTTGTTACAAAATTTAAGATTTTGAATGCTTGAATGAATGCTTTCATGATTTTACACTGAAATACAGAAGAAAAAATAGAGTTTGAAACAACAAGGATCAAAACAAGAGACCAGAGAGAGCCAGTAGAACACAAAATGATAGGTCTGTTGTCGACTGTGGTGGAAAACACGATCCTGCTCGACAGACTTACATATTAAGTTAGGCACTCGACTGCCTCACTGGAGGACAAACTGAATACCAACATTTTCCATATTCCCTGGTAGTTGAGAGGTAAACTATGCAGAAAACCATGTCCTTGTCCATATCTGGTTGGGCCGGGAGGCTGGGAGAGTGTGCCGTCCAGGGACAAGTGCTGATCCCAGAGGACCCTGGGACTGAACTGAGGATGTGACCTTAAATGGGCAGAGATCAACCTGGAGCTGCAGCATATTGTATTGTTAGGACTGGAGATGACAGCATCACATCACCTCACGCACTAGGTGGATTGTGTGTGTGTGTGTGTGTGTGTGTGTGTGTGTGTGTGTGTGGAATTCAACGGTAGGAGTACAGGGTGTGTGACAAGTGGGTCAGGTAGGTGGACAGAACAGGGCAGGGTGGACCTGGAGACAAGGACTGAAGACTGACCTGGCAGGGAGGAGCCAGAGGGACACACACACACACACACACACACACACACACACACACACACACACACACACACACACACACACAAAACGCAACTTACAATAAGTGCATTCAACGTAGGTAGGCAAGAGAACTTCTAGTCACCAGAAATCCCAAGTGCATCTCCTTCCTAAACAAGCAGAACCGGTGTTATGGCTCCAGCCTGAGTCCAGTCCTCAGCCCCAGTCCTCAGCCCCAGAGCCTCTGTGCTCGCGTGCAGCATTACCGCGGCGTTCCAGAGAGATAGAGGAGTGATGCTGGGTGTCTGCGGGTCTTTGATCTCGGGTCAGGTGGAGGAGGGAAAATCTGACTAATGACAGGCTCCCGTCTAAGTAACAACATCGCGGTTTATAGCGCCAGCTGGTATGGAAAAAGGAGAGGCGCTTGATGGGGAAAGATTGAATATGGCCAGGGAGTAAGTGTTTGTGCGTGTGTGTGTGTGTGTGTGTGTGTGTGTGTGTGTGTGTGTGTGTGTGTGTTTGCACTAGTACCACTCTGTACTCCCCACTGCTATACCTCACTGTGCAGCACAGCTCTCAGGCAGCAGGAACTTGGTACAAGGGGGACGGCGGGGGGGGTTTCTCACCCCAAAACACCAGATACTCACTCACCACCCACTATTACTAGAATGCAACTTCACACACATACACACACACACACACACAGGCACAATCACACAACGTAACACACTTGTCCTTCTGCCTGGTGTATGCCAGCAGTGTACTTTGGTGCTGCGTCTAATTGGACAAGCTGGTAAACACAGCAGATCTCTGCAGACCAGCAGATCAGGCCGAGGAGAAGAAAGAGGACCTCTGCCAGTAACACCACCACCACCACACACACACACACACACACACACACACACACACACACACACACACACACACACACACACACACACACACACACACACACACACACACACACACACACACACCACCACCACCGACTCATACATAATGCCAGTTCACCTTAATTGGCGCTCAGCCTACAGAGGAAGAGAGAGAGAAATCTGTGTGTGTGTGGGTGTATGTATATGCTAGTTTGTGTGTGTATGTGATAAAGAGAGAGAGAGAGAGAGAGAGAGAGAGAGAGAAAGAGAGTGAATACAATCAGTGAGAGGGAGAGCGGAAATGAGGGAGAGGGAGAAAGGAACACGAAATCTAAGCGAGCATATCTTGGCAGGGTTTCAGCTGGCTGACGGGGTGAGGAGAGGCTGATGTTAGCGGGGGGGTTGGGGGGGTTGGGGGGGGGGGGCACGCTGCCAATCAGCAACCACCTATCTGCTGCACCGAGACTCACTGCAGCTATGACCGTGCACGCTCATGTCAGATGAATTTCTGCGTATTCACCCTTTTTTTGAAGAGAGCTGGACTAAAGCGCTCGTTAAATGGGATGCATTATGAATGGGTTTGCTCTAGAGGAGTGTGTGTTGTGATTACACTATCACATCGCTGCAAAAAAACCCATTTTTTGCACATTGCGCCGAGTAAATTGTTTGTGTGCATTTGCAGGAGAGAGAGAAAGAGAGAAAGAGAGAGAGAGAGAAAGAGAGAGAGAGGGAGATGAGCATGGTTAGTTACAGACATGCACCGATTAATCAATTTCTTGCCCCCAACTAAATCAATTATTGAAAGACGTTCATAAATCACGGTCATGATCCTGATTCCACTCGCCTCATAAATGTGATTGAGTGTCTCCTAAACAGAGTTGATGAATGGTGCCTTCTTCCTATATCAGGCTGGCTCGGCCCCTATGGAGAAGAGATAAAAACCTCCCCCCCAGGCATCCATCCTCCATGTGCCTCGGCAAGCCGTTTCCATTCCAGTTGCACGTGTAGATGCTCCAGTCGCCACAGTGGTCCAGGGTGGGGAAACCGTCTTGTGTACGTGTGTTGATGAATCGTGTTTAGTGTGTGCGGAGTAAGAAAGTGGAGGAAGGTGGGAGGAAGGGAAGAGAGAAAAGAGATGCATGGGTGTTAATGCGCTTCCTTACCCCCCCTTTCTCCCTTTCCTGGAATCACACAAGGCCGGGGAGGAACATTTTTTCCATATTTCCATTAACGTTTCATGGATTTGTGCACGTCTCCTGGAGTTCATTTGTTTAAAGGTTTCACTCTGCGGTGAGAGAATGAGCAGCGTTGGGCCGTCAGTACTTACAGTCACACACACAAAAAACACCACACAATATAAACATCATCGAGTTCATTTCAAGTTTTTTTTTTTTCATCATATCATTGATCTGTGAATCATCATATTCATGTCGACGTGTTCCTGAGTGAAACATTTCAAACCCCAAACACTTCCAACGCTGTTACTGCTGACAGAGTATTGTTGAAATACGAGGCTAAAAGAAAACAGTCTCTCTCTCTCTGTGTTTGCGACGCTTCTGAGC
>JAXDDW010000001.1:19670000-19672500 GCA_034670385.1 Hoplostethus mediterraneus | reverse complement strand
ACAAAACAGCAGTAATCCCTCTCTCTCTCCCTCTCTCTCCCCCCCCCTCTCTCTCTCTCTCTCTCCCCCCTTTCCACCTCCCCTTGTTTGCTGTAATGAAGTGCAGCAGGAAAAGCAGCAGTCCATTAGAATAGTGTGGTTGAGTAAAAGCAGCGGGCGGCTTGATATGTAATAACAACAAAGCCGGCGCACATGCAAACCCAGAGGCTCACCTGAGTGTTTAGACTGTATACAAGACCTAGGTCTCTCTCTCTCTCTCTCTCTCTCTCTCTCTCTCTCTCTCTCTCTCTCTCTCTCTCTCTCTCTCTCTCTCTCTCTCTCTCTCTCTCTCTCTCTCTCTCTCTCTCTCTCTCTCTCTCTCTCTCTCTCTCTCTCTCTCTCTCTCTCTCTCTCTCTCTCTCTCTCTCTCTCTCTCTCTCTCTCTCTCTCTCTCTCTCTCTCTCTCTCCTCCCCTCTTATACACACATGCACACACATGCCCTCTATTAAAGCGGCTTGGAGGCAAAGTTAAAACAACAGGGCCAGTATAGGGGTCTACACCGCGGTGCCGTGCTGTGTTGTACATTCCCCTTTACAAGCCTGTATCAAAGGGATAAGCTGGCCAACCTGCCCACCGGGGCTCTGACCGTCGGGGGCTGGCCAGGCAGGCTTTCATATTATTGGCCAACATTCTTGCATACATGCCCCAGATGCCTTCAGTTTAATCTCTTATGTAATGGATATTCTCCTTTTCCATTGCCCCGCGGCGCCCCGCTGCTATCGCCGCTATCATAGCAAATACAGCCACGTTTTGGTTCATAACACACACACACACACACACACACACAAAAAAATCAAAATGAAAAGTGAAACATTTCAGGCTATGAGAAGAAATGGGGATAAACATAAGAGCGAGAACGTGACGCCGACAGTCCGAGTCTAAACAAGTTTTAGCGTGTTAGAGGTTCGTTTGGATCCAACATGAGGTTCTTCCTCACGATTTAATATCATCAGATGTTTTATGTTTTACAGTCAGACGCAGTAAGCCTGCCTTGATCTTCCTTTACAATCTGAGCTGGAGGAGTGAGAGGCCACGTTATAAAACTACAGTCGTCTCTCAGAGGGAGCTTAACTATTAATGTGAAGCTGTGCGCTGTGTAAAACTTCAGAGAGCATGTAAAGTACATTTCTATGTTGCTCCTGCTGCGTCGGTCCCACTAGGAGCTTTTCCAATCAGCAGATACTCTAACTCCATAATTCACATCATGTCAGTGGGAACAGGGTTACGATTATGGCGGACCTTATACCTTAGAGTCTTTAAGATGAAGAAGACTCCTGCCCTGCACCCCAGAACTCGTACTAATAAGCTTTCCTGCTCTTCTCCTCTGACGAATTTCCACCACAGATTACGGCAACCGGCACAGACTGAGTTCACGGCTCGGGCTTCTGCCGTTTCTGTCGTGGTGTTTACAGGAGAAACAGCGGGATGATGCGGGTCTCGTGGGTCAGGGTTAGGGTTAGGGCACCCGTCTCGAGACCTCGCTCCGATCAGGTCGAGCAGGTCTAAAGCTGCACAGTAGAGCAGTTGGCTAAGGCTCGTGTGCAACGCCAAGATTAGTCGGTTTGGTGGGCGGTCACGCACGGCCAGCCGAAACACAACAGAGCGTCTTGGAACGTGATTGGCCGCCAGTCGTCACGTGACAGGACGTGAGATTCCTCTTGAATGTCATTGCCGTCCCGGAGGCCAGGTTGTCTCGCGCTACTGTAGCGCACTAAGCTCGTCAGCACCATCGACACCGTTCACTCATAATGTACTGGACCATTTTACTCTGCTGCTTCTAAGTAGGCACGATGACACTTACACCTACTCGGAGTGATGCCACACACTGCAGTATGTCATCAGGCACAGTGTGTCACCTCAAGTACACACACACACACACACACACACACACACTCACACAAAAACATGCCGTCACACATATACAGTACTGTGCAAAAGTCTTAGGCACGTATACAACAAATCCGTACAGCGAAGATGCTGTGATGCCCCATCAGATCTGGATTTTTCCACCACAATGAACTTTCATATATTGTGTATACTCTGCTTGCCCAAACTCGGCATCTATTGCAGCCCAACCGTCCTGGTAGGGGGATCCCTCTCTGAGTAGCCCCTCCCTCTCTGAGTAGCCCCTCCCTCTCTGAGTAGCCCCTCCCCCTCTGAGCCTCTCTGAGTAGCCCCTCCCAAGGTTTCTCCCAATTTTCCAATAAGGTTTTTGTGGGAGTTTTTCCTTGTCCTCTGTGAGGGTCTAAGGCTGGGGGATGTCGTGTACTAATCATTTATTATTTTCACATGTTGGGCACTGTGAAGCCCTTAGAGACTGTAATGGTGATTAAGGGCTATACAAATAAATGTGATTTGATTTGATTTCAGAAATAATGAAATTAAAAGTTCCTAAATATCAAAATTTGACTATAAAGAGCAGTAATGTAAAGAAAAAACAAAGAAAAACCAAAGAATAAA
>JAXDDW010000001.1:19535000-19667500 GCA_034670385.1 Hoplostethus mediterraneus | reverse complement strand
GCAGCAGTGGGGGGGGGGAAAAAAACGTCCACGTCAAAAGGCGAAGTCTTTTTCTGTCTCAGTTGGAGAACCTTCCTTTGTCATCAGCTTATAAGGCCTCATATGGAAAAAGCAACAGAAATAGCAGAAAGTGAAGGTATGCTGGAGCGCTGACCAGCCCTGCCTTCAGTACTGGGAGATATTTTTAATCTCCTCTCGCCCTCCCTCTGCTGTGCAACCAATCTCCTTCGTATTGTTTCTCCCAAACCTCTCTCTCTCCCTCTCCCTCTCTCTCCTCTCTCTCTCTCTCTCTCTCATACCAGAGGAGACAGAGAGAGAAACGGAGGGGGGAGAAAACGAGAGACCCGCTGCTCCCAGTCGCCCAGCTGGGAGAAGAAATATCCCGGTCTGAATTGAGTATTGCATGATTTGCCGGCGTGGAATGTGAACACCAAGTGGAGCATTAAGATCATTCCTGGGGCATTCTCATTTTCTGCCTTCCCCCCCCTCCCCCCCCTCTTCCCTTTTTTCTCCCCCATTTCCTTCCCCCAGACCGGTCGGCAGTCAACCCGTTATTAATTATGTCTTTTCCCCGTTTGCACTATTTTCACCATCCTCCCTTTTTCACAGTTCACTCTCCACTTTCCTTTTGCTCTATTAAACTGCCCGGCCCCCTGACATATTTCCTGGGCTCCCGTGCACTGCCTCCTTCCTCTCTCGCTCTCTCCTCTCTCTCTCTCTCTCTCTCTCTCTCTCTCTCTCGTCCTCGGGGGCTCTGTTTGTAAACGTGTGGAGGAGAAGAATGAGGGAACAAATTATGAAACACAGGAGTGCATTCCATACCTTGTTTAGAAAGAATCCTCCAAGAGCGGCGGGGAGGAGATGGAGCCACTTCCCCTGCGATCCCACCTCCACTTTCAGCCCTTATGGCTCTTTTCATGTTCGGGGGGTGGCTACGAGATTATCTCTTACTATCCCACAACTAGGTGTGCTACTTCCTTATCGTCTATTAAACTCTAACTGTGCTGTAATGAAGCATTCATGAAAAAAAGTTGTTCAATATCTACTCAGAACTTGAGACTTGAGCCTGGTTCACTCAGCAACAGCTTCACTGCAAATGGCCGATTACTTCAGATGACTTCAGGGGCAACTCAAGAGTGATTGTGTAAGCGAATTGCATGAAAAAGCTTAAACACACCAAGTCTGTCAGCGTGCAGAACACTCTGACTTTGGCCCGGATATCGCTCTCTCTCTCTCTCTCTCTCTCTCTCTCTCTCTCTCTCTCTCTCTCTCTCCGGTCGTCCCTAAAGAAATACTCGATAAAGGCCTGGCTGAGAAACTTTCCATAACAGTGCACAAAGCAAAGCAAACAGCGGAGAGAGAGAGAGAGAGAGAGAGAGAGAGAGACAATACTGAGAGGGTTGTGGTGTGTTGTTGGGGAGCGTGAGGGGACGAGGCTAGGGGCTAGCGGAGGAACAGACCGCCTCTACATGAACTGTCCCGGAGAACAACTGCGTTCTGTCTGGGAGAGGTTACCCTGGGCTACATCGAATTTACAGTTCAAACACTGGATGTAAAGGCACAGCCAGTTCACTTAGTCACAAGACAGTAATATTGTCTGTGTTTACATGCTATCTCTGCAGATACAGCATGTTGTTGTTGACCTCTGACCTGGATGTTACTCGCCCTCTCGCTCGTTTTGTCTCTGTGGCGTCGGTGACCAGCTCTTCCTACTTGAATGCATTTGCGTATTCATAAGAGACATCCTCTCAATAACAACGGCCATATGCAGGGCTCTTGCTCCAAATGCAGGATTTGATCTGAAATAGACAAAAGCTGACAGGTGCAGATGGTTTTCCTTGAATTTGGGATTAGCTTTTCAAAGGCGTCCGTTGTACAAATAACCATAAGGCTTTATCCTGTTTGGCCGTGTGTTACAGTATAAATATTGATGGAAATCCATGTTAATAACAGGGTTGTGTGTGTGTGTGTGTGTTTTCCCAAGTTGACGCACGTGCACGCTAACTCTCGCGCGGCAGGTTAATTTGGTGTTTTGACGGCTAAATCTTTTCTAGCGGCTGTCCCTCACTCTCCTCCTGGGTTCAGTTGCTATGGCGATGAGACCGGGGAGAGAGCCACGGGAAAGAAACGAGAACGTGCGGCCGGAAAAGCCCATCGGCGCTGACGGAGAAGCACTGCACCACAACACACCTTCCACACAGCAAGGCTTTCATCTGCGGGTCAACGCGGCCCGACGGATCAGCGTGTCCGACGCCGTTCGTTATTTGTTCCATTTTCCTACCAGGAAGAATAGTCCTGAACGTGACACTTGAACCTCTTACAGTTAGTGCAAATAAATCTCGGAATATCTGTTGAGCGCTTGGATCTGAAAGACGTGTTTATATGTTTTACGAGTGTTTGGCTTAGTTGTGCATAAACACACTGTTACCACAAGCCACAATGTGCAGAACAACAAAGCCAACTCTCAATACATATTTGACTCATACGCTTTAAGTATATACAGTACTCTCCTAGCACTTCGGAGAAATGACCTCGTGTCAAAGACAACAAGAGGCCCAGAGCCCCCGACCTGTCAGGCGGATCGAGGCCAGGAGGCGAGGCGGTCCTGTCTGCCAGCTCTCCTCGCGAGCCTCCTGACTGGCACTGCCACAGCTGCCATATGGAAGCACCATCGCTTTTAATTTGCCGTGTGTTCTGGGCTGTGTGTAGACCAGCGGACCATACGCACGATGGTCAGCTCAGTCGGTAGTGCTTGAGACTCTCAGTCTGAGGGTTGTTGGGTTCAGTCCCCACGTAGTGTCAAGTACTTTTGTACGTCTGGTAAATGACTGTAATGTATGTAACGGCCACCACAGGCAGAGAGTACCATCAGCTCACCACAGAAGATGAAAAGTCAGCAAGCACTTTGCTATAATATCACCAGAAATAAGTAAATAATTTAGTATTTGCTTTCCTTTTCTCTGTAGGTTCATATTTTCATAATCGTGGTTTTGTGTGTTTTTTTATCAAGGCTAATGAACCAATTACCACATTTTTAGTTTAGTTTGAAAGTCATTTGAAGTTTTCACAATTCCCCTTTGAACTCTGACTTTCTGAGAAACTCCGGTTTAACTATAAAAACGTAGTTCTGTAAAGCTGAAAGTAAAAAACAATCGAGTCGAGGCGTCCTGGTGGGTTAGTGGTCTACGGCGCATACCGTGTAACCGCAACGTCCTGGGTTTGAATCCAGCCTGTTGCATGTCCTCTGTCCTTCCTCTCTGCTGTTAAATGTCAAATGAAAAAACATCTTTAAAACAACAACAATTGAGTAGAGTAGAACACAGTTTTTTCAAACAAACATCCCCAAATTCAGAAACCCATCATATGTTGTGTTAATAGTACAGCATGGCAAGATGTAAACGAGGTGTAAATCAACAGCATTCATTTATTGCCATGCCAACAATGACCTCACAGCTCAATAGTAGTCAATAATGTTTACCCCAAGCACTTCATCGGGTAAATAAAGGTTACAATTGGTGACACCACTGGGGAATATGGTAGACATCAATCAGACACACACACACACACACACACACACACACACACACACACACACACACACACACACACAGACATAGAAAGAGAGAGGGATGAAATAAGGTAAAGAAGAGGATTTCCACATCCATCTCTTCCTGTTGATCTCATGGTGCTTAGTTGTTAATATCTCAGTGTGAGTAAGAAATGGACCCCTGATCCCTGCAGTTTGACTGTGTGTGTGTGTGTGTGTGTGTGTGTGTGTGTACATGCGTGTGTGTGGGTGCGGCTGGTTTCCCCTGGGCTAATGGCAAAGGAAATAAAGGCGGACGGTGCCAGGAGCCCGGTAAGGCTAGCCTGGAATGGCTGCCTTGAGGTTTTTCAGTCCCGCTAACCACAAAATGTGGCTCCGGCCTCGCGTTGCCAGAAGCCCACAGCGGTGGAACAAAAAAAATCAGAACCAGCGGTGAGCTTGCCGCTGCCCACGCACGCTGATGCATCCTTTTTAGACACCGCGTTGAAAGCAACACGGGGGATTGATTGAGGCCTCGGCTGAGAAGACGTTACGAGACGTTATGTCGGTAGCGGACAGCGGTTGTGACGGAAACGCTTCAACCTTGGGATGCGTCGTCGCTGCTGCGCTCGTGTTGACCTGATTTTGAGTCAGTGGCACTCGTAGTTTAGATCTATCCGTCACTTAGGGCTGTTTCATAAGCCCTCATCAGGAGAAGTGTCTGACTCACTGTTCCACACTGTTCCATTGTCAATGGGATTAATGCCTGCGTCATCCATTCAAGCCCTCGTCTGTGACTAACAACCCTTTGATGCTTTCCACTGATGAGAAATGTGCCTGTACTCTCTGGCTGAGAGTACTGATGCTATGCTAGGCTACGGGTTGCACTGGGAGTCTGTCTACCCCATATATCATTTTGTGCTCCAATGGAATCAGAGCTGGTAACAGTGTGCATCAGTGTGTGTGTGTTTGCATTTGTGTATGTGTGTTTGCATAAAGTAAACCAATAAGAAGACAGGAAATCACTGCTCACCTGTCTGACTGTTTGACTGTGTCTGCCCAGACAATTCAGCAATTCTGGCAAAACATGTACACACAGTTTCAACTGGCATTCAAACACAAACCATCCAGAACACATTCATTAGTTCAGAGGAAGTGCATGCTAACTTCAGAGGATCACTGAGGTTAAAGCTTCAGTTGCTTAGTCTAACCACAAAGAAGAAATCACGACTTTTACGTGTTAGGAGACCTGGAAGAGAAGAGAAGAAGGGAAGAAGAGAAGAAGAAGAAGAAGAAGAAAGAAGAAGAGAGAAGAGAATTAGCCAACGGCCAGGCAAGCAGACGTGTTGGTTCTGCATGTTGGGCTTGTCCTCAGCAGCTTTGGGGCAGAGCAGGGCATTGCACCAGAGCTAGCTTAGTGGTCTGATCCCAGGGCAGGACCCAGCCAGTCTGAACAGATTAGGAGGAGAGGGGGTTCGAGGGCGAAGAGGGCGAAGAGGGACACTTATTAACCAACCGCAGCACAACAATATGTACAGTACTGTGCAAGTCTTAAGTCTAGCAGTTCATTTTTCATTTCATTATTTTTTTAAAGCATCTACAAGCAATTTTTGCTACATGTGACCTTTGCACAGTACTGTACATATATGACCCAGCCTGGGGCCAGGCGTAGCAACATCACGGCATGGCTACAATACAACTGAACAACCCAGAGTCTAGCTAGAAGCAGAGAGAGAGCGAGGCGGGAGACTTCCAGAAGGTTTGTGGGGTCAAGTTATCCGAGGATTACAGACGACAGGTATTTAATGGGATTTTAAGAGTCATGTCGTAAAAAAATATAATAGGTTACTATGAAGGTTCAGTGCAGGACAGTTAGAGGGTTTCGGGTCATGTTATGCTTCAGGTACTGAGTGCATCCTCGTCTCCCAGGTCTTTCAGTCTGTGTATCTGAGTGTCTGAGTGCGGCCAGAGTCCTGCTCGCTGACGGGAAGAGTGTCCATTTCCTCTGAGTGGGTGAAATGTAATATACAAGCAGAGCTGTGTGCTCAAGAGCAGATGAGGGGCGGGGGGCAGGAGAGGGTAAGTGTGCTGTGTGCTGAGAGTTTTTTAGCGATGATGCAGTCAGGTGTCCGGTGACTGCGTGTGTTGATTCCCACTTTCAGACCCCCGGGGCTGTGATCTTTGAGGCGATGGCAGTGATTGGCAGCTCCGAGAGCCTCTTAGGCTCAGCTGGATGTCTGACACGGCAACGGGCACCATGGTGACCAGCAGGCTGCCTGCCTCTGATCTGCACTGTTGTTTTGCTCTGACAGACAGACAAGACAGGAAGCCATGATTACAGGTGTACAGCACAGTGCCTGTCTGCAACCAACCACCTGGACAGCGATCCTGGAATTATGGAAAGAGATAGTGTGTGTGTGTGTGTGTGTGTGTGTGTGTGTGTGTGTTGGTGCCAAGTCCAGTGATGCCTGAATTGCCGAGGGTCCCCGAGAGGCCCAAGGATTGAGAGAGAGCTTCAGAGTGCAGCGGCTGTGAACAAGTTTGCTCCATTACAGCCAACGCTTTTAGCCTGATTTGTTGGCTCAGCAGCACTCACTTATCAACTGATCAATAAAGGGAAATTGGAGCAAACTTCTTCAGGGGGGCTAACACTCAGAGCACATCCATCCACATCATCCACCCACAAGCTGTAGCCGCACGAGAGGCCGCTTTGCCTGAGGACAGAGTTTTCTATTCCAAACCATGAGCGCTCAGGAAATACACCTTTGATTCAATCATATCCAAATCAAACCTTTATGACCTTCACGAGAATAACATTTCAGATGTTTTCCCTTTCCGCGTGACCAGGCAAACAGGATCAGAAGTGGTCATCGGATAATTCAATTTCAATTAAATTGAAAACTCTGTTCTCCCATAAGGGGACTTTGATGTGCAGACAGGATTGACAGCAAAACCACATGAGAATAACAATAAAAACACATGACAAATTGCTACCAACCGACAAACACTGAGTGATAAGACCAGGCATGGAGTCAATAGTTTGAAGTAGGGCAATAAAAAGTTGCTTACCAGTGCATTTTCTTTATAAAGGAATGACATAATAGATCATTTCATGTGCAGTTTAATCAATCTAATTGCAGTCGGGATAAATTAGGTTAGCTTGCATTTGGGCACTGTAAGGCTGAACTCTCAAACTGCCCTCTAAGGCGGTGGACAACATCAAGCTTCCCAATCTAGGGTGGCGAACATCAAGAGGAAACCTGGCAACGCTTTGCAGTAGAAATCCACATCCACTCAGTTCTAAACTTACACTGCACAGCAGAGACATCTTGGACTAGACTCTGACAGCGGTTCAGCCTCCCAGTCTCAGGCAGCGAGTGGGCGTTCGGTGAAATCCCAGCATTAACTGATCACCGCGGATCAGGCCGGCTTAATGTGATGCCGTTGCCCTGTTCCTTTCAACTGTTAATTATTGCTGGAACATAAACAATGGTCAACTTACATTAACAAAATCAGCCCGGGTAATCTTTTGCTAAGAACACCATTATGGAGATGAATGTCGCTGCAGCCTGCAACAAGACACACACACAACGAGAAGAGAGAGAGAGAGAGAGAGAGAGAGAGAGAGAGAGAGAGAGAGAGAGAGAGAGAGGGTTTTTTGTCCTATTACCACTGTGTAAGTGCATATTGGTATCAGCTCTTTTTGTGTTACAGTGTGCGAGGAGAGAGGGAGCACTTTGGTCCGTGATGAAGCTCTGATGATCTGTACAGTTTCCTCACAGTTACAGTTAAAAAGTTATTCTAGATGGTTCCCCGTAACAGCTTGAACAGGGTTTCGCAACAACACAGACAGACGCAATATCTGAAGCTTTCCAGGGTCAATAGACCCATTTGCAAAATGAGCAGCATGGAAACTGCCGAGCCTAGTTGCCATGGTGACAGATGCAGATATGATGAACCTCATTATAGGCCCAGTAAATTATGTACACTTGGCAAATCGTAAATCTGTACATGTGACAGAACCACTGTCTCATTCTGACACGTATTGTCACGGTGTCGTTGCTGTCTCGCTCGCTTCCCTGTTCACCCCCCACCCCCTGCACCCCTGCACCCCTGCACCCCCCCCCCCCCCCCAGGCATCAGAAGGGTGTCAGCCTCTCTTCCTCCGTGCCTTGATAAACTATCTCAGCTAATGTCTCTGGAGACGGTTAGAAATGGTGTAACCAGGTGTGTCTGTGCACTTTGACCCCTGAACCCTGACCCGGCTGAACCTTAGCAGGGAATGCTGGGAAACACACAAACCTCTGGGCCTGGCCCTTGTTAAAGGGTTTCGCATATCATGTGTGCCGAGCGACTTTTTCACTCTCTGTAGTTGAAATCATCCAGAGATGCACGCGGAGATGGTGCATACGTTGCCGCGGGCTTTTTACGAGACAATAAATCCAACTGCTCTGAGATACTTTTGATCCTGTATTGTCTTCTCCGGCTACGATATTTCACAAAGAGCAGCTAAGCTTGAACTCAAATTACTGTTTCGTTTTTGTGTCGTCTCTCTGTCTGCCAACCCGTTCAGTGTTTGTTCAAAGTTTCCTCCCATTCCCCCCAGGATTTAGACTTCTTGCTTCTTTGTACCTCTCTGCTGTCTCCTCTGTTCCCTCTGTTCATCCCCCCCTCCCTCCATCCTCCCAGGCTCAGATCTCCTTACACTCTCCAGTCTTTCATGTGGATGGCGGGGGGAGGGAAGGATGGGGGGGAAATTGGCCACCCTGGGATCACACACATGCATGATGCCTGTAAAATATAACGAGGCACGCTGGGGAAAGCTTAGACAGACACACAAAAAGGCTTAGACCGTCTTTGGTTAGTAGCTAGGATCTCGAAAAAAGTGTCTTCCATCATGAATGTGGAAGAGATGTGCACTCGGGGGCGATGTGAGTTAGTCGTCTCTCAAACACCGTGATGGAGGTTTTATAACGGAGAGTAGGGGACATTTTTTTTTACGTGGCTCATTCTCATAAATTGGAGCTGCCATTGTGTTTCTGAGGGAAATTAATTTAGCCTGAATGACGTGAAGCTCAATCACTTTAAACATGATCACTGAAGGGGATTTATTTAAAATGGGCCACACACTGCGTCAGCATGGCTTTACTCAGTTGGGGTCCGACTGCAGTGCTGCGATAGGATCTCTCTCCGTAGCTAACAAGTAGCAAATTCACAAATTGCGTAGAAAACGTGTTGGGAAGTGTATTTTCATGGAAACCAAAGTTGTCCCGTGTTTGTTCTTCCACCAGCTTTCTCCCATCCAGCAGGGAATCCCAGAATTGGTTTGAAATAGCTGCTGAAATTCAAACAATAAGGCATGGCAGTAAAATCCTAGCAGGGGGGAAAAGTGTTTCTCCATCTGTAGGAGAGTGGCGATCAAAGGTCAGAGGTTGGGGCCGGGGCAGGAAGATGGATGGGAAGCAGGTCTGAACTGTGTCTACACATAATAGATAAAAAAAAAAAAAAAAGGCCCCAGACACACAGCTTAGAGGAAGAGCTATCTCGGGGACGGGGGAAAGGCAGTGTAGGGTTGGGGTGGGTGGGGTGAGGAGGGATGGGAAGGGAGGATCAGACAGAAAAAACAAACAGACCCAAGGAAAGATCTTCTCCTCTACAAAGGGATTAAAGAGGACTTCCTGTCCCAACTACCCCCCCCCCCCCCCAGCTCACTTCCCATGTCCTCATGACATCACTGCAAGTGGTCGAAGGGCATTTTATCAGAGGCTCGTGGTCACATGACATCCCGAAGTTGACCGACCCTGACCTCCGCTTGTCTTGTCTTGCCTCGCGTTGATCATGTGATTTGTTGCACGGCTCGAATCTGGAAAGCGACGGTCCGCTCGAACTGATTCTGAGCAGAACAACGCTCGTCTTTTTTTACGGTCCGGCGAGCAGCTGCAGCAGCTGTGTTTGAGGAGGAAGCCTATTTATACACCCCGTCTTTATTTTGATTTCCCTCCACTTCTCACCCCCCCCCCCCGGTGTGTCGACATGTCTCCCGCCTCCAGTCCTTCCATCGCCTCTCGCTGACCTGCTCTCCTCACAGACCAGCGCTGAACAGTCCATCAGGTGTTTTCAACCACATGGGAAAATGCTGTGCAGGTCTGAATGTAGACCGGTAGACCGTCTAGGCGTACTCTGCCCTTTGCCCTTCCTCTTATATATAGATTCTATTTTATATTTTATATTTTATTAAGTGCTCTTATTGTACATAGTGTGTAATTACTGTAATTATTGTAATTTTGTAAATATTGTGCTGGTTTTTTACTGTTAAATATTTTGTACTTTGCCCTTTTGCACATTCCCGTGAGCATTGCCACTTTGCATTTCACTGCGTGTATATGTATGTGACAAATAAAACTCTTGACTCTTGAATCTTGAATCTTCTCTCCTCATCTCTCTCTCTCTCTCTCTCATCTCCGTCTCCAGACTCGTACTCGGCGGCCGGCAGCGAGGGCAGCATCTCGACCTCCGTGGCGTCGCTGCCCCCCCAGGCGTCGGGCAGCTCGGCCCCCAGCTCCCCGGGCTCCAGGCGCTCCGTGAGCACCCTGAAGAAGTGGCTGACCAACCCCGTCCGCAAGCTCAGCGCCGGGGCCACCGCCAAAGGGGAGCGCCAGGTCCGCAAGCTGGAGGGGAAACAACCGCCGCCGCCGCCGCCGCCTCTTCTTCCGTCCCACAGCCAGGATCCGGTGGGCGGCACCCCGGGGCCCGAAGAGCCGCTCACCATCCTGCCCGTCACCCACAGAGAACTGGTGAGGCTGGTAAACTGTTGTTTTTTTAAGTCACGTGGATCGAGCAAACAAGACTTTTGTGCCTGTGCCGGCTTTGCGGTTTAAGTTCCACAGTTGAGATGAACCAGCTCGTGAGTAAACACATTAACTTGAGTGATTCCCACCAGCGTCTTATCACAAGGCCTTTGTGTGAAGAAGCTCTGAGGTAAATAGACGGCGGATTGATGATATATAAAGTCAGGGTGCTGAACATGGTGTGTTTACACTAGGTAGCTTTAGGATATCAGAGCAGGCACGGGTCTGATGCAGTGTTGATCCACGGTGGACTCGGTGTCATGGCAGGTGAGGACGCTGGTTATATAACAGCAACACTGCTGGCTCAGCCCGGAGCTTCTCACCCGGACGCCACCGCCGCCATCTTCAGTGACTCATGTGCTCTCTTTTGCTGTTGCGGTGGGTTGCTGTGTGTCTGTGTGTGTGCCTGTATACATACACATGCTATGCAGATGTTGCATCATGTTGTTATTATATTATTATTCTGTGTGTGTGTTCCAGGAGTGGAAAGATAGCCTGGCCAGCCCAGAGGATCTGTCACCTGCAACATTACAGTCTCCCAGCTACCTAACTGATTCCATGATGGGCTGCACCTCGCTGCCGCACACCCAGGTCAGTTCACCTCACGGGACTAGCAGGGTGTTACTAACAAACCTTCGTATCTGTCATCAGATCATAGAGGTCATAATACAGGACGCCGGAGCACCGAGTACGCCCACCCCCTTTTATAGGATCAATAAACGACCGTGATGGGACTCGAGCTATGGGGAGTAAATCAACTGCTGATTGGTTTTTAGCGGTCCGTAAGAGGAGTAGCAGTGATACTCTCGGTGAGGATCCAGGCTGGCGGCGAGGTGACATCAGTACTCTTTGTCTCCACGGCCCCTCAGCCAGATCTGAAAATGACTAACTCTACTGCTGCTGGCTGAGCTTGGATATCAAACAAAAACAAACACACAGACACACACACAAGAGCTTTCTTTACAAGCATGCACACACACACACACATGAATACAGGGCTCTCTCAGTGCAGATCAATGCAGAGGGAGACCAGAGGGCAGAGTTTGACAGCGACCTGTATGATGGATGATTCTCATTCAAGATGTTACAAAAGGACATGCCCGGAGTTAAATAGGAAATGGCACCAAATGGGAGATGTGATGAAAAATGACTCCGCTTCTGAGAGACGACAAAGGACACTATGTGCACATACGCTTTCATTTTCCCATCAAACATTTGGTGTCAGTCGCTCGTGGCGATGGAAAGTCTTAAGTCGGGTGTTCAGAGGTTCCCTGAATGCCTCGAGTTACAAAGAGTGGGATTTGGTAGAACAGCAGTGTATATATAACCAGCATGAACCAGCACTGACTGGGTAAGGTTATCAGGAGATGGAGTATAGTGGAGTGCCCCCCATCGGTGACTCAACACCAGAGCACTTAAGTCCTGATTTCAGTCTCAACAACACATGAAATACCATTAATGGCACGATGACATCAGAGGGATGAGGTCAACGCTTCAGTGGTGTTACTGCCAATCTTTGGAGAGAGAGAGAGAGAGGGAGAGAGAGAGCGAGAGAGAGAGAGACAGAGAGAGAGAGAGAGATTACATTATGTAGGTCATCTCCAAGCAGTGGTCATCCTGTCCTGCCCTCTCTTCCTCCTCCCCAGACCACGTGTCCACTGTAATATACATTCTTGTTATTTCCAGTTGTGGGTTTCTGTGAGCTCATCTTGCAACCACAGTGGAGCAAATCAAAGGTTTTTGTTTATCAGTCAAAGAGTTCTTGACATGAACGATACGTCACCAATCAAACAAGCCGGGGCTTCAAAATAAGAGCTGCATATCACAGTATTTATCAAACTGCCTTTCAGGAAGAATAGTTAGCACGGCCTATCATCTTGATCCACAGAAGAACTATGAATGAAACAGGAAAAGAGGGGGAATGAGGGGAAAGGAGCAGAGTTGTTATCACAAGTTCTCCTTCCTGTTCCTGTCTCTCTCCCTCTCTCCCTCAACACTGCAAAAAAGTATCCATAGTAACAAGTTATTTAGTCTCATATTCAGTCTTAAAGTTTCACTAGAGTGTGTCAATATCTTGAAAAAGGCAGGATTAGGCCTTAGGATCACTAACTGAAAAACTAGTAAATCAGAATAAAGAATCCAGTGGTATTCTGCAAGATCCTCATTTTATTTTTTAATTTTTTTTAGCAACATCTTAGCGCACTTACGATTTTTGGTGACTAGTAGTTGAATGCACTTGTATTGCATTGTAAGTCGCTTTGGATAAAAGCGTCGGCTAAATGACTGTAATGTAATGTAATGTAATGTAATGTAACTACCCAGTTCTTCTTCTCTTTATTCCAAACAAAACCGCTGTTGCTGCTGCCAGAAATGTAACACACATCACTTCCTGTGCACCGCAGGATTTTTCCCGGGGAAGACCGACCCGGCAGCGCGTGTTTAGAACAGCGCATGTAAACACGTTGATTGATCATTGTGATATTGAATCACAGCGAAGGGAGCGACAAGCATGAAGGACATTTATTTATATATAAATGTCATGGATTATTACTTTAATACTGCTGATTCCTAGACTGCACTGGAAACATTTTTCTTTTGCAAACCATTGGCAGATTTCTTGCTTATTTCAAGAAAAATAAGATGCTAAGACTCAACGCTAGATTAATTGAGTTTAGATGGATATTTTTTGCAGAGTAGCCGCTGAACAAAACCATAATTTTCCTACAGGGAGAACAAGCAGGATCTCAGCTTTTATTAAAACTCTTGCCGGCTTCTTGGTAGAAAAACAAAACATGCAACGGAGGGAGTGTGTGTGTGTGTGTGTGTGGTGTGTGTGGGGTCGGGGGGGGAGAGAGAGGATTTTTCCTGTGGGCTTTGCCAGAGCACATCTGGAAGTGATCAGACAGCCAGGGAGACCTGTCAGCCAGGCTGGAGCACTCCTAGCGGGGCAAGGCGAGCCAGGGGAGCTCGGGCCTTGTTGGAGCCCCACAGTCTGCTGCAGCCACACACTCAACACAGAGAGCTCACAATGTTGAGGAGCCAACAAGTCTACCGGGGAGGCAGCAGGTGAAATAGCTGAACTAGGCCGGAGGACTTGAAAAGAAGAAAGTCCCATTCCTCTCTCTCTATCTACCTGTCTATCTATCTATCCATCCATCCATCTATTTATTTCTCCATCAGGCAGCAGTCTGTCAGGGGAGTCTGAGGGATTAGGTGTGTGTCTCTGGTGTGTGTGTGTGTGTGTGTGTGCGTGTGTGTGCATGCAGGTTTGTGTATGTGTCTAAGGTGGGGAGGTTCTGCTTGGCTAGGACATTGGGACACTGAGGGAGTTGAGTGAGGACAGACAGCTGCTCCCATCGGTTTACACAGTCAAGAGTGAATGAATAGGTTAAACAGAAACGACTTAACAAGAGGACCAAAAATAGAAGGCATGACATCTCAAGTCAAAAGAAACGTACAGAGAGATAGCAGGGCTGGAGTCGTTCGGCGAGCGTATGAAGGGGGGCATTGTGCTCGTCGTCAGAGTGAAGTAGGCCATAGGAACACACATCCATTGAGTTAGTTATACTTTCATGCTCCGGCCTTGTTGTGGAGTGTACAATGCCTCTGTATTTATGCCGGAGGCCCACAGGATATTATATCAATTCCAGGAAAAAGAAGGAGAAGGAGGTCATCCATACGCCTCATGAACACAATCGATAAGATCAGCGTTACCTCAGTTTGTCCTGTGTGAAGTTCTATTTTCAGCTTACGTGGTCGTACTAGGAAACTGTGATGTAGATGTTAGTAGTAGTCGTTGTCGTCATGCTCAAACTCACCAAACAATACCCATACTGAAAAAAATGCTTTGATGGAAATAAGTGAGGTATTCCCACATTGGTTGTGTAGCCTGTTGCTCTCTGTTGCTGCTCCCATCACTAACACTGCACCATCTACTGCCCCTGTCCAGGACACTCAGTCCACCAGTGTCCTGCCAGACGACAGCGGCTCTGTCTTGATGGACGACACGTCCAGCCAATCATCAGCAGCGGCCGACACTGAGGAAGAGCGGAGGTGTGCCTTAGAGAAAAGCATGTATGTGTTCCACCAGTGCAAACATTCAAACATGTCTTTCATCTCGGTTGGCTCAAGGAGTAGTCCGGAGGTTTATCCTCATGGCATCATCAACCATCCACGTATCCTCATAACAAGTGTCACGGCCAGTTATGGCAGACAGTATATTTATAGATGTATCTGGTTTATAGAGACTTTATACAACGTGTACAACGTGTACACACTGTCTTTCTTGTGTTTTATCTGCAGGTATGTACTGAAGGAGCTGATTGAGACAGAGAAGCATTACGTGGCAGATCTGGGGCTCATAGTGGAGGTAAATCTGACTGGTAGTCTGGTAACTAGGAAAACACCATCAGCACTCAGACACAGACACTCTGCATCCTCACCATCTCAGTACCTCCAGTTTGGTCTGGCTCCAAAACCACCGTCTCCATTCTTAAGCGGATTTTATGAATTCATAGTTGGAAGCGTATTATGTTGCACGGCAATCCATCTCTCGGTGCCTGAAATAGCTGAAGATATTTTGGTCTGTGGAGAGTTTTCGCTCTCTTGAAAGTTAATAAAAGCACAATGATAGCTGGTGTGATTGCTACAGCGTGTTATAGCAACATGGTTATATTTACTAGTGTTATTCGAAGCAAGGTGTTGTATTTTTAGGTGTGAAGGAATACGTGGAGTTGACTCTGTTTTTCCATCACAGGGCTACATGGCTACTATGGCCTCTAAAGGAATGCCGGAGGACATGAAGGGAAAAGACAAGATCGTTTTTGGGAACATTCACCAAATTTTCGACTGGCATAAAGAGTAAGTTTATTCATTAATAAGTTCATTAATAAGTTTATTTATTAATAAGTTCCTTATTGCTGACGACAGTTCACATCCACGTGCACGTGTAGGTCTGTGTGTGTGCAACAGATTAAAAACAACTTTTGCAGAGGATTGTCCATGTGGAAGTCAAAGGAACAATAGGTCAAGAGACGGCTTTGACCTTCCTTGTTGGCTGTGTGTGTGTGTGTGTGTGTGTGTGTGTGTGTGTGTGTGTGTGTGTGTGTGTGTGTGTGTGTGTGTGTGTGTGTGTGTGTGTGTGTGTGTGTTTTCTTGGTGTAGCTACTTCCTGGGTGAGCTGGAGAAGAGTTTGGCAGAGCCAGAGAGACTGGCGCAGCTCTTCATTAAACATGTGAGTCCGACCACTGTGCACTCACACACACACACACACACACACACGGTGGAAGCGTCTGGGTCTGCTTCCTGGTGCTGTTTGGTGAGAGGGTAAATAGAGCTGAAAAAACACTAAAAAAGAGCTCCTGTTTATCCTCTCTTTTTTCTCTCTCTCTCTCTCTCTCTCTCTCTCTCTCTCTCTCTCTCTCTCTCTCTCTCTCTCTCTCTCTCTCTCTCTCTCTCTCTCTCTCTCTCTCTCTCTCTCTCTCTCTCTCTCTCTCTCTCTCTCTCTCTCTCTCTCTCTCTCTCTCTCTCTCTCTCTCTGTTTTTCAGCTGCCAACATCTCTCCTTCCACTTCCCTGTTATTGATATGTCTCAGTCCTGGCTGTGTTTTTACAACAGAGCACACACTAAACGGACACACACACACACACACACACACACACACACACACACACACACACACACACACACACACACACACACACACACACACACACACACACTGAGCTGGCCGGTCAGGAAACACCAGGGACAAAACAGCCAGAAAAGACAACATGAGGAATAACAAACGCTCAAGCTCAGGCCCTTTGATATGGAGGCTTTTCCTCCCAAAACGGCGACCTACTTCTTCCTCTGCTTCTTGGCTCAAGAATGAAGCAAAACTATGTGCAGGAGAAACATTTACTGTTCAGTATACTGTTCTTAAAATAGGATGGTGCTCAGCAGGTATACAGTCACATAGCTTAGATGTATGTTTGTTGCTTAAGCGGTCGACGTGTTGGGTAATTTGACCAACTTGGCTTTGCCTCTGGTCTGAAGATGATTGAGTTAAACGTCTGCGTGTCTCTCTTTGCCTGTATTCTATTTCTCTGTGCCTCTTTAAACAATTCAATAAGGCTGAGCCTTCTGGGTAATCAACTTATAAAGCCTATGGGGGAATCAAGCAACTCGTAACTAAATCTAAGCACGGTGTCAAACTGTGAAAACAAGCAGACTGGGAAATATGGCCCTAATGAAAAGCTGACAGAGCTGAGACGGAGCGTAGTCCACGACTGACAACAGCTGTATCACCAGCATGCAACACACACACACAAACATACACACATACACCTATGCCGGTGTGTAAGGAACACGTATCTAGGTGCTAACAGACACGCAGGTACACGCCTTCATACATTCACTCACACCATCTTTTGCGGTGCTGCGTGATGTTCACCGTCAGGTGTTGCAGCTCCGTGGTCTCCAGGCTACAGAGACTACATGTAGCCTGTTGCTAGGTAGAGTCCTATAGCCGCGGGCTCTGAAAGGCTCTGGTTACACAGAGGATAACCTGGGTAAATTATACATAACCTGATGCTCATCCACGCGTAACTCCATTAGGGCTCCCAGGTCTGCCACAGCTGCCAATTAGTCCCAGTAGAGTGGGTCCTGGCCAGGCAGAGTCTGCTTCAAAGGCCCCTCTCTCCAAGACAAATCACCATCGGTCTGCTTCCTTTCATCCCAAGCAGCGAGCAGAGACACCGCAACGTTGAGTTTGCTGTTTTTGCTTGATTTCATCTTCAATTCAAGATGTATATCTCTCACAACGAGACCTTTGTTGAAGTTCTTTCTCACCTCGTAGCTTACATGCACCGATATCAGTTTTGTCTAATCGTTTCGTAACCAATCGCTTGTTTGTCTTGTGATGCAGGAGAGGCGTCTGCATATGTATGTCGTGTACTGTCAGAACAAGCCCAAGTCTGAGCACATTGTCTCAGAGTACATCGAGACTTACTTTGAGGTGAATATCTCCTATCACACACACACACACACACTTGCATTTCCACAATACACAGGCCTGGAGTCAGTAAGCCTTAAACTACCTATAGCATACATTATGTAAAGCCAGAGCCGCCATTTATATTTGCAGTTATAATCAATTGTAATCAACTGTTGACAGCAAGCACAAGATAAACAGACATGTAACCCCTGCAGGATGGTGTCATATTGACCATTAGCTGCTACAGTGTGTGATGATACAGTCACGCTGACTGGTGTTGTGTTGTTGTGTCCGTCCGCGGCGTCAGGAGCTGCGGCAGCAGCTGGGCCACCGGCTGCAGCTCAACGACCTGCTCATCAAACCTGTCCAGAGGATCATGAAGTACCAGCTGCTGCTCAAGGTGAAACGCAGGGCACCGCTGTGCTGTTGATCACCCACCCACACAAACACGTAGACGCCCGCGTACACACACACACACACACACACACACACGCGCGCGCCGGTGTCCACTGAGCAGCCGTCTGACACACAGCAGGGTCAGTCACAGGGTTGTAAACAGACAAGCGCACACACACAAACACATACACACCCCTTCCAGTCAGAGAGGAAGAGGTGTGTTGCATGAGGGGGAAGGTGTGACAAGCAACACTTTTAGAAGATCATGTGGAAATTTACATAAAAGACAAGGAGGTCTTTGAAGGTGGTTTTAAAATATCCATCCCTTGTCCCAAACACTGCCTGGTGTACCCTTCAGATGAACGGTGGGCTCAGACAACACCCATAAATGCTCCTCCAGATGTCCTCACCTTACACCGACTAGTAAACCTGGAAGCGCTCCAGTGACCATGCTGTGTTTATTTGAACAGGACTTCCTGAAGTATTACACCAAAGCTGGGATGGACACCGAGGAGTTGGAGGTGGGTGTTCCCGACGTATAAACATATATATTTTGCGCAAGGCCGCCGGGTTTGTTATCGGGGAGCTAAATAACAAGCTCGCTCTTCTCTCTCGAAAACAGAAAGCGGTAGAAGTGATGTGCTTTGTGCCAAAACGCTGCAATGACATGATGAATGTGGGCCGACTACAAGGCTTCGAGGTAAGTCTTAGAAATGTAGAGTATCCTTCAAAGTCTCGAACACATGTCTGATGCAAACTACTAAGCATGTCTGATGCCAACTATTCGGGCCGTAACCATACCCACGCCACACCAGGGGAAGATCACGGCCCAAGGGCAAGCTGCTGCAGCAAGACACCTTCATGGTCACGGAGCAGGACAGCAGCTTCCTGTCCCGAGCCAAGGAAAGGCGGGTCTTCTTGTTTGAGCAGCTGGTCATTTTCAGCGAGCCAATCGATAAGAAGAAAGGCTTCTTACTCCCCGGCTACACTTTTAAGAACAGCATCAAGGTGGGTCTCTGCTAAGCCTCGGTCATTTCAACCTCGCAGTATATTTTAGAAAGTACTGAAAATGAGAAAGTACGACAGTTACCGAGTTGCGCAAGAGATTCAAGCCACGCTAATGCTAGCCTAAATCAGCACAGCTTACATAACCCAGTCCCAGGGCAGGCACTGTTTTTTTCGTGAAAGCTTATGTGTGCTGGTGAAGTATTTAATGAGCCACACGGCAGGATGCCCTCCCCACAGATGCTAGTCAGATGTGATCTGTTCCAGGTGAGCTGCCTGGGGGTGGAGCCCAGCGTGGAGGGCGAAGCCGGGCGCTTTGTGCTGACGTCGCGCAACGCCGACGGGAGCGTGGTGCGCTTCCAGCTGCAGGCCTCCTCCCTTGACATCTGCCAGGCCTGGGTCAACGACGTGGGCCAGATCCTGGAGACCCAGCGCAACTTCCTCAATGGTGAGACCGGACCGGGGGTGGGGTGGGGGGGGGGGGGCCGCAGATAGCGAAGCCAGATCCGTGACTCATGTTTCAGGCTTGGCTCCTTTTTTTTTTTTTTTTTCCCATTTATTGACTTGGTTGTCAGCTCACATGCATCGTAAGCAGATGTGATGTGATTGGCCTCTTAGGCTCTCTTAGATCTCATTATTAGGCTTTGTGACATCAGCCTTCTTGTACTGAATTCATCATCATCACAGGGAAATTAAAAAAAAAAAAAAGACAGTGAATCCACATGATATAACATCTAATAAATGATTCAAAATGAGGAATGGAGCTTTATGTGAATGTGTGTCTTCCAGCCTTACAGTCACCTATTGAGTACCAGCGGCGAGAGAGCAAGTCCAACAGCCTGGGCCGCAGTATGAGGCCCCCTCTGTCCGCCGCCACAGCCCTGCGGCCCCACTCCTCCGCCTCCATCGACCGCCACAAGCTGCCCTGCCTGCACTCCCACAACACCTCCCTGCCCACCCTCTACCTGCCCAGCCAGGGCCAGAGCCAAGGACCCAGCGAGGCATACTCATCGCGGGATGTAGGTTCCTTCGCCGTACAGCACACAAAGCCCGTGTTATGTGTATGTGTGTGTGTTGGTGAGTGACCGGCCTGTTGTTTGTGCTTGCAGCCGGCCGTGGCCCAGCCGTGCCCCACTGACCCCCAGACTGTTTCTCCATCACACGTCCAACTGGCCTTTATTGATCAGCCAAACTGCCAAGCTGTGTCAAATGGGTTGTATACACCGGCCACACAAAGTGCACAGGTAGCGTTCTCACACACACACGCACACACACGCACACACACACACACAGCTTCATTCATAAAAGGCTCTCTATGTGGTGGTCTTGCTGCAACAGTGAAATGTAATTATAATTATGGTGCACATTTCTGAACAATGTGCTCTTGGGTTGTCTAACAGTCAGAATTTATCACCAGCGTTGAAAACATTAATAGCAAAACAAGACAGGTGAAACGAACCACTGGGGAAATAATGGGCCATCGTAGGAAGTCTAACAATAATTCCAATGTGCTCATTAATGTTAATTGAAAGATGAAAGACTTTGGTAAATGGTAACCATTTATCCAGACACACAAACACGGAAGGGTTTTGTCGAGTCAAAAGGAGAGTTACTGCTCCCCCTACTGGACAGAAAAGGAATCAATTCACGTCAGGATGCTTTTGAAGGGAAGGGTCACTGTTTGTTTGCTGTCACGGGCAACTAGATGGATTATATAGGTGGAATGTAAAGTACAGAAGTCCTTAGTGTGTTACACAAATTATAAAATTTCTGTCCAACTCTTTTAAAAAATGCAGGCCTTTCTGTCTTAACGTTGAGGTTTTCACCATCTGGCTCATCGACAATGGGAGCATCCTGTTGTTGGTTTTTAGATTATCATGAACTACATCTACCTCTGTCATCACCGGGCACTTGTCCTTAGTGGGGCCATGCTGACAGACCAACAGTTGTTGTTCTCCACCTCTCACTGTTTACCCAGGCTGTATGGGCTTGGTACATAACAAACAGGAAACAGGCTGAGCCAGACAAGGAAGAGAGATGCCTATCAAAGGAAGATAATTTTTTTCTCATACTAGCACTGGAGTGAAAGAGTGGAAGGCCAATACATTTTGGGACTGGAGTTGCTAACAGAAAATTGCACTGCTGATATACCCATTCCTCTGAATGCACAGGAAAGAAAAAGTAGGGTATAGTGTTCATTGAATCAAATTCAGGATGAAGCTTCTTTTTCCACTTACTAGCAGTTACGTGAGCGAAGCCAGGCTGTGTGACTAATGTTCCCCATCTCCCCAGCAGAGAGCAGGAGAGGGCTGCCGCCGGGGTCAGGCTGCTGAGGCTGGGAGCCAGGCTCCAGCGTCGGGCCCTTGTCCCCCCTCTGGACGACGCTCCAGCAACCTGACCCAGCTAGCTGAGGATGACCTATGAACTCTGACACCATCTGTATCCTGGGCTGCAGAGACAAGAGGACTCGTCGACTGTCTGTTTATGTTATTGTCAGGTTACCTTACCTGGTCCAGCGATGAATTCCTGAGGACAATGAAGAAACGTAATGGATTATATGAAGGAATAATGGGTGGCAACTATAAAGTGACTTGGCTCCTATTTTTAGAGAGCTTTTCAATGTGAGGTGACTAGCTTTGGCCACCTCTAATGTGTATGAACATCACCCAGCTGAATGTTACTGGGCTGAGAGTGGAATTGCTCTCTGGACACCGAGTGTAATGGCGATCTCTGCTTTTTACCATGTTGAGTTTGTACATCTTACTCGTCTGTCTTTCAAAGGGGAATCTGTTCAAAGAAAAAAAAAACATCCATTCCTGATTGGGGCGGTCACTGGAGTCATGTGTGTGCTTGAATATGTATGTTTCTGCAACAATATATGTCTGCGTCTGGGTGGATGAGGAGGGTGTGCACAGGTTTGGCAACAGCTCTACTTGAAAACGCTCAGAAATTCCCTTCAGCTCTCTGATCTGAAGAAGAGCATTTTCAGCTTTTTCAGTTTCCTCACCCTGCTGGATTTTTTGTGACGCCCCTTTGTGAAGACAAATACAACTATTTTAAGACATTTTTTAATGTCATTCCCCTGCTGACAATTGAGTTTGCTGTTTGTGTAGACAAGAATGGGAAACGTAGAGCACTTGATCTGAACAGGCCTCAAGGATTGGACTCTGGGAACTTTCTTTCTTGCCATGGTGTTAAGAGCCCCTTTGCTCTCTTATTCTGTTTGACTGAGATTGGTCCTCTTTTGATCTGGACAAAAAAGGAGTGGGGGAGCCCCCTGGAGGTCCTCTGTGGGCATGATGTCATTTCACAATACTTCCTGCTCTTTGGGCAACTCCAGTGGAGTTGCAGATGGTTAGACCATAGCAAGAGTCTTTAACTATGGTGGAAAAGAAGACGTGGCCATTTAAAGGGACCCAAAGTGCTGCCTGCAACATCTCCCTGGTGACTGACCGGCATAACGCTACTTTAGACAGATCCTTCTTCCCGGGCCAAAAGGGGTTGCTTGCGGTTAGAGGACACGGGTCCTCAAAGAGAAATGCATTGGTTTAAACTAATATGAAGTACAAATGTTTTATTAGACAAGTCCAATGTTGTTATGTCGAGGCTGTGCACCATTTCAATAATCTCTGTTAGCTTTTGCTCTCATAGACTACATACTGTACAGTGCTTAACATAATGCCAAGCTTACATTTCCACTGGGATGGAGAATGAGAGAAGGAAGTCAATTAATGTTACCACTCCAGTTGAAATGAAGGGTAAGATATTACTTGAAAAAAAGAAAAGAAGCCGGATCTGCATTCTGCCCCTTCCTCAGACCACAGTGCCAAAAACAACCACAGCTCACCACCCGTCTGTTTCATAATCTTACCCCACAGTGCAGATTGCCACTAGTCCTACAAGGGATACTGGAACAATCTATAAACATCTGTCTGATTGTATGGACTGTAATGCCTAACTGACTAGTGACATGTATACAGGAAGAGGAGATGGGAGGTTATCCTGTCAGTGTCAGGTCAGTTCTTCTTTGCGGCCAGCAGAGGTCCCCACAGGGCTTTCACGTCCAGTTTAGTTGGCTCACACAGCTGCACCAAAGATCAATAGGCCTCATATTTCAATGCCCTCCTTGAAGCAAAAGCCGCTTAACAATTTATCTCCGATAAAACCAAATGAAACAGAGTGAATTGAAAGGTGAGAAATTAAGTGAGTAGAGCTGCTGTCTCACAGAGCCCGTCAATAGTTATTGTGGACTAGCGTGTTTTCATAGGGATTATTGATCAGGCACTTTTGCATGTAACACAGAGGAATACCACTACAGAGAACCTAAATACATATGGATATACCACCAAGAACGGGGTTGGTTGATGCCATGTTCGACTGAGTAGAATCTGTTGTATCATATCAAATAAAAAGTGTCTTTTTGAAAATAAGTGATATGTGTTTTACTTCTATTAGGCTTTCAATTTGCGCTACAGCATTGTATAGAATTTTCTCAAGAGTTTATCTTGATAGAGCCGATTCTGCTTTTAACCAATCAATAAATCAAGCACGTGGAGAACGTAACCCTGGTCACAGACTTTTCATGTCAAGGATTGGTACACAGAGTAAATCTTCTGAGATAAGAACCTTAATCTGAGTTTTTATTTGTTGTTAGTTATGTTTTAGAATAAAATTGCATATCTGACTATACTGTAGGTGGGGTGAACCACCAACCTATCATCAAAATAGTCCCTATACATTATCTAATTGAGCTCACTGCCTGAATGAAATAATAGTGAAATTTAAGTATTCCTCATTTTGCCGGGGGGGCCCTAGAGCTCCTCAAGCTCCTCACTTTGGGAAACACTAATGTAGAAAAAGGCAAAGCATTTTGCCTGCTTCATTTTCAGTGCATCATCAGTTCAAACAGGCTCGAAGACAAAGAGAAGGAACCCCTGGATGAGCCGACATCTGGTTGGCTGGCCTCTGAATAAAGCCCCATTCTGGGCAGTAAAGCAGGGCTGATCGTAACATGGCTGTGATATATGGAGGCTGGGGGAAGAGGGGGGGAAAGGGTATTAACTTTCACAAGGGTGCAAAATCAAAGGGAGTTCCTGTCACCACCGAGGGGGTCTCAGCAACAGGGGTCCCATTCACAGGGAATTCCTCTCTAGTGCGCTCTGTTGCATCTGTTGACTCAATCTCCTCCATTGAGAGAAAGAAAACACTCATTAAAAGCCACATGACTGTGAACTTGATTGCAGAAGGCGAGACAGCCGACCCCCATCAATGGGCTCAGCATTTACTTTGAGGTGTGAAAATCTTTGAACACCCCATCATCTCAGGTCTTCTTCAGCAGCTTCTTCCTTCACACCCAACAACACAATGAGCAACAGTTCTATTCTGAATGCAACCACATTATCATGTAAATAAAATGTTAGATCTTTTAGGGCCATTCACAGAAATTCACACCTTTATTGAATGAGGTTTACCACCTCATTCAGTGGTTAATACTGTTAATTCAAACTGTCAACCTTAGATATTTACTTGACTCTGAGTATTTAAGATGTAAGAAAATAACACTAGTGAAAACAGAAAATTTGTTTCAGCAAGGATGATGTTTATTAAAATTTACATGCGGCCATAACTTCAATAAAGTTGTTCGTGATATTTATACATAATTTACAAAGAACTTACAAGTTTAAAATGTTTGCCTACCCGGAGCAATGGTGTTTCACAATGATAAATATACTGATTAAGAGCAGATGAGATAAATTTGTAGATCAAAGAGGCTCATGTTTACATTTAAAAAACATCCCAACTTTGAAGCGGACAAATTAGGATGCTTTTTTGAATAAACATCAAATGATCAACAGCAAACCAAGGCATTATTTTATACTGAACCTTTTTTCAAAAGAGCAAAACGTTTTTACAGCAACCTTTAGCTGTACTAAGGACAACATACAATGGTAAAACCAGGAATTTTGCCCATGTCGGCCCCTTTTTTCACATTTATTAAGTATTTACATCAAACAGTTTTATTTAAAAAAATCAAATTATGGTCTTGGATTTTAATATCAGTTTATAGAAATAGATCCGTTTATGTGGCATCGTGACCAATATAGCGAATGTACTAAAACTCACACAATGACTGAAAAATGCTTCAAGTTTTCTTTGTGGGCACCTCAAATTGCACACAATAATTTACTGAAAATGGTCTCAGAATATTTTGAAGAAATTTTTATCATAGGAACGAATGAATGCTGACGTCAAAAGTAAGGCTTTGACCACAGCGGATGGAAGAGGGGCTTGATGCTTACCCTGGTGCAAACCTACGGCAGTGAGTATAAGTCATACAGTCATATCTAAATGGTGGACCAGAGATTACTCTCTCTTGATGTTGGCGAGCAGAGGGTCTGTGGGTCCGTGCTGTGAAGGCTGGCCAGACCGGCTCTTCCGAGTCTGGTGGGTCTTGACATGTTTGGAGAGATGGTCACTCCTCATGAACCTCTTGCCACACTGCTGGCAGCCGAAGCGCTTCTCTCCGGTGTGCGTGCGAAGGTGCCGCTGCAGCTCGTCTGAACGTGTGAAACTTTTACCACAGAAGAGCCAGTTGCAGATGAAGGGCCTCTCCCCGGCGTGCCAGCGCAGGTGGGCCTTGAGGTGAGAGGTCTTCTTGTACACTTTGCCACACTCTGGGATGTGGCAGATGTGCAGTCTCTTCTTGCCAAACTCCAACCCCCCGCCATTAGCCTGGCAGTTGGGGCATTTGCAGCGTCGACAGCGGCGCGTGGAGCTCAGCAGGCCCTTGGAGGTGCCCTGGAGAAGTGCAGCTATCTGGGGCTGGTGGCCCAGGACCAGCTGCCTGCCCAAGGAGAAGGGATGGTTGGAGGGGGTGGCGTTGGTTTGGGGTAGGCTCCACCACTGCTGCCCTTCCTCCACGTGGCCTCCAGGCAGGTGATGCCTGGCCGAGGAGCTCTGGAGGAAGCTGGGGAAGTTCTGTCCCACACTGTTGTGCTGAGGATAGTAGGGGCTGTTGCCCTGCGGCTGGGAGGACAACACTTTGACAGGGGAGAGTTCAAAGGAGTACGACGAGGGGGGTTCAGCTGGAGGGGTGAGAGGCAGCTCGTGGTGGTGGTGATGGTGGTGGTGATGGTGGTGACCCAGGCCAGACTGCATGTGTCCAGGGAACTGGACCTTGGGCACAGTGAAGGCCATCTGGTGTGTGCTGAGGGCTGAGCTGGGCGCCATGTCATTGCTCCAGAGCTGAAACATTCCTGATGCTGAGCTGACTGAGCCCTCATAGGGGAATTGGGAGCCTTCGGAGCCCATTGTGCCTCCCACCTGCCAGGCCTGGCTACAAGTGGTGGCCAGGAAGGATAGGGTGTTGGGTGCTCCCTCTGGAGAGGAGCTGGGGGTCCGGTCCTGAATGAGGATACACACACACCACAATATTATATAAACCACCATGCAGCTTACTGGAAAGTTTTAAAAGTTAGCATTTTGTTTTAGAAATACGAACAAAACATTTAGAAGTATATGATTGTCCAAGAAATTATACTGTGAATTAAAAATACAAATCATTTCATTACATGATTATCATCATGTAATTGCCTTTCTCTGAAATAGCTCTTAACTCTTAATTGTCTCTTTTCTATTATCTCGGTCACTGCAATTTATTTTATTGATAATATAGCAAATAGTTATTTTCCCAATTCCGCATCAGACACATCCACAAAAATCCATTCACCGGTCAACTTAAAACGACCCTACAACATTACGTGCGTTCATTCATTACGCACGAGCCTCAGAGTACTGCGCTTTAACGCGCATCCAGTAGCAATTATAAGAGCGAAATAGTCTACATGCAGCCTACAGTATTGCGTCAAAAGGATTATTCAACAAACCTGTAAAAAAGTGTGCAAAAAGTTGTCAGTCCTTTGTATCGTCAGCGCAGCCATCTGTCCTCGCGCTCCTTCTGCAGCACCTGCAACACAAACTGCGCCGAGAGGCAACGACGCACCGGTCTGGACGGATCACAGCGCAGGAGATGAGGATGCTCGCATTCGGGTCTTGGATGACTCCGATAGTTTGTCGGTCTGTCCTACAAGGCTGGGTAATCCCGCGTTATTTAATTGTCCCTCAGTCCACTGGGTACAAATTTAGGAGCGCTGTCATTCCAAATCATTTGGTCTTTGACAACAAGTAGCACTTCAAGCAGCCGAAGGTGCCTGCTGAAGTTAGAGGACGAAGGACACGCGGTAAATCCTGGCGATCATCTCAAAGGCGCCTGGGCTGCATCTTCTCTTTATAGAGAGAAAAGATCCACTCAACGGGGTCTCCACTATGATGCAGGAGAGCCAGTCAATAGAGGGGAGATGTAAGGGAGGAAGGAGGGGGTGGAGGGAGGGGGGGGGCGCTACATTGACTATTAGGTGAAGGGGTGGGCTACTCATAATTTCACTCAATTTAAACCAAATGCTGACCCCACGAACTGACTCCTCCTCCAATTGTTCTGGAAAAAAATGGAGGCATGATAACGGGTCTACTGTTACTTTCTGGGCATCCGATTTGAACTTTCCTGGACATCTGCAATTGTATGTTATTTCCTTAACTTTCAAAGAAAACTTATTGTACCGTTTCATGTGATTTCAAGGACATTTCAAAGGAATTACCATTTAGTGTTTCAGCAAAAATACCTACATTTATGGCTAAATTGTGCAGCAGAACAAATTGCTTAGTCTGTTAAAAATCTAAGATTAATATAGCCTGCGTAGTCAAAATATTTCTCACTCTGAGGGTATTAGCATACTGGTTCAACTCCATTGTGGGAATCCAAGTAAAGGTACAGAGTGTCGGAAAAATAGAATATAGAAATCATGGATGTAAATAAATAGATATTATTTATAGTAGTGGTAAAGAAAAAGGTGGATAAACTATGACTTCCAGTCGGTGATCACAAGGAAGAAAAAATAATTTTCACAAATGTATGAACTTATATTGATTTCCTGTAAAATATACTGTTTTCATATATCTTGAATCGGTTTGGTCCAACTTTGTATGATGTAAGCTAAGAATTCATGCCAGGAAGATTTATGTGAGCCTAAACGTGGGTAAAGAGTTGAGGTGGCGCTACCCTCCACTACCCTCCACTACATCCCTGCTAACAATACACTCCTGGCTCAGTTACATCAGGTATTTTAAGATGGAGCGACATGATGAAAAATATTAAATCCACAACACAAAAAGGTTCTTTTTGAAGAGAGATGAATAAATCCACTGATCCAACTTCATGTTTTCTACTAAACTAGTCTCTGGATGTGTCTTTAATCCTGGAACAGACAGTTCCCTGGCCTGGCAGGAGTGAAGCTCACACACTGAAGAATGTCACAGCACCTTTGCATGGAGTGTTTTCCCTCACAAAGCTAATTGATAAAACTCAATCAAAGCACCCCAGTTCTCACCGGTAGGTGACATGTCAAATAGGCTGCCCTGTGTGACATTCTCACATTTCAGGGTTCAAGTAGAGGCCGCTTCAGATCTGGTCCATTAAATGCAGATTGAGGCTTAATCTCATTCTGTAAATCTGTTCACCATTACAATGTTAAGAGTTTAAATCCAGGCTGGGAACCCAGTTCTCATGTAAATTCCCAGTCCCTCACTTTTCTACTGTTCCCCTTTTCCACTGGTTTTCCTGTGATTCTTAAATAAACGTAATAAATCAAGAAGTCATCTAAAAGGAGAAATCAAATTATAAAAAGATACTTTAAATTGATTTAAAAAGAAATGTAAATCTACCAATATTCCATTTAGGTTGAAAATGTGAGAATTAAGATCTTCCAGAAATAAAGGTGATAGTGAAGACTATCTCTAAACAGTCCCGTTTGGCTCTGGCTCAGGCCTATCTGAAGTTGTTGGTGAGTGCAGATCGCAGTACAGTGCAGAGTGCAGGCTACAGTATGCCCTTGACAGAGAGACCTTGAAACAAAGACTCATCCAACATCAACATGGTATGCAATACATTCAAGACTTAAGCTGCAGCTTGTTAACGAAGACTAATCACACCGCTTTGGTGTTTTAGGTGAGGATTACAATCTGAAAATCAATGTGTTTATCTTTACGTTTTCTCTATAATACAAATGCGTGATTTGCTAAAATGTCATCAGCTTCTCTTTCAGAATAATGACTGTACGTTAGACCAGATTAATATTAGGTTCAGCAAAAAAGCCTAAGAAAGTATTTTAAGAAATTATAAATGTGTCAGATTTTTATCCTAATGCCTCTTGTTTGAAATAAAAAATGAACTGCATTATTTCATTATTAGACATCTGCAGATCAATACTGCTGTCACGATAAAGCACCGTGATTTTTTTTTGCGAGACACAAATCCCCCATGCAAACATTAAGAAATATGGTATAATTCCTACAGTATTAAGAAAAACAGTCTGATGCCAGATTAAAGTAAACATTTAGGATGAAAGAAAACGGTAGTGAAGGAAACGAGCGAGGAGGGCATCACAATATGAGCGCATCTTCAAGGCAGAGAGAGGTATGCTGTGCCTCTGGTTTATTACGGAGCAGAAGTTGTTAATTACCCTGATTCTTATTTCCTGTCCCCTCTCCCCCCCACCCTCCCCCCTCCCTCCGCCACCCCACCCCCACTGTACTGCCTCCCAGATGAGTGGCTTTGAAGTGCAAAGTACTCTCTCCTCACTTTGAACTGTGAAAACAATGCTCATGTGGTGGTGCTTACCTTCCCCATGTTACCTCATTTAAATAGACCTGGATACGGCTTCCACAGTTTTCAAGGGAAAACTCATTTCCAGAGAAAGAGGTCCCTGTGTTCATTAAACAGCTGGTGAGATTGCTGCTAATCAGGCCCACTCCCTCATACATCCCCGGGCTGCTCTGAATGGGTGGCTCCAACTCCAACTTCAAAACTGACATGAGACCTTGCTACCTGCGATACAGACTCTCCCGAGCAAGGCACCTATTTCTAAGTAGAAAAAAAAAAAGACCGTTATCACATCCAAGAAACCCCCTCGGAGACGACTTCACACCTCTGCGGGGCTTTTTGTGTTGATGCACTGAAATCCATCCTGAACTCGAATGCGGAAAAGAGGTTTTTGCTCTGTTTGCCCATTGCAGAAAACAAATGGTCTTGTTTTTGTTTCCCGCTAAAGTCTCTTACTCTTAAGCTTGCAAAACAATGCAGAATATGCTAGTAGCTGCTCAAGCTGTTTTTATCATGCCTGGGGGGGCAGTTTAAAAGCCTCAGATCACTAAATTGTCCCAGCTGTCTTGACCATCTGCACCCTAAAAAGGACAGCCACGGAGGAGAGCAGCCTTTTGTACTGGTGGCCATGTCAAAAAGCCCGTTTTACAGCACCGTGCCGACTAAATGGCCCTCGTGTGACAAATGTGGCCTAATGGATGAGACAGACAGCATGTAAAAGCCTGCTGCTAGCTGTAGTGCTTTACTTTTAACCATTCACCAAACCACGACGGGACAAGATGGGGCATAATCACCATGACACTCAGTTTCATTGGAATGAGGACCAACACCAGCAGCTGGACTTTACAGTGCAACTATTTGATACCTCATTCAGGAGTCTCTTTCCTGTCTCCTACTGAGTTAGAAGTGTGTGTGTGTGTGTGTGTGTGTGTGTGTGTGTGAGAGAGAGAGAGAGATAGAGACAGACATACAGAGTAGACAGAAATAGACATATGCAGTCTATAAAGGTTTACCACTGCAGTTCAGTGCCTTGCTCAGTGGCACATTGGAGAGGTGTGATCGAATTACAGCGTTACATTTGTATTGTTTTATCTCAGAGGTTTTATGGAGGGACTCTATCTCCTCCATCTGTGAACATGGTGAACTCTTGCAAGTTGCTCAGTTTTCATTCTCCTCCTGAGTAGATGATGGAAAAAATAATGGGAGGCAATATCGTTTTCAGCCTCTAATCAACAGGAAACATGAGATGACGGCAATGTTCTGGTCCCTTAAATCAATTGTATCAAACATATTGAACTTAAAACCACATCATTATATTATTGAAAATTATGTGATGAATTAAATTAAATATCTTAATCTTTATTTAGTACACGATTCATTCATTTTTACTTGTAATTATAATTGCTTTGATAGTATTTCAGCTTTTTATTGTGGTCCAATGAAATAAAACTGAAGTGATAAATCAAAATGTACTGCAGAATCAAATCCCAATCATAGTACCAAATCGCAAAAACGAACATTAAGAACTGCAATATCATCGCACTGTGGCTGAAGTATTATGATTATACTACAGTACTCTGATGATTCCCATCCCGATACTACCATTTGCATTACTAAGTGTGTGAGAGAGGAAAAGTGTCATAATTCCCTCATCTCTTGTCCATTAGCATGTACGAAAACCCCAAAATCTCCAGTCTTGGGCAGACGCGGGCAGACAGCATGCATTTCAACTTGTCAAAGAAAACTTTTATCAATACCAAGAGCACTTGAAGTTTGTTTGCATTTTGTTTTCCAGCACTCTTAACAACTTCAGAAGTCAGATCACAGGAGTATCTGATCAAAGCGCTTCGTGGTTAGTTCTGGAAACACAGGAGTGCTACGCCACGCTTTGATACTCCACATCAATATTTCAATTCAACAATCGCTTGACATGCACCCATACTCCCAGAGACGAAAGACGAAAGGAGGGAGACAGATCCAGGGAAGATGGAAGGGGTTTAGGAAGTAGATATAAAACAGCTGGATAGAAGAAATTGTATATTGCCTCCTTCACCTTTATAGCAATGTTATATAAAATGACCTGAGATGCCCTATAGACTGCTGCTGTTATCTATTAAAACCTTGATTTTGTTAGTCCAAACGAGCTTGTCTCGCTTAAATCTCTTCAGATCACTCAACAGATTTGAGTCTTGATCCTAACTTCCAAAGATCCATTTTGATCTTTTATGTAATAGGCACAATAACCTTTCTTATGTAGCATCATTGAAGCCAAAAAGCTTCAAGGATATGTTTCATGTTTTATCAAAAGGAAGGTAGTACAGGAAGTCCGTACTGAAAAAGAGGAATACAGTCCATCTGCCAAATGTCACTTTCATGGTGCTTCTTAATCATTTCATCATCTTGACAGGATATAACAAGCTTTGAAGGTTTTTTCGGCCCATGAAATATGACGTTTGATCCCAGAAAGACTTGTGACAAAGTGGCATGAAAACATGGGGAATCAATCAAGAGGCAATAATTGATACGGCTACTGCTAAAATCTGAAATGGGTTTTACTGCACACTTTGTACAGTCTATACTTGGTGATTAATGAATGGACTCGTTTACAGAGACAGACCTGGAGTCAGCCTGCTGGTACCTCAGGTATCCACTGTCACAGCCTTTCTGAGCACGATAAGTCTATGTTAATTCATTTCCCCAACACAACATTCAAAATTGATGATAACTAATTTACTGGGGGAAAAAAAAAGAATTGTTTATTCATAGGGTTTTCTGTGTAAGCTCCCTAAAAAGACTGACTCCCTACAATAGCATGCCTGTATAACGGCACGTAATATGAATAATAAAAAAGAAACGGCAGAAACAAAAGGAAATAAACAATGCGATTATCAATCACGGTGCGCCTCGAAACACATAGACGAACAAAGGTAAATAATTAGTAACACTTGACAGCATCGTTTCACAGCCATCAAGTTAATGTGGGTATAGTAGCAGGCATGGACCCCCGCCAGGTGATCTTATAGCTTTGTTCAGTAGCTGGGGGAGATGTGAGCACCTGTCACGTTGGTATTGGCGTCTGCTCTTACCCTGTGTACTCAGACGGGACTGACTCTTGCATGAAATAGGAATAAAACTATATGAGTTAACAAAAGACTACACAGGGTAACATGAGGTTGTGACTGACTCAATTTTTAACCTTATTTAACCTCATGGAAGGAATAAAACATTATATCTGGTTGTTATGATTCTGCAGTCTGCTGAAGGCCTACAGTAGCATGAAAACAGAAACCCGTACCCCAAAATGCTGCGGCTTCTAATTTCACAAATATTATCCAGGAAATCTTGGCGTGCCATCTGGAAAGGACTCACATCGGTATGGTAACTAGATCTTGTGGCAAGGCTCCAGCTCAAATCAGTAATGCAAAGCAGAAGCAGTGATACAAGGGATACATGTGCAGAGGAGTGCCACACAGCCAGAGCAGTAGATTTATTTGTAAGTGTACGCCTGTGATGCCACTATCTGTTAAGCCCCTCAGTCAGCTCAGCCTCTGTAATGTGAGGGGAAGTGTCACCCTGTCACCACCATGCCAGGGATCAGCCTGCTGTTTATGTGTACTGTGAACCAAGCCGAGCTTTGAGGAGGGAGAAAGGGGGGGGGTGGTATGGGGATGACACAGAGGCTCTTTCATCTAATCCTTGTGGCGTAATTTGCACCTCAGTAAGTTTAATTGATGACTACTGATCAAATGCTTGCCTTTGAAAATAGAAATCTTTGGGATTGTTATTTTCCCCTCAACTTGTAAAAAGAATTCTTAATGATGAGGAGTTTCTAACTGATAGATCCGTTTTTGAGAGGTTGAACGTAGGTGGGCTGTATCGAATCGAACAACCCAAACCCTTTTTCAATATTGTGTGTGTCTACGTATCAGTTAGGGTGTCTATCTCAATAGTGTGTGTATTCCCTCTACACACGATACTGAGGGATTAACTTTCGATTTGAAGTAAAGCAAACTTGGATGGAGCAGACTTTCTTTCCATGGCGTGGCAGCAGCAGCAGGTACCATATGCACCTGGGTTCTGCGTGTGCTCCTTCCTCCTCCGGAGATCTAACCTGAGCCTCAGTGTCATTCAGACAAACAGATAGTGACAAGTCAAGCTTATCAGTGTCAACGTCGGGCTGCTCTGCGTAACTTTGATTCCGCACTTTTCCCACAGCTGAACAGAAGGCTGTGCTTTGCAAAACAAACCAACAAACAGAAAAGCTGAAGAGTGCGATGAAAGAGTAAACAACATGCCTGGTAACATGCCCCACAACCATGACACTTCCTAAGTAGGTTACCTTGCTGGGGTAACCCAATTTAACACGTGGGTCTGATCGCACTTGGAACAGGCTGAGGACTTCAGGAAAGTTCCCACCGTCCTAACATAGCAAGGCTCGCGAAGACTGATCAATCTTCGGCCTTGGAAAAAAAAAAGAAAAGAAAAAAAGAAAAATCAAATGGGACTACAATTAATGCCCTTGCACGTGCGTAAAAGCAGTTCATTATCAAGAAAAATGATATGGAGTCAATCTATTGATGTTGCTCAACTAATTGTAAAGCGGGGACTCAAAAGCAGATGTTGCATTTCAAAGCAGTTGTGAGCAAGGAGACAGGTTATGATTTATGCTAAAACGTGTGGCTTCAAAGCGTCGAACGCGGCTTCTAAACAAATTGAACAAGTCAAGCGCTATTCACCCAGGACCAGCAGAGCCCGGCGCACGTAGATCAGAGGCGCGCGGCTGCCGCTTGTAATATCACTCACTGGAGGAGGGGTCCCACCGGGGGGAGGCAGCACCGAGAGGCTAACGCTGAGCAGCGCTTAGCACAGAGAGGAATTATGTACGAATGCAGCTGCAACACCTGTGCAGAAGATACCCCCCCCCTCCATCCTCCTCCTCCTCCTGTTACTGCTGAAGCATCATCCTGATAGGGGGAGCGGAGAGGGGGTGGGCACCACCTTGAGACTTGACATCCTTTCTGTGGAATGGCCTATTATTTGGGAGGAGATCGAAGAGTCGGTAAAAGATACGGGGCTTATGTCAACACACTGATGCAATTTTAGTAAACACGTATAAAGCTGGGTTACTCGTTGGGAAGATGTTGTCTTCCAAATGAGGCAGGATCTAAAGATGTCTGTAGTCTGTCCTGTCTGTAGAAAACAGCTGATTGCTGACTGGACTACCAGGTCTGGTATAGATCTCTCGATGAAATAGATCTACAATAAGCAGGAACATATTTACTATTCAGTATAGGGAGGAAGGAATTGGGTGGCGTTTCAACCTGAATTTTACACTCCAGTATTTCTCCACCTCGACGTTTCCGTGCATGTAAATAGACAGACTGCACGGACTTCTCTCACAAGTCATTTTTCCGTCTGTTTTTTCTATTTGATGCAGCCTAAATTGGGACGGGAGAAACGAATTGCTAAATTTTTAATTAACTTCATAACATCTGCACTTGTGCTTTGAGAGAGCAGCGAGCTTTCCTTTTAACCTATTCCAGCACATTTGCACACCAAGGTAAATCTTGATGCTGGCACTCTTACAGAAAGGAAGGAGGAAAAAAAAAAAAAAAAATCAAAAATGGAAATGAACTCTCACTTGTGTGTGCAGATCAAAGAAGCAGAATTATTCAACTTTTTGCCATTGCTTGATCTTCAAAAAAGAAGAGGAAAAAAGTAGGGGAGAATCTAGATGGATGAATCAGTTTGAGTTAGAGGGTTCTTCAGTTGTTTTATGAGGGTCCCATTTTCTCATCTGGTGTATTTACCGTACATCCTGACTTTCATGTCTCAATTCTTGGCTACTATATTGGTATACAGGTACTGCAGGAGGCATATGCTATGGATATTGGTTGGCTACTACTGAAGCATTTTTTTTACTGAAGCTTTTCCATCTCAATTAATATTAGAAACTCTTTAAAACATATTCCTCGTCTTTTAAAATTGAAACATACTACTGTACTCAGCACAAAGTATTGACTCTTAAAATAACCACCTAGTGCACTAACTGCAGATAATTATCAACACTTTGTACATCATTATTTTCCCGTCCAACACTCCAGAAGATAACAGATTGATGATGCACCAGTCTTGACTATGTACCAGTAACTCTGTTAATACTGCAACACTTCTCTGTGCACCAGTCACTTTATAGCCTACTTATCCTGCACTCTGTTAATACTGTAATACTAGATTTCTATGCACCAGTCACTTTATACCTGCATCCTGTGCTCCATCCTAATCCCTGCTTTTTTTAATACCCAAACTCTGTGATTCTATTAATGTTGAAATGGCCTGAATCACTCTGCAGCAGTCACTTATACTGCTGCTCAATACGTCGACACATTGCACTCTTGTTGTCTGGTTTGTTTTTGTGTTATCCCTGCTGCTCTTATTTTTACTCTTGTTTGGAATTACATTATAATTAATATGATAGAATAGGAATAAGCGGGTAAAGACAATAACAAATTACCATTACGTCCTAATGTATAACGTCAGCAGCATACAGTTCATCACCACCCCACTAGAGAGGGCTCTCGAGGAGGCAGTAGAAGTCACTGAAAGGTAGACAACACGGTCTGGATCATATCTGGGTCACTTTACAGTAAGCACATTTTTATTATTTCATATTAATATATACGTTAATAAAGAGTGAATTAATCTGTATTATTGGCTTTAAATCACCGTAAGCCTTCTAGCCTCCTCCTCCTTCTAGCTTTGATACGTCCCGTCTGCAGTTACAGTCCATTCTGTCAGAAGCCTATGAAATAGGAGCAGGCAGCCCCTCCGCCGCCACCGCCACCACCCCCCCGGTAGCAGGCACCTGCATGGGCAGCCCTTGACTGATGTGGGTGATATCACAGCACACCAAAGCTCCTTTAACAAATCTCCCTTTGATACAGCACACACAATGGTGTCTCTATAGGACACCACCATACCTTTCTGTGTGTGGGGGCACAACGAAGCAAGGCTTCTCAGACAGAAAAGACAATCCCACAATCCCAGGGCCAAAAACTTGCGAGCAAGACGAAGCTAGTCTTGGGTAGAAAGGAAACTAACTACTACAGGGTTTGATGGTTTACTGGCTCTACCCTATCTCACCACAAGAGGACACTGCTCCCATATTAGATCTACTCCATGCTCTTACTACGGAGAATTCACACAAAGTGCCACACATTTAATGTGAAACTGTCAGCACAGTAGTAATGGTGCCAGTTATTACAGCCCCTTTGTAACTAAAATATGAGAGTCAGTCCTCCAACAAGTTGTCTGAGTCTTTGAGCTCAGCATGGTCCTCTGTAGCTGCCAACATTGTCTGATCAATACCTGACCACCAAACTACCCCTCTCACACTCTCACTGACAGGCCTGATGCAGCCTAAGGAGGTCAATATCACTCTTACTATCATGACTGCATCAACTACTAGGCTGCTGTCAGTCAGTCTGCAGGCCTCGTCATTAAACTGCACCTAATAATATCTAGACCTGCCTAGATCAGGTTGCTCCACATCACCAATACCTACTCAATAGATCTGTGTAGTCTAGTATAACTAATAAATGGCCAGAAAATGTGTAGTGCTTTTGTGCTTCTGTCAGTATTTGCAGAACTCCTTTCATGAGCCACTGACATCTCTAACAAAAAGTAAAAAAAACAAAAAACAGGAGAGAGCCTCAACACAGCCAGCGAGGCGGGGGGGGGGGGAGTCCCCAGGCTCTTGGCTTTGTCTGCCTGTTGAGTGGGGCCATCAGATAACAGCCAGGACAATGGCGCTCCATTCTGAGGGCTCTCTTAAATGAGCAGGAAGCGGCGGTGAGCGCCTAGCGCAGTCTTCTGGCGGACTCCCTGGGGTCCGCTCAGCCCTGACGGAGCACGCCACCGCTGAATGGCTGGAGAGCATGGGAGGAAATGAGAAGCCAGTGGCCACCCAGCCGGAGCCACGGGCGCCCTTTGATGCTGCGCTGCCAAGGCCCGGGGTTAAGGGCGGGAGCAAGGGAAAGGTGATGGAGAGGCGAGGGGAGGTAGAGGAGAGTGTCTATTTGCTTCTCTCTTTCACGTTACACTACAGGAAAATGAACAAGAAAACATCATTCATTCATAAAAATTGAAACTAAAGTAATAGTAGGCGTGGTAAAAAGTAGAAAGTAAAGCTTCAGAAAGTAGAAATCCTAACCACGTATTTGCTCCAACCTGGACCAACCTCTTACCAAGATGAAGAGTTGTGCTAATTAGAATCACCCGGTATATGGGATGGGTGGAGGAAAAACATGGTCAGTAATACTATGGTGTCGGTGTGTGATGCTCCTGTGGGAGAGGAAGGTGGTCTGGCAGTGGCCAATCCGTTCGGTTCACGGTCCTCGTCTCCCTGCCCTCCACCCTGCTGCTGTCAGCCTGGTACGTGCTGGAGAGAGTGTCTGCTGATGGAGGAGCCCTACAGAGGCACTCCCTACAGTTAGATCCTTGGGCAGATCAATGAGGATACTGGGGCAGTGCCAAGGTCCAAGCCCAATCTCTAAGGCTCCCATATAGGCATGGCCGGCTGAGCTCAGGAAGGTCCAGTGTGAGAATATTACTGAGTGATATATGTGTCTGTAGGGATTACATGGGAAAGTCTAAATGGATGTGATCACAGCTCTTATAGAATATTATCTTGTGCCTCGTCCCTTTATTGGTTTTATACAAAGTTTCTCAAGCAAAACATCTTGTGGGCTGTAGGAAGCCAGGACCTGAGATATAGAGGTAGAGGTAGGGCCCTTACGTTTTACCACAGTAGAAATGGATTGTTAGATTTGTTTTATTCTCTCCACATTAATCAGAGATTCCCTCTTTGCGAATGGAAGTCTTGACGCACAGTAATTGCAACTGCTAAAGTTGTTGAGTCAACATTTTGGACAGCGAGCACAGCACATAGCTGTCCTGAGGTTCAGGTGAGGCGAGCCTGGCTGCACTGGTGATTCTCAAGGACCCACTCCATGAAACTCTCACGCACAAGACTAAATAATAGAGGGACTTTAGTGGATCAACACAAAAGCCCATCCCCTTCACTCCCATCACTGTGGCAGATTTCACAACCAGTTAGAATTGAAAACAAATACCTTTCAGGAGCTTTCTTCATCATCACAGTGTGGCAGACCGAGGCATCGGCCATCGGAAAACTGTGGGGAAGGGACTACATTCCCCAGGATGCCATAGCCAGGCGACCATCTTGCCCCACCTGATCCTCGTCACAATCAGCCAGGTGGGAGCTGATTGTGTGACAGACTAAGGCCCGATCCCAATGTCCCCCCTAAGGCCTAAGCCCTGAACCCTCACAGACTTAACTTAACTGCTGAGTGCGAAAGACTGCAAGGGCTTGAAATTGTATAAATAGGAATGGGACAGCACTTTGCGACATATCGCGTTACCTTGACGACACCAAAAATTTATTTATATACGATTGTGGGTTTTGGGACTTTTTATTTTACGTTTTTTTACTTTCTTCACCCAGGCTCTTGCCTTACCCTTCCCCTGGTAACCCCGTAGTTATCGTCACAACGCTATGAACTGTGGGTAATTCCCTCAGGCAAAGTCTGCATCGATGCAGACTTACGGAAAGTGTGCATAAAGGGCTCAAAAAGTCAGCGAGAGCGCCCTCATGCACTTGACGATTTGACAGTGGGACAGCCCTAAACCCTCGCGGACTTGGCGGGAACGCGCCTCAAAGTCCGTGAGTCCGTGAGGGGGGACATTGGGATTGGGCCTAAAAGATTTGCATCTGCAGTCAAAAGGGGAAGAGGAGTAGACGACCCAGAGGGCAGCCGGGGAGGCTACTGAGCAACCTCCTCACAAGTTGACATTTAGACATATGTTTAAGTTGTTTGTTTGAAGGTACAAAGTAAAAGTGTCGTCTTTGTTCGAGTCTTGCTTCAAGTGTGGCCTGTGCCATGAATGTACCCTCGGCGTAAGGCAGCTGGCGGTCATTGTTCTCCTGCAGTCTACCCACTCCACAGTTATGAGGGACTTTACAGTAGGGTGGTGCCCCATAAGGCTTTGAATGACAACGCAGGGAATTTTTTTGTTGTGTTGAATGCCACGGCCCTACAGTTGAAAGTGAATCAGGTGTTGACGGCGTGGAGGTGAGGCAGACAATGCAGCAGCAGCTTTCACAATGTGGTTCAAGGCTGTGTCTCGGTTGTGTACTTGAGCTGCACAATGCTCCGCCATGGGCTAGGAAGTCACACATCCCAAAGCAGAAACCCCAGTCAACCCGGGCCCTCTCTTGGAGAAAAGACTAAGCTGCTCCCTTACATGGTGTAGTACAGATAATTTGTTATTGTCTAACTGATACGAAATTGTGCAGCACAAATACTGCCCTGTATACCAGTAGAGTAGAATAAAATGAAAAGTCAGCATGAAGAATCACTGTAGCGGTCACACAAAAATACCCCAAATGAGACAGCTGAGTGTTATTTTTTATCTGAGAGTTATTTTTTATCTGTGGCACCATATCCTGACAGGACGGACAGGACAGTGACTATGGGGTCAACAGCAACAAGGAAATGAAGGTCAAAGGGAAACCCAGGTCGGACCTTTTGTTCTCTTTCTTAACATAGAAAGGCTAGGCACCACCTTGACCTTTCCAAAATCTGTTTTGGCACTGTGGTCTCCAACACGAGGAGGAGCAGAAGTACACCACCTCCACCAGCAGCAGTCCAAACGACATAATCCAGCACCACCCGCTGCTTAGACGGCATGTGGTTTCCTAGCATGGCTGACGCTCACCGAGCCATCGTCTTTGTCGTAATCTCGACAACAAACGTAAAACATAATTGTGGAGGATGCACCGTGACCACACCTTCATGCACGAGTCCTAGGGGAGCCCGTGGATGTCAGCCAGAGGCAGGAGGAGGGTGCCGTCTTACCCGCCCAGGAGATGGATGACACAGATGTTTGACGAATGGACACGGCTGGTGTAGGTGTGGTGGAGGTCAGGAGGCGTTCATCACCACTGAACGCTACAATAGACTCACCGGGTTCACACGAACAGGACTGCTCCGATTAAGGAGCAAGATAAAAAAAGAGTGGTATGAAATACAATAGATACATTGAAAACCTCTACGCTTTACACCCAAGACGTCAGGTTTATGTTATCTGGGGAAATGTATGCCTGATTACAGGTACAGTCAAGCACAGATAAAAAAACCCCAAAAAAACAAATTAGTTGGATATGCCAAAAGAACAGCATCTTTGTTTGATTATTGTATTTCCTAAAAAAGCCCAAAAATCTACCATAAAATCTACTTTTGAACGAACATCAAAAGGCTGTGAATCAAATTCTTGAGTTGTGCTGGGCTCCTACCCCTCCACGTGAGTTAGGACCTAGGAGTTAGAAATTCATGTGGCAACAGGAAGAACTGACCAGAAAGAAATGAGTAATGATGTGAGTGAATGTAAAAAAGATGTAGACAACAGGAGGAGGAGGAGAAGCGCTAATAGATGGAGAGGAGCAGGGAGCAGGAAAGGGATGGGAGAGGTAAAGGAGACGGGGACACGGGGAGAGCGCCATGCCGCCAGCAGTCGGCCTCATAGACAAGGTCATTTCCAAAGTACATGCCGTGGGGGGTCGGGGCAAGCATCCCATAAAGGAGATAAAGAACAATAGGAGGAACTATACAAAATCACTGGAGCCTCTCCCTGGACGAGAATAATAGAAAGATCAGGACACACACTCAGCGTGAAGGAGACAGGGTGGATGAGATATTTTTATAATGCAATTAATATTGATGCAACAAGGAAAATGGGATCATAAGATACGCTGCCAAACATAACTACAGTTGCCATCGTTGTTTATGTTTTTATAAGCCTCAGAACTCCCCATAAGTGCTTTTTTTTTAGTAGAGATAATTGCTTGTCTTCCAAGAAAGTGCGACAGTTCAGCAACATCAACAACACTGAACAATGGAACAAAGCGTACTGTATACCGGGTAACGTGAACTCAAGCTTTTGCTCCATTCAGAGTATTAGAAGCGAGATACCTTTCCCACCTTATTTCACCGACAGGCCTTAGTGGGCAAAGTGACACATTTCTTTTGACACATTTTGGATCGTATGAACTACACTAACCTTTTGAGGGTTGAAGTGTCACTCTGTTATTTACACTGTCATTGTTTAAGTCTATAAAGACCTGTCCGTCTGTGTCTTGGAGCAGAAGGGCTTCGTCTAGCTTTGGGGTTAACGCTCCATATCCTTTTCCATTCAACGCATTGTTCCTTTTACCGCTGATTAATATCTTGTTTAAACAGCCACCAGACACACCACGCCGTCAGTATGTTCATAAATCCTCTAGAGCTGATCAACACAATGGCCCGCATTCTTGTAAAGGCAGCCCCCTTATATCACTGCGTCTCCTCTCCACCAGAGACACATGAATTCTAGGAATGTAAGAGCGAAATGAAAAACAACTCTCCGTGTATCTGTTTATTTCATTAATTGATAGCATAAGTGAGATGGAGACATCGCACTTTGGAAGGTGTCCAGCCGGCACTTCAGTCCTGTAGGCATCGCTGGACCTCTCACCCACACCCTGCCTGGCTCCAGTCACATCTTGAGCAATGTTCTCTCTCTCTCTCTCTCTCTCTCTCTCTCTCTCTCTCTCTCTCTCTCTCTCTCTCTCTCTCTCTCTCTCTCTCTCACTCGCTCGTAGAATAACAGCAGCATGGGCAAAAACTTCACAACACTGTTATTGTTCTTTCGTTAATTTAGAATCAACAATAATCCTAATTGGGATGAAATGGAGCCGTTTATCTGGGCTAAATCATTTGACCCAACTCCAGCATTTTCACTGTGTGTGAGATGACCAAATGCCTCGTGCTGATTATGACTTTCACTGGCTTGATGAGGTGAGATACCACGTGAAATTCATGCAGTAGAGGTGATTTCACAGCCAGAACTTTAACAAAAATCTAGCATAAGACAGTTTGGCCCGTCTCTTGAAGCTAAGCATTTTGAATTCACTAGACTTTCTGCTTTACTAGCCAAGGTCTAGGCCAAATCAAGCGAAAACCATTGGGTGTTGGCCTGTGCAACAATGGAAAATCGTGGCACTGCATGCACTTCTTCACGTCTTACACGTAGTCACCGTGCCCAAAACTGGGCTTACACCAAAACAAATTCTCCATTTCCATTGTAACTTCAGATTGTGATCTCTGTCTGCTTCATTTAATGGTTCCACAGTAATATATAAAGGATTTTACACGTCACTGGCTCTCTGCAAAGCTATGAAATCTGTGTCACATTCACTATTCAATGGACAAGACAACCGTCACTCATTTCTAGACCTTCAAGACATTTCTATTTTGATAACATTTGACAAACGTTTAATATCTCGATTTCCTGAGGAAAATGATTTTTACTATGATGACACATTTTTACACAAGTTTAATTTAATCTGCTTTATATGTCTTTGCATTGTTGCAATGGAGGATAACCTCAGCCTCCTCAGAGTGGCCATGTAATATGGGTGGCCCAGCTTCTAAACATTTATTAGAAAGAGGTCCTTAGGAAGGTCAACACCATTCTGGACTCTCCTGACCTTCCTCTACAGGGGGAGTGTGAGCTCCTGCCCTCAGGTTGTCTGCTATGAAGACTAAGAGACGTAAGGACTCCTTTGTTTTGGTGGCTATCGATCGGCTGAATACTATGAAGTAGCTTTTACTAATTGATGAAGACTTTTGCTAGTTTAGCATTTACCTCTTTATCATTGTTTCATCATGATATGACTCAATTCCACATTTGATGTGATCTTGTTTTAACATAGTTTTTGTTTATATTATTGCTTTTATTGAGTTTACTGTGACTGTGGATAATTGTCTGATGTGTTTGCATGTTACCCTGGTTGCAAACCCAATTTCCCCCAGTGGGATAATAAAGATTGATCTGAATGTAAAGCTACCCGCTGCCAACTGATACACAGATCCTGTTTTTATCTATCATCCAAAGTTTCTTGTATTCACTCAAGAGCAACATGTCACTCTTCACACACAATCTCTGATCAGAGTCAAGGTGTGGTTTGATCCATGAACCAGGCTGCCATGTGTGATTGAGTTTCACAAGGGTCTCATGGGTACTAAACTCTTTCCTTATGGCTACACAGGTTAAACACCCACCCATTACAGACATCCATCCTTCTCAGAAATGAACACCTGTAATAAAACTAATAGATATGGTTTGCGGTTACACCTCAACTCCACCAACAATACTACTTTGATGTCTTGGGGCGTTTCACAGTGCTATACATTGTATTACTTGTACCTCCTAGGTTGTAGCTCCCTTGTAGCTCTCTAGAGGCAGGCCAAAGGGGGAGGATCTTCAATGAGTCACGGACTGTGCAGTGCAAAGGAGGGTGTGAGAGGTGGGGAGTGTGCATATAGGCATATAGTATGGGTGACTGTATTGTTTTTCTGTAGTAAAACGCTTTTAGCAGTAGGACCCAGAGGATTAATGTAGCTGCCCATCACCACAAAAAAATTGGACAAGCTCACCTTTATGGTTCTCTGCCAGACAAGGATGTAAAAATCCTCCCAAAGCAGTTCAACACAGTAACAAAAAAGGTTGAGCTCTGAGCCATGTCATTGGCTAAGAAACACCTGACAGGAAAATACAATGGCTCCTGATGTCAGGGCACAGTCTGCTATATATGTAACGCAATAGACAACTTGTTTTCTGACTGTACGAGATTTGGGTTGGATGGTAAACTGTCATCACTCGTCTAGAGGGACAGGATGAGTGCTTCTGTGGCTGTGTACAGGAATATCTACACGGAGGACCGCTTCAAACAGGCCTACGGCTCCGAGGATGAGGCAGGTGGGAATTTGCGGCTCCGGGAGAGGCTCGCGGGACGGTGCAGGTGCTCGCGCCGAGCCTGTCTTCACCTGTTGAGGGAGCGAGTGCCCATCTTCAGCTGGCTGCCGAGATACAGGTTAAAGAAATGGATTTTAGGAGATACCATAGCGGGGCTGACAGTCGGTATTCTTCACATTCCGCAAGGTGAGTAAACATATTATCAGGACAAAGTTACAAGTAATTCTTACAAGTTACAAGTTTTAGCATTTTTATGCTAAAACTCCCCAACTTTCCCCCACCAGGACTCGGTTTAAATTTCGAGAAAAAAGTGCTGATTTATTTTACTTTATTTAACTTTTAGTGGCAATTGGGCTTGCTATTATGACGGCGAAATATTTTGTGCAGGTGTCACTGAAATAAATAAGCAGTAGAAATCAAATGACTACAAGTCCTCTAGAAGCACAGGCTAACTGTATATAGAGTAGTGTGCAAAAGTCTTAGGCACATGTAAAAACAAATCCGTACATCGAAGATTTGCTTTAAAAAATAATGAAATCAAAAAATTTTTAATATCAAAAATAAATTCTAGAAAGAGCAGTAATGTAAAACACTCATGTAGAAAGCAAAAACTAAACATCTAAGACTACATTTATATTAAAACAAATCTAAGGTGCCTAACACTTTTGCACAGTACTTTATAACTATTATATAAACATATTTAAGTACAATTTTAAATATATTACAATAAATGTATATCATATTGTGGTAGCCTAAATTTATATTGTCACGTGACGTTAAATATGTTTAGGCTGGCAGCCACTTATCGTTTGTTTTTATAGCATGTAGTCTTAATAGCATGTTGGACACAAGGAAAGATTCTGCATTCTGGACATAGATTAGAGAGACATGATCATTGATTAGTTGTCTGTATGAATGTCCTTCCCAACACAGGCATGGCCTTTGCTTTACTCACATCTGTGGCACCAATATTTGGCCTTTACACCTCCTTCTTCCCTGTGGTCCTGTATATGCTGTTTGGCACAGGTCGCCATGTTTCCACAGGTAAGACTCATCTCCAGATCACAGCCACTCATTTTTTTTTACAGAAACCGATTGCATAGTCCTTTTACTGTGGCGTGATAACAGATATCATGTCAGTTAACATGGGTAAGCAATTTGTTGTATGTTCTCTCACACGCTGCTTGAACTCATTGTTGATCCTTATTCGAGTCTGTGTGTTTTCCACTGTTACTAAGATTTGTCTATTCTCAGGTACCTTCGCTGTGGTGAGTCTGATGACAGGCTCTGTGGTGGAGCAACTGGTGCCGACTCCTCTGGAGCTGAACTCCAGTACTTCTGAAGCAGCAGACTTCGAGGCCCAGAGGATTGGAGTGGCCTCCGCTGTAGCGCTCCTCTCAGGAATTATCATGGTAAGCTGGAGACACCTCACGTATATAGAGGAAACAAAAAGTCAAACAGTCTAAAGCGATAATAATTCGACAGCGGTGACGGATGCATCTTCCTTCCTATTTTACTTTTTGTTGAGACTATAAGACCTGATAAGACCTGATTCCCTTACACAACACAATGCATTATGTCATGTATTCATGTTTTGTTCCCCAGCTCTGTATGTTTGGTCTTCAGCTGGGCTTCCTCTCCACCTATCTGTCGGAGCCAATTGTTAAGGCTTTCACCAGTGCCGCTGCCTTCCATGTCACCATCTCACAGCTACAAAGCATGCTGGGGCTCCGCCTCCCTCGCCACACTGGCACCTTCTCCCTCTTCAAGGTCAGCAGTGCTTCAGGATGACGTCTCGATTGGTCTGATCCAGTATTTTGTCGGTTTGAGCGGTGCACTTTTAATGGACCGAATGAGGTGTAGGTGTTTGTCTTGTAGCATTGAGACTATTTGCCCACTGCCCTTCTTTGTGTGTTCAGACCCTAGCGTCAGTAATGGAGAACCTGCCTCACACCAACATGGCCGAGCTGCTGATCTCCTTGGTGTGTTTGGCCATCCTGGTGCCAGTGAAGGAGATCAACATGCGTTTCCGGCAGCGACTACGCACACCTATCCCTGTGGAGATCCTCACGGTCAGTCCGTCTATATTCAACATCCGCTATAATGATTATTTGTAGTGTTGGAAATGTTGAGGGGATATTTGATGTTAACATAGCAATGAACGAGTCATGATTTTACTCTTTATTTTTCAGGTGATTCTAGCTACAGGAGTGACCTACGCCTCCTCGCTGGACTCTGCCTATGACATTCAGATAGTTGGCCATATCCCGGCTGGGTAATCTTTTGTGTAACTGCCAAAATTTAAAAGACTGATGAGCCTGTGTGACTTTTCCAGTGGCTTGACTATGATTCTCCTGCTATCATCAGCTTCCCAAGTCCACGGATGCCTGCCTTGCACACTTTCCCTGACATTGCTGGAGACACAGTAGCCATAACATTTGTTGGTTATGCTGTGTCGGTCTCACTGGCAATGATCTATGCTGATAAACATGGGTATTCCATACATCCCAACCAGGTATGGCCCCCGGAATGATGCAGCTACGTACCGAAATCTTCATCTCTCACCAGTCTGTTTGTTACAGTCTGACCTCCCTGTATTGAACCTGTGTTTGATTGCAGGAGCTGCTGGCCCACGGTATCTCCAACACGGTGTCTTCACTTTTCACCTGCTTCCCAAGCTCAGCCACTCTGGCTACCACTAACATACTGGAGAGTGCTGGAGGATACACACAGGTGCTGTACTCATTACTTAACATAACTACTGTGCGAACTGTCATGTGTAACCATCACTGGCCACTGGTAGACACTTTGCATTAAGCACCAGGGACCCTTCTCTCATGAGCAGCATGAAAAGTGAATAAAAACACTTTCCTATCTAACCCTGCAATTTGAAATGGATTCAATTCAAATGGCTTACAACTTAAGAGTGACCCAGGTCACCCAGGAACTCAGTATTCACTCTGTTATGCAGTATCTCTGCAGGAATCAACTATGTGGGGGGTTGTATCAAGCATATGGGTGACAACGGGCAATTTTGGTCAGATAAGAGATATGTGTGTTCTTTGTGTTCCTGCAGCTCTCTGGCTTGTTCACCAGTCTGGTGGTTCTGGTTGTTCTGCTGCTGATTGGACCTCTGTTCTACTTCCTACCTAAGGTGTGTGTTTGCATGTGTGTCTGTAGCCTACTTATGTGTATGTGTGTGAGGGAGAATGGTAGATGGATAGAGAGAGAAAGAGCCCACAGTACACTTATACCATTCTTCTCTTCATGTCTCTTCCCAGGCAGTACTGGCATGCATCAACGTCACCAGCCTCAGACAGATGTTCCTGCAGTTCCAGGACTTACCTGACCTGTGGAGAATCAGCAAGATTGACTTTGTAAGGCTGTTGATTGAAAGAGCAAAAAGGCATGAGAGTGTTTTCTCCAATGTAGTGTCCATGCAAAAGAATAGAAAAACCAAGAGAATCCAAGAAACATGGTTAATTAGCTCCCTAGTTATTTGGTCAACAACTAATCCATCAAGCACAGCCAAGTGGGCTTTGACGATGATCACTGTTAAAAGATAAAATAGTGTCTTTTCTAGAATAAATTATGCTAGCATGTGTGCTAGCTTAAATTCTTTGCTAGTATTGTCTTTAGTAAGTAAGCTATTGTGTAAGTTCACACAGTAATTCATCAGCTGAATTCATCAGCTGGAACACTGACATGTTCATGGTGTATTAGTTTAGACTGATGACTGCTGCATCATAGTTACCTGAAATGAATCAACACCCCTCCAACTAATTAGAATCAGGTATTTATCAGGCCGTGGTATCAGGGGCTAATAAAGCATGTTCAGCACACCACATTAATCAGTGTCATCTTTCAACTTGCAGTCTGATTGCTTGGCTGGAGTTAACCATCATTTGCACTGACATACTTTCATTGTTAATTGTTGCCTCCTGACATGACCAGAACTTGTTGTGGCTCTGTCTTTCTGCAGGTGGTTTGGATGGTAACCTGGCTGTCTGTAGTGGTACTCAACGTGGACCTTGGCCTAGCCATCGGGGTAGTTTTCTCTATGATGACCGTCATCTGCCGTACACAAAGGTACCTTCTCCATCCTCTCTGCACAAACAGTATAGTGATTATGGTGCAAACCAGCCAATGCCTTTGACGAATGCTCCATCGGAAGAAATGTGATGCACATCTGAACCTCTAAACAGAATTGAGGATATTGCACTCATGCACAGAAATGATCATGTTCATTAAGCCCTGTTATATACATTATAAAGCCCTGGAGACAGCTGCATGAACATCTTCTTTTAGACAAGGACATTGAGAATTGCATCAGATTTTATCATAACGTATACTACATTATTGTAACTAAAACAACAATGGCCAATGGTTCAACAGGGCTGGTTGTTCAGTGCTTGGCCGGGCCAGCAACACAGAGATCTACAGACCTCTGGAGAACCACAGCAAGGTGAGAGGACACGTCTGTGATATTCACGGGTGTTAGTTTCTTCTATCTAATATGCACCAATCAGGAAATCCTTTACTTTACTTTTTGAAGGCACATTTTGAGACACATAAAATCTTAATTTGTTATGTTAAGACCATAATAATACATTCAAGGGTGTAGCAGTTGTGAAGTTGGGGTGATCCTGTATTCTCCTCAGTGCTATGAGGTGCCTGGCGTGAAGATCCTGACCTACAACGGGCCTATTTACTACGGCAACCGCAGCTTCTTCAGGGAGGAGATGAGCAGGCTGTTGGGCCTGACACCAGAGAGGATCCGCAGCCGGGAGAAGGCCAGGAAAGCCCTGGAGAAGAGGGAGAGAGAGACCGCCGTCAACACTGTGGTAACACTAGCAGACTCACTGAAGGAGCTGGGTCAAACGATGTACAGTTACATAATGTAAAATCAAATCAAATTTCAGTGTCTAACTGTTTTTTTCTCCAATCATGCTTCAGGAGAGAGGTGTCGCAAACACCTCGTTCTCCTCAGAAAATGAGTTCTTTAAATCTGGTAAGTGCTGAAAACTTTGTCGACCATGTTGAATTTGTATATGGCTCTAAGATTTTTTTTCAATTATATAATTATTGTAAAATATTCATTTAAATTAGGATATTTACATCTGGATTTTAGGCATTTAGCTGATGCTCTTTTCGAGAGCCCGAGAGTTTTTAGTAATAATAGACAAATGCACTAAAATAACAATAAAATAATAAATAATAAAATAATAATAAAATAAAATAACAATAATAATAATTGTATATTTATTTTCCATTCATTTCCATTTTGTCAAGCAGAATCATCAGAAAATGATGTCCAGGCAGTGTTAATCGATTGCAGCAGTGTGATATTCGTTGATGTTGCTGGAGCTCGACTCTTCATTCAGGTGAGTGTGCTAAAGCATGACGTGTTAAACAGTACTCTCCATGTTTAGGTGCATGGTGTCAGTGGAAACTGATTTTTGTTTGTGCTTTTGTTTTTTTGCAGATGTGTATTGAATGCCAGAAAGTTGGGGTTCGCATTTATTTGGCAAACTGCAACGGTACGGTATAGGCGAAGCATCAATACATCTTTCTTAATGATTTCCTGTATATTCTGGCTGTCATGGCTGTCAATTAATTTAGGGACTTTTTATTTGAGAACGATGATGCTAATCAATTTAATCAAAAATTCACTCTTCGCTAGACTGCATTGCATGCATATAGTGTATACTGATCAATGATTTCTCTCCCCTCAGAGAGCGTCTTAAAGATCCTCACGTCAAGTGGTCTAATGAATTACATGAACCCTCAACATATTTTCATTACTGTCCATGATGCTGTGGTTTATATTCAACAACAAAAGGTAAGAAATTAAACAATGTCAACTACAAGACACTTTGTTTTCAAATGACTTGTGTGGTTGTAACCAAAATAATGTTTTTATCCACCGTAGGAAAAACCTCCAGAAAGCAACACAACTGTTTGGGTGTGAGGTGGATGGTCCTTGATGGGCAGTACTCATAGATCAACCTGACTAGTATCTGGGAACAAAATGGTAGACGGCATCAAGACTTATCCTTTAATCTTTGAGCGAGGTCTGGGTCTCTCTACTGTATAAGGGCACCCCAGTATTTGGTCCTGTTCTGAGGCCACATTGTCAGACTGTACTGTATGCCAGTGTTTCAAAAAAGCAGTAGCCTGTTGTAGCACTATGTTATGAAATGAAGTAGTCATCCCATTACAGTGTTACCATTTTTAAGATTAGGACAATCTTGCAGATATATTAGGTTCACCCGATCTCTTTATTGAAAATCTTTTCGGATAGGGACAAAAAAGGTTTAAATTGAGCAGAGAAAATGATTCCACCACACACAAAGTACACTTTCAGTATAACAAACAAACTCAAATATGAGACAAATATGTAATGGCTTATGACTATGAAAATGTATGTGATAGATATGAATTATTTTTGTATAACTATTCATATATGCTGGACAAGTAGGATAATGGTATTTATTTAGTTTTTGTTGAATTTTTGTAATACAAAGATAAATATGAAGTGCACTGAAAACTTAAAAAAATAAAATTAGGTATATTTATGTCATTTGAAATATGTGCTTGAATATGCGACTGTGTAAATGCCATCCCATATTGACTTAAAATGTTCTTTCCCTTTACTCCAGAGAGACTGCAAAAAATATGTTTTGAATGAGTTTTGTATTTTTGCCAACTGTGCCATCCAGTGGCTACTATAGTATTTTGACAATAAACATACTTTAAAAAAAATTAAGAGTGTCTTTTTCCTCAGTGAATGAGAAAAAGGTAACACTTCCATACACTACACAAATACCAGCAGTAGTTATTTTTTAGTTTGGATACAATTTTGGGGAAATGCAGCGTATTAGGAAGTGGAATGTGAAGAACGTCCTCTGTCAGGTTTGAAGACAGAAGAAGAGCAGTCGTGCAGTTGTATTTGGTGATATACTGTAGAGCAGTGTGTCAGCACTGGGAGGTGACATACACCAAGACTTTTAGTGACACCAAAGCCCAAGTAGAATCGAGGCTGGCTTCAGTGTGAAGGAAACGGTAAGACAACAGGGGAATGACCAAACCTAAGATCGCTAAACCAGTATAACATAATACCATCACCACAATGGAATGAAGTGTTTGCATGCGTGTGTGTTGCGTTTACATCATACTGCCCTCTGCTGCTTGTTCCCAGTGCACCTCATCATAACCATGTTACCTTGACCTGATAAAACTATATGTAGTGTGAGTTCAAAACCAGGGCAAAAAAGCAAGAACTAATTATTTGCTTTCTTGATGTTGGCTAGCCAAGTTATTATTTTTTTCCAGTGCATATTTCAAAGAGGCCTCTAGACACAGTACCCTTTGGGTTTTCCCTTTAAAGCTCAAGGAGTATTTCACTAATTGGCAGGAAGTAGTCCACTTCAATTAGAACACGGTACACAAGGCTCTGGCCAACTGTTTACTAAGCCAGATTCCACTGTCAGACCTACAAACAAGCCGCGCACCCGCACCCACACCCACACACACACACACACACACACACACACACACACACACACACACACACAGGTAGCCCTGCAAACTCCTCCAGGAATGTCCAGGCTTTATTGACACAGCATAAATGTATCTATAAAAATGCTTACAGGTAAGGTTGCAAATTCATTATGTTAGAATGAACTCCCCCATACATTGAGTGGAGTAATATGAAGATATGAAGGTAAAACAGAGTAATTATTCTTGTTTCTAATTAATGCCATTAAACAGCAAAACATCCTTGAATACTCATGAATAGAAAGGTACTGACACTGTCAGGTGCAAACCTGATATCTCATTGCCTCTCCCTCATAATTTGTATGAAATAATAAAAATACTACTACTACTACTAATAATAGGACATGTACAAGTCAGCTCAGTAACAAAACAGAGTAGAAGTCAATTTGGGATTGGTGGCATTGTTTGTCTGATCTCTTGTTTCCATCTTGTGGTGGAACAGTAACATGGCAGTCTATGAGGTGGCCTGCAGTAAACAGCAATTGGTGCATTATCCTGAGTAAAGGGCTTGAATTGACTTTCAATTACTATTAGTAAGACTATTAGTAAGAGAGCAAGATCATTACAAAGGCCTGAGAAGCAATAATAATGGCAAGCTTAATTTAAAATTGTTTTTTTACAAAACGGTTGTACAAGTCACAGTTAGTTAAACAATAAGTACAAACCTGTCATAACAACAGAAATCAACTGAGGTAATTCTTCACTGGGTTCATGGGCAAATCTCTTGAGCAGTGTAGCCTACTCCTGAGTGGAATAAGACTGTGTGTTTGAACGATGTGGCCAAGTGAGCACTTGTGTTGAGACAAACCGGTAGGGTCCCTAAGGTGCACTTAGTCAAGAAAACAAGCTGCTTGGAAAGTAATTTTAGAGAGGTAGCAAATGAGTGTTTAATTGCTGCGTCAGTTTTTGAAACAGTTGATCAAAATGCTATGGTCTGCAGTATCAAACACTCATGTTTATTATTATTTTCTTTTTATGTGTAGATTGAAGTTTTGTTGCTTATTGTTTAGTTATGTATATTTTTGTGGAAAAAATAAAGTATAAAAAAACTCACTCAGATTGAATAATACTTCATTTAATGATAACAGATATCAAGGGCAGACATTATTGAATAAATGAAGCTGTTGCTGAGGACTCTTCTGATGTGCAATATGCCTTGTACTTGTACTTTGAGGAAGAAGGCAATAATTGTCATGGGTATAGCTCCCGCCCTCCTAGGAGGACCGGTAGTTTTAACAGTTGTAGGGCCCAATGATTTTCGCGAGGAAAACTAAGGCGCAATCACGGGAAGAAGACATAAAAACGGATTTCATATACAAACACGGAAGTGCGCAGACGTTGGCAATGTTGGGGAGATTATTACAAAATTTGCTAAGATATTATGAATTGAAAGTAATTTCCCCTTGCACGTGTGAGTGTACGCATCATACGCATCACATGTTTCAGTTTACCTCAGGTCATAATAACAAGCTGGTAGGAGAGTGTGGGAAATAGATAACTTGGAGAGTCTGTCGGGCCAAGGTCGTCTCCCAGGTGGCATCGGTATCTGGTGTGCTACAGCATGGTATATATGTATGGCATCAGCTACTACTACTACTAATACATATATGTGTACTATCTCTACTACTATTTCATGTTATATGGTGTATTAGAGTATAAAGTAGTTTTCTTCCACATTTGTTGATTAGTTGATTAGAAGTTGATTATGGTAGGTAGGTAGGTACTTTATTGATTCCTAGGGGGACATTTCTGTGTTACAGCAGCCAGACATAGAGTAACACCAAGAAATAAAGGAATAAAGAAATAAAACTACAATGGAAATAATATTTTTATTATTTCCATTGTAGTTTTATTTCTTTATTAAGGGGGGGGGTGTATGTTGATGGTTAGTCCAGGGATGAGTTGTAAAGTCTGATGGCGGTAGGTGGTACACCGAGGCTGCTGCTGAACGTCTCCTCTGCCTGGCCCGAGTGTCGTGAAGTGGGTGAGAGAGACGTTGTCCATGATGGCCAGCAGTTTGACCAACATTCTCCTCTCAGCCACCACCTTCACTGGGTCCAGGCTGGCCCCCCAGGACGCCTTCCTCAGAAGTTTGTGTATCCTGTTGGTGTCTGCGGCTTTTATGCTGCTGCCCCAGCACACAACCGCAAAGAAGAGGGCACTTGCCACTTGGCATATTTAAGAGGTTTCAGTTGTTTTTGTTCAATTGGCCATTAAAATACCCATAAAACGAATGAAATATATACAAAGTCATCATTATGCTCTATAAACCAGAATAGAGCCATCATAAGGAGATTTATGTCATTTTCCTTACAAAAAACAAGCTAGGCCTATTTCACTGTCAATGTCACACAATCATGTTCCTTCACAGAAGAAGCCAAATTACAGAGTTGCAGAAGGCGGGATAACATTAGTGTTCAAGTTCTCAGGAAATATATTGACACTATGCCAGAGAGATGTGCTGCTGTAATTGCTGCAGAAGGTGGACATACCAAATATTAAAGTTAAAAGTGGATAAAAACAGTAGGACTCACTTCATCTGATATTTGTTGTGCTCAGAGCAACCATCTGCATGTTTCATGAACATTATGCAATGAAATCATGTTTTGGAGGCAAGAAAAGGTCAATATTTTCAGATCTGTCAGGTGTTCTAATAATTTTGGCCACCACTGTAGTTCTACATACATTAAAGAACCTGAGCCTGATTATATAAACTTTATTACATTAAAACAAAAGGTACAAATACAAAAAAAATAAAAGCAATGGAAAATAGGAAAAAAAAAAACACAATTTTGGAAAAAAATACAACAGATTTCATAGGGCCCTACAACTGAGGCTCATTACTGTGGTTTGGCCTATTCAAACCTCTCCCTGCTCCCTTTCAGTGCTTGGTCTTGAGTTTGCTCTCTGAAGACACAGCCACTCTGCTGCTAGTCCAGGGGTTGGCAATCATGTGCCATGGAGGGCTGAGAGCATGCAGGTTTTCACTCCAAATAAACACTACACCAGGGTGATTTCACAGATTAGCACTAGTGATGGGAATTCCTCTTTTCAGTGAGTCAGATCATTTGGCTCAGCTCAGCAATAAGAGCCGGCTCTTTCGGCTCCCAAAAGGCTCTTCATTCAGTTGACAGAGTTGTCTCCGAGAGTTGACTCCTAGTTCTTCCTGATCCCTATCAGGTAGCTGGGTATCCTTGAACTGGCTGGTCTGTGTGAAACGGTCACAGTTCCCCAGAAGTGAGAGAGTTACAGCCAATCAGATCATTAAGGGTTACCGAGAAGTTACACCTCTTCATGTATGTTAACCACACTCTCCCTATAAAGGTTGTGCACACTTAACAGATTGTTGAAGACTTGCATAACACTTGCTGTGTGTACGAGAAATGTTATTCAGAAATGGAAAGGGCCCTAAATTTGTGAGCTGATCCCTCACACAGTGTGAGCTGTTTCCTGAAATCTAAAAGACAGAACTGCAAGACCATAATGTGAGTGTGAACAGACTATCACAACTAAAAGACTGGCCTGCAAGACCATATCAGAAATGTGAGCGGACTGTCAATGAGTAGAAAAGATCTGTCCACTAAATTGACCAAGCAAATCTGTGATTTACTGAAGTGCTGGGGAAAAATACCTTTAAAGGGCTTTTCATAGCGCCACTGAATTGCATTTCTCAGTTTAAAAACTAGACAGATCACTTGCATCAAGTACTTTTCTAATTTGTTACAGTGTGTACTGGAGTATGGAGCATGAAGTGACAGTGAGTGAACACCCTCAGCTTCTGATAAGTAAGTGACAATGTTTTATTATGGGGACCTCTTCATCCAGAGCAACTTCTAAAGTGAAGCCGGTGATGAAATTGTAAAAAACCCCATAGACTTCGAGACGAGGGAACTGGAAGTGCAAAAATGCTAACTCCCTTCCGGGGTTTATTTTTTTATTTATTTATCTCATTCCTGCACCACTCTATGGGAGGATACAATGACACTAGCAGCAGCAATGATACAGCTCAGAGAGAGAGAGAGAGAGAAATGCCCCCAAATAATGGTAGGAGACATTCTTAAACCATGGACACCAGCTGAGTGTAGACAAAAACTGAATGATGCTCCTAGCCCACTCACACACCCAGATGCTTTTCACAATTGGCTATACCAAACAGCAACTATGTACAATGCGTTGATACCTGATGTACGCAACCTCATTCAGTTGGCATATGGTTCAAATCTCATTTCACCTTAGGGGGAATGGAGACTGGAGGACTATTGACACCCACATTGATGACCCTGGCTTAGAATATTGGTTGCAACATCAATGCTATTGGGGCCTGCGCATGCATACATGGTGATTTCGGTAAAGTAACTCAATACATGCAAGCCAAGACAGAATCTTTTGTTATCGATTACTTGAGCCGTTTTCGGCAGATATGGGAAACCAACGCTTGACCGATGATCTCTTAGCAGTACAGAAAGGTGCGCAGAATGCATTTGTACCTGAAAGATGTTTCAGATACTGACACGGTTATCCATGATGACGCCATAACTACTGTGTAAGTCATGGGACGCCAATAGAAGCGTTCAGTGATTTATCCCTGCCCTTGCTCCATCCCACGACCGCCGGTCTTAGTACCAGCAACCTCTCCCCTGTTGGCCACGGAGGTTAGCACGTCACTGCACCAAGGTTGGCCTCTGAGTGTTGACAGAACGGTATGGATATACACCCTTTGTTGTGCCTCAGCCCTAGGTACTCCCTACACTCCTTTGAACTTTTGAGATAAGTTATCCAAAAATCACACTCTGGGTGACTGAGCTCTTTGGTCACACACTTAAACTTTAAATGGTATTTTGAAGCTCAATACATTTGTTGACATTTCTCTAGCTCCCAAAAGATTAGATATAGACATAGACCTACTCTATGAATGAATGAGCAAATAAATCTCGGATTGGTGCTTAAACACCAAGCAATAAAACACACCATGGCAACATGCCCAATGCCTCAAAATGCAGAGAAACCTCATTAGAAGCAAGCAAAGCCTCTTTGTACTTCTGGGGAGTGGCTGGGAATTAAACGGCGGATGCTATGGATCTGTGAGTAAGCGAGTAATGATCCAGAGGATGACATCAGACATTAGAGCTTGCATTCTCACCAGAAGACACACACTAGAGTAGATCCCTCCTTTCTTCAAGGAATGATGCGCCTACATATCAAGTCAAGTTTATTTATGTAACACATTTCACACACTATGGCAATTCAAAGTGCTTTACATAGAATAATCATATGAGATTTAGTACAATGCAGTACTAATCAGAATGAAACTATTTCATCTCAAAAATGTATTTGTCTACTTCACTGCTTGGTCTAGATGGGGCCAAGAGGGGTCTCCAGGTGATCCACCTCCAGCCATACAATCTCATCTCTCTGACTAACAAACCAAAAGCCGAGAGGTGACAGGAAACAGAGGACTCAACAAATCATCCCAGTGCATAGCTGCAACGCGAGGAATGCTTTCACTGAAAATGAGCTTAAGAGAGTGGTCAGATAGGCATGCAGACATACCATGTAGAATATACTAACACTGTCAGGCACACAGACAGGCAGACACATGCACACACAAACATTTGACTTTTTCACCAATTGTTACTGAAGAACACACATAGCAAGTGCAGTTCCTGGTTCCAGGGGTGTGTGTTGTGCATGTGTTAAGACTTGCTCTGAATAAATGCTTTTCATTTTTCAGTGACATCCTGCTTCAAGTGTTGCAATAGTGGTTTGTGGGTGACATCAGAGTGCATTGCCAAAGGTAAGACACTCATTAACTCCATAATGCTCAGATTGTTCTAGGTGCAGCTTTTTCCTTGTTCAGTTTCTCACACCTCGTGATGAAACAGGTCATTAACAGGACAGCCTCACCCTGGGTCAAAAACAATCATGGCCATCAAATATCACATTTCAGTCCGAAATACAAAGTAAATTGTCATCCATGAAGCTGGTAAACTTCTTTACTATATCATTACCTTCTCAATACTTATGTTCAAATCTCAATAATGTTCAAATTGCAAAATACTTAAACTTAAATACTTAAATACTTTACTTTGGTAAATTTATAAAAACGCACAGGAACTCATGATGTAAATAGTTATAAGAATGTAGGCAATCGACTAATTTACTTACTAATTTAGTTACTTAATGAAAATGAGTTTACAAAACATGCCTACACAACATTGTCATGGCTTCAACCTACTTTTTCAACTTTCTGTGATGTCTTCATTGTTTCCTAAAATTTACAGCATGTGCCAAATGACTGAAAGGCTGATTGATAATAATAATAATAATAATAATAATAATAATAATAATAATAATGATGAAATAATAAACACATTGTTATTTACAGTGACATAAGTGTCCCAACACAAAACATCTTTAAATATAAATGTCCCCCTGAGTAGCCAACACCTAGTAAAAGCTCTGGTCACACTTGTAGAAAATTGAACAAGAAGGTTGTTGGCATTGTACCTTTTTAATGTTATACACAAAATTCAAGAACCTGCTTGAAGAAATCCCTCATCGTCGTGTTGAGGGTACTAAGGTCCATAGTAACACACTACTACACCTCATTGCCTTTTCCGGAGCGTGGTTTGCACAGCCCTGCTTTGTCAAACGAGTCATCAACTGTAAACGAGGAGTGCTGGTTTCAGTTACTGGTCATGCACTTGAATCTGTTCTTGAAGTAGAACACTTCAGTATGGATTTTGCCATCGTCGTTGGAGTTGGAGTAGCGGAATTTCTCATAGGCTTTATCTGTCTCCGTTTTGGTCCACGGTAGTTGGATCTTGGATGCATGGCCTACAATGATGTCACTACAGGAACCAATGTGGACGGAGCCCAATGCATCGATGAAGAACTCTGCAGGGTCAGAAGAAACTTTAGTACAAGACGGTTCAGAGACATGTCGTCATATTGCCCATCATATCTGGCATAATGGCCTAAGATCTGAAGAGACTGCAAAGTCACTCATTGACCTTTGGCCCAAGATGCTCTAGTACCAATTACACTTATAAACTCCCTTGTATTTTGAACATGATGTTTGCTATACACAATACATCACTAGAAAATAAGTTCAATAACAACTTGGTGCATCAGTAGGTGGAGCCTTCTGCAGCACCCCTCCCACAATCTTCAACGACGACACGACCGTCATCGGCCTGATCACAGACGGCGACGAGACGGCCTACAGAGAGGAGGTCAGAGCCCTGTCATCCTGGTGCCAGGACAACAACCTCCATCAGATTCAAAGACAGTTTCTTTCCACAAGCCATCAGGCTTTTGAACAATCACACCTGAGCCCCCCCTCCCCCCCCTCCACTGCTCGCACCCCCCCCCTACGCACAACAGGCCACTTTACCTCAAGGTCACTTTATTTTATACTCTGCTTCACTTTATAACTTATAAACTTATACTTGATTATTATTTTTATAGTATAACTGGTACTTATAACTTTTGTACTTTGTAACTCTGTACCTCTAGTATTGTACTTTATAACCCTAGCATTGTACTTTCCTAACATTGTACTTTTTCTTATTATATTTCTTGTGTTTTTAAATTATGTCTGTTTGTTTAGCATTAGCGTTTAGGTGTCGAAGAGACACAAGAATTTCATTACACACTTTTGCTTCTGTGAACGTTGTGTACATCACAATAAAAAACCTTGAACCTTGAACCTTGAACCTTGAAGAAGGGCAGGAACTCTTAACTGCTCTTATGTGACTTGGCTGCTTTCACACAACAGTTTCAGAATATTGCAACATTTTAAAAGCCAAAATAAGCAGCTTTTCCCCTTGAGGCAGGAAGTGCCCAACATCCTCCTCCCTCCCCTGCCCCATGTCACTCATCTTAACGAGTGATCTTCCTTGAAATGGCATCTAGTCTGAGGCAACTGGCATTCGTAAAGCCACTACAGGCAGTGAAGAAGCAGATGGTGAATGCAGGCAATCTGTAATTAAATAATAGCAATGCTGCCGATGTTCACCAGTGATTTTGAACAGGTCTTGTCTGCCTCACGTTTACCTGAACTTACGGTTTGTTTTACTGCTTTCCATCATCGCTATTCCTTACGCTTGATAGCCACAACCCAGCTCACCATTGGCTGTGCCCACACCAAAAAGGTATGCATCGAAAACATCATTGACAAGTGTATTTCAGACTATTGGAGGGACATACAGGGTTACAGACAGACAGACTGATAATGTATAATACATCACATTTATTTGTTAGTTTAATGTAATTGCATATTGTGGCTTCCTTGATAGAACCGACCCGCTTGTGTTTGCCCAAATGTCATATTCCACATGCAATTTTTTTCCCCTTTCCCCTCTGAAGCTTGTCATCAGCTATGAATAGCATCATCACTACTATAGATAGATATGAGCCTGCTCACAATATATCAGATAATTCCAGATAACAGACTCACCCAGATGGCCGCGCCGTGCCAGGCGGGGATTAAAGCCCACCTGGCGCACCTTATCCGTCCTCCCCATAAAAAAGTTAATGACGCCATCAGCCACGACACAGTTGGGAAAGCCCTCGATGATGTGGTAGTGGCCCTGCCTTATATGTAAGCAGTCACCCTCCTTGCCCCCCTCTTCCACTGAAATGGTGTGACGGAAAGTTGCGGTGTAACCGGTCACCTCCCTCACTGCACCGCCGACCTGAAATTGTTAAGAGCAAAAATGTTACGCACGCACGCACGCACGCACGCGCACACGCACACACACACGAAGAATGAGAAGAATATCCAGACATATATAGACACACCCACATACACAGGATAGGTGGACAGATGTACACACACCAAACAATTGAAAGAAAAACACCTGGGGCCTCATTTATAAAGGTTGCTACGTACAAAAAAGTGGCGTTAACGGGGGTAAAATGTGCGTACGCATATTTTACTGCAAACGTCGGGATTTATAGAAAAATCCTATGCGGTAAAAGGTGCGCACTTCTACGCATCCTTTCACCCATGCGTAGAGCTCACCGCAAAGTTTTTCAGACATGATGGGGAGATCACAAAATATAGCTCAGTCCTCTTAAAAACATAGTTTTATAAGTGCTTTCACAGGGTTTGTGGTCTGTTGTATCTGTTAAGTCACTACTTAAAACCTATTTTTATACAAAGGCATTCTCTTAACTCTTATTTTATTATTTTACCAGACAGGCGCCAGGATGAAGTGACTGAGGGGACAATTTGTCATGAAATAAGACTCAAAACTAGGTCTACTTAGGCTGAAAACAGGAAGCCCGCCATAAAGAACCGGAAAAAGTAATGTGGTTAACAACTCAACTAATACAGGCTTCACAAGAAAAAATGCAGCCACGTGTTTAGTATCTTGCACACTGTTGCAAAGGGCAAATGTGTCAGCAGCAGCATCTGCACCATGGCATCGGAGGTTGCACTCGCTCCTGAATCAAGGCTCTCCTCACCAGGTCCAAGGTCGTCTTCTCAAGGATGTCTACCATCTTCTCCAGCTTCGTGCTCGCAGTGAAGAGGAAGTCATCATCCACCCACAGCACATACTTGGTGCTCACCTGAGACACTGCTAGGTTCCTTCCCGCAAACCAACCCTATATTTGTGGCAGGAACCAACAGTTTGCATTAAGACGACACAGACACACACTAACTGACTTCTTTTGATCACACTAAGCTATACTCTATATATGTGCAAGCTTCTTTACCTTTCCAAATGGCATGATGTAATGCTCAATGTGAGGCCCAGTCACTGGTTTAGGGTGTTCATTGTCATCTGCTATCACTATGGTGACGGTGGGGTAGTATTGCCGTATGCTGTCAATAAGATCTTTGAGTTTATCATAGCGCAGAAATGTCTTGGTGGCTATGGTAACAAGGCCACTAATGTTGTACTCTGAGGGGAAAGGAGACAGACAGACAACATAAACATGATCAAAGTAAACCCAGTATAATATTTAATCTGGAGAGACAGAATCAGGGACAAATGGCCACATACCTCCAATAGATTCAGAGTTGTAAAGTTTTGGGATGATAGCATGTCCGACTTTGATGGTGAAAACTGACTGATGTCCTTCAGTTGCAAACTGAACTGCAGAAATAGAGCAACATCTTTGATCATTTGACAATTATTGACAACTCTAACCGGGGCGTACCCAGTTGTTTGCACATTCTTGACCAAGAACAAGGCAACACCTACACAGAACTTCAACACATTAATTATACCCTTTGTCAGACTGAAATAAAAAAGCAGTCACTGCATTTCATCGTAACTATGGAATTTCAAAACCACTGCTCTTCACCTCAGCTCTTCAGTCAGACCAAGCATCAGAGAAGCAATGACATGAAAGACATGAATTTTCTTCCTGGACCCTTTTACGCAATATTGGTTTGGTGCCTCCTACCACCACAATTACAAAAGAAATCCTGGAGAAACACTGCTGCTATCGCAATATGCTATCGCAATATGTTGCAAACTGTTCTTGCTTCCATTCCTCATGTTACAATTTGTATCTGACGGGCCAAAACAGACGACACGGACATTGCACGGACGTTCCATGTTTCCAATGAGAAGGTGGTGAGCAGACTTTTGTGAGCTCTGCATCTCAGAGTTGAAATCTTTTCTACTTTTGAGAGGTTGTTGCGCGTGATCCAACAAATTGGTGAAACTTTACATGTTACTTATTGTGTAAATCAGACAACCCGATTTATTTATGATTATTTTTATTTATTTATTTATTCAAAAAGAGTTTTTGTCCACTTTAACAATAAAAATATATATTGTAGTCAGATTTAGGCAACCCTCACATCCAACGGGACAAACTGTGCAGCAGTCAGGTGGGGACTCGTGAGAACCCCTATCGAGGAGTTTGGTGCCAGAGCAGAAAGTGTGTGGAGGTGAGCCCAACTATATTTCGTTGGTACTAATCAACCTCACACACATGTTTTGGCCCTCCTCCCTGACAAATTACATTCCATGTACTAAGAGACAGTTTCTGCTGCCAAGATCTGCCACATCTGAGCCTGCTCCACCCCTGCCCTTTGCCCACCACACACCCTATCCTACCCATTCTTTACTGGTGATGAATGATGTCAGGGTTTCTGCAGGATTCAGCAAGTTAAATTTAAGACAGTAGTACAATTTTTACTTCATGTCGTTTTTGTAAATGTAATTGTAATTTGTGCATAAATCGCTGTTTTGTCAGGACTGTGCCTGTGATTTGGCAAGGCAGAGGCGCTAAAACAGCTAGCTAAACTCTGGCTGAGGTAAAGCAAACTCAGATCGGCACAGGAAAGTTGCAAGTGTGGTTCTGCTCTACTGCCAAACAACAAATCCGTTCCTTCAACCATTGAAGTGACGTTAATCACTATACATTTTGCATCAAAGGCAACATACTAAAGTAACTTAGTCGACATCACCGGTCACCTATCAGACCTCTGCAAATTATATTTAAGACTTTACAACAACAAAAAAGACAATATAAGACCTTTTAAAGGCCTTGAATGTAGATTGAATTTAAGACCCGTGGAAACCCAGGATGTGTAATACTGTTCTGTTGAGCAATAAGATTAAAGCCTGTCTAAACTTACTGTGGCATACACATAGTATCCACAAGATAAAGTTCGGGTGTTTCAGCCATCCTGTTTTTCTGGGTTTGGGCTTGGCCCCTTAGTTCCAGTGAAGGGTAATATTAATGCTACAGGATACCAAGACATTTTAGCCAATTGGATGCTTCCAACTTTGTGGCAACAGTTTGGGGAAGGCACAGCATGACTGTGCCCCTGTGCACATGGTTAGACCAGTTTGGTGTGGAGGAACTCGATTGGCCTGCACAGAGCTGGTTCTGTTCACGTACACATAGTGTCCACAAGACAAACTCACCTATGTCTGCTGTCCTGGGATGGAACATAGTGTTTGTATAGGTGACAAATTGCAGCTGCCTGTTCAGAATGGAGAGAAGGGAACTTGATAGTGTCATGCTCTTCTCTCCAGCTCCTATGACAGAGACCCCATCCACAGTAGCTGCCACATCAAATGTCCCCAGCGTCGCTGTCAAATGTACCTGTTACACCATTTAAGATAAAGATAAACATTTATGTAAAACAAAACAAAACTGAAAAGTGCATTTTGACCAACATGGAAACCCCAAAATGGAGAACTTACCGTGTGTGTAGATCTTGTTTTTTCTTTAAGACCCAAACCTATGGCAAGAGAGCAACTATCATTAGAGAGGTCGACATGGGCAACAGCAGAAATACACAGCAGTAGGATCAACAGACATTTTCAACAAAGTACTTTCACTGTGGGATGACTGATGGCAATACCTTGTGATCCGACTGATTGAGATAACGATATGCATGAGACTCTCAGTCTTGGGGGTTGTGGGTTCGATCCCCACAGTGTCACCGATCACCTTTGTAAGTCGCTTTGGATAAAAGCGTCTGCTAAATGACTGTAAAGTAATCATGTTGAATATTGCACAATGGTAGATATGCTCTTACCAGGAATAATGGTCGTTTTGAGGGGTCGCACCTCCACACCCTGGATGGGGTACTCAAGAGGACTGTTGGCTTCTGCGACAATAAGCAGGTCTGCAGGAGTGTAGGACCTTGACAAACAAGTCCACATTAGACAGACAATTTCACTGCTACCATTTCCAGGAAATAAACTTGGCTGGCTACTAGCGTGACGCAATAAATTCTAGGATCGTAAGTCACTAGTAAACCATGTATAAACAAAAAGGTAGCCATCCCACAGAAAGACAAGACATAAGTTTGGAAGCATTTTTTCCATCTTTATATTGACTGAAAACACCCTTGTTAGTGGTTTAGGTTTCATGGCACCAGAAAAACCATAAATGTGTCATTGTCTGCACCTAACCTCCTTCGGAAGCTGTTGTACTCCTGAGCCCTGCGACTTTTCACCCCCTCTGGGTCAGGATCGGTGTCTAAGAATGCATCAATGAGGTTATGGGCCCATACACGTGGGAAAAGCAGATGCGAGAATGGCAGGTGAAAGGTCTCCTTCTCTGCCTCGCATACACATGTATTTTGTGCCAAGCGACTGTGGGAGAAAACAGGATATCGAAAGAGTCAAAAAAAGGAATTGGTCAAAATAACAACACAGAGCAGGATTAAGGCCGTGATTACACCTGTCTTTTCAATGCGATCTCGGTCATCCAATCACGCCAGGCTGCATGAGGGTTATTCCGGGTCAAATCACCCAAAGAGTTAAACCCGACCACCTCAGATTTTGATGAAATTTGGTTCTTGTTGATTTGGATCCCACAACACCAAATCTCAAATTTTAGGCCAATCCGACCAGTGGTTTGGGAGATACGGACCCCCAAAATTTGAGATTCTATGCAAAAAGGGGCATGGGCACCAACCTTTGAACCCTCATATCTCAGGACCTACTGGGCCAATCTTCAAAACAAATTGGAGTGTAGTGTTGGAAAGGGAACTTGACAGAGATTCAAAATCTGTCATTATTTTTCAGATTTGAGTATATTGGGGTACGTTGACCTCTTGACCTTTGCTATGAACTTGAAATTAACCTTGTGGATCACGTGACCTTGAGATTACTTTTCCTGGAATTTAATCACCCACGTGTTAACTAAAATATACAGAAGTTTCAGAGGTGTAATATTTTTTGTTTAGCAGCAATACAGATTCAAAAAATGCATACCCACAGAGATGATTGATTGATAATGACTGATGATAAATGATTGATAAAGATTTTGAATCTCTGTCAAGTTCCCTTTCCAACACTACCATTTTTTTTTGAAGATTGGCCCAGTAGTTCCTGAGATATGAGGGTTCAAAGTTGGCGACCATGCCCCTTTTTGCACAAAATCTCAAACTTCGGGGGTTCGTATCTCCCAAACCACTGGTCCGACTGACCTGAAATTTGAAATTTCGTGTTGTGGGATCCCAACCAACAAATACACCGAGTTTCATCAAATTCTGAGATGGTCGGGTTTAAAATGTCTGTTATTTTGGGTGATTTGACACGGGATGACCCATGAAGTGACAGGCGTAGACGCACAGAGGTCGCTTTGTGCTCGCATTGTGTTGGGATCAGCCAGGCCACCTCGCGGAGGTGGACGAGCTCGCTTTGTGTTCGGACCTCTGAATAGTCTAGACGCAATCAGGCACCTCAAAACACATCCAGCGGGGATACGTCATCAAATCACACCCATTTCCTTACGCACAGACACGGGGGCGCGGAGGTGAGTGTGCTGGCGACACAGACGGGGCTGTAGCTGTTCGCAGATGTGATCAAACGTAGTTCAGCAACCAGTCTGTATCAGTAAATGTTTGAAGGACGATGTTTTCCCACCAGTGTTGGCTGCGTTCTCGGACCCACATACTTCTCTCCACAGATGTCGTTGCACCGCAACCGTAATGAATGAGCACGTTGCGCCGCTGCTGTTGTCTCCTCAATAGCAATCGCCTTGTACGGGCCCTACCCGACTACACACATTTCTTAACATAAAGTAAAGGAGCATAATCTCCCGCACACCCAGCACCATTTTCAGGTACATTGTTGTTATGGTTATTTAAATACTGTCAAGCGTAGACGCACCACTTGTGTGTTCCGATTAGATTACCGATATCGCATGAAACGACAGGTGTAACCACGGCCTTAGACAAACAAAAGTTTGAATCATAACATACCATGCCACATCCTCCTTTATGTGATAGGGAACGCCATGAAAGCCATTGGTGGAGTCTTTACTTTTCTCCTCGAGGAGCTTCGATATGGTGCTCCACTTTGCTCGCTGTGCGTCAGCGTCTGAGCTGTCCCCAGGGCTCCAAAAGTGGAACAGGGCTAGGAGCAGCATTCCACTGACCAACGTCAGCACAAGAACCTTCTTATAGGTGGCACGCATCTCGGATGCAGACACAAAGCAATGCGACAAAGGGACAGGCGTGTCATAGGGTTCTGCAAAAGAAATGCCGTGTGAAACAACAGGGGCCAGGCTCGAAAACTTTGAAAAACTAAAAACTATGAAACCCAGGGCGGTGTCGGACGCAGGGAGAACCAGCTCGCTAGCTTGATTCTCTCCTGCATCCAGCACACCCCATCCCCCCACCTTTTTGCTTTGTGTATGTATGCATCATATCATATCATATAGGCCCTCGATGAGGTCATGTCAGTTAATGATTACCTCTTGTGTAACTTGTACTTGAATGTTTTGAAATAATCAAATCATGTGCGGTCATGATCACTGAGAGGCAGATATGGTGGCTTACTTTGGATAGGCACTTTCCTTCTTTGTAACCTTGTGGAACGTTTCTAAAACATTTTTAGCATTTGAAAAGCCAGCGATAGGAAAACAATCTACAAAAAAAAAAGGAAACACATTTTTAGGGAATATATTTTGGCATATTTGAGGACCACTGATATAGACGATTGAAATACTACCTTGAAAAGTTATCACCTGGTTTTCTAAGACACACTGCACACTGGCCCTGCTCACTGCCCATTTCAGTGCATCCCCAGAGAGACATTCATATCGCTCAACAAAACTTTTCATAATTTTCACTCCCAATATTTTTTTTAATTCTGCAAAACAAAACAAATTGGTGGAAAGTGGAAACATGCCTGATTAATATTTCACATTGAACATGACACTTTAAAGCATCAGATTGTCTATTACATCTTTTTGTGCTGGGGCCATCGGCACACTACCCCTGGATGTAATCACAGTTACACCTACTCAGTGAGGGATCCCCCGGTCCAGCACAGTAAGGTGTGTGCAATGGGTTCAGAGAGTGGGCAAACAAAGATTTGAAAATGGAACATAAACATATAAGACAGAATCAAGAAAGCTGGCTCAGTTGTGGGAGAGACCCTGGACAGTCTGGAGGAGGTGGCTGAGGGGAGGATGAGGTCTAAAATCAGATCCATCTTGGAGAACCCATCCCACCACCGCTACGATGAGATGAACGGGCTGAGAAGCTCCTTCTACCACCGTCTCATCCAACCTTAGTGCACAAGGGAGCGCCTCAAGCACTCTTTTGGTGCCAACAGCCATCCGGCTGTACAACGCTACCTCCAACTAATCTAATCTAAAAACAATAAGGAGTCTTGGGTTGAACATCCAGGGGCCTGTCTCGTCTCACGAAGCGAGATTAGTGGGTTGGCAAGCTAATTTTGGGCTTAACCCTGGATTGTCAGATTGTCACACATTTCTGAGGAACTGAATCTTGCATACACCTCGTTGTGAAGTTTCAGCTCTGCTTGCAAGCATTGAAGGCCTAAGGGGCGTCTACGCCTAAGGGGAATTTATAGCTTTATTGAGCTGCTCACCAACTAGACAAAGCGCACATTGCACTATGTGCCATAGTGCAATGTGAAGTTAACATCTTGTCTCAAAATGTATTTGCAACATGTGAGCGATTCAAGAAGAGCAGAATGTATGCATGTATATTGTATATTTAATGCTGTACATACTTATTTCAACCTGATCTACTACTGCTACTCCTGTTTAAATATATATGGACAATGGTCCACTAAAAGAAAAACATCTAATCTCAAGAGTGTACAAATTAAGAATCCTTGTTTTTTCCCTCAAATGATTAACCAGGTAGATCCAAGTAAAAGCTATGACGCCCTTACCGTTGTCTCATTGAAGCAAATCCATTCTAATTGGGATGAAGTTCATTGATTTAACACATGAAAACCACGGTGGCAGGTCATATGAGACAAGTAGCAATGAGACATAGTATAAAGAGGAAGTGCAGATGATCGGTCAAAGACATATCACATGGCATATGCAAAAATGATGCAACTCGATATCGGCAGTGTTCCTCATATTGCCTATACTTTCTACATACACAGTCATAAGAACACGCACACGTGTCGCGGTTCATTTGAAGAATATTTGTCTTACTTTTCTCGCACTCACAATAGATTGACCACGGTACTTGACATTGAAAAGAAAGACATTATAAATCACTGCCCATAACAAGAAGCCAGTGAAGAAATCTCTCCCCGGGGATTAATAAAGTACCTACCTAAGAGTGGCTGTGGGCTGATATTAACTAACAAGCTGTTTAATGCAATTTTCTCTACAGGTACTTAAAAAAATCAAGTTAATAATTTATATGGTAGGATACAAATTTTATTTCAGTTGTTAGATAAAGGAAAACGGCATGAGTTCGTTATTTTGCTGCATGCAAACAGTCGTTAAAGTGTTAAAAACAAAAGCATTTCTTACTGTTGCCGTTTCTGTGGGATGAATGTGACACGTCCCGTCACTGCTTGAAGAGGACTATTCCTTTAAACTCAGGCTGTGTGAGTTTGAGCGACTTGAACTACTCGCTAGACCGCATTTCTTAAGAGATGAGACACAAAAAACCCCAAAACCAACCGTTGTGCGGCCACTCCTCTGATGTGACTCGAGGCAAGTTATTTGCATTTCATAAAAAATCAGCAGGCCGTGGCCATCTTGTTGAAGGGGGTGGATCTTCTTCTACAAAACAGATGTTTTTATTGTCATCATATTATTCATTATTCATATTATTCAAGTCCTTTAGAAAACCAGCAGTACACAGGACGGATGTTTGTGCCAAAATTTGTATCCCCTACAATCCTGGTCCTCTAGTACCAACACCCTGCTGGTTTTCATCCTAGCCATCTAATCAGGGACTGGTTTGCACGTGGGACCCCAGTTGAACGCAATTAACCACCTGCTAGGATAGAAAACCAGCAGGGGGGAGGACGAGGATTGACTGTCCTTTATTTGTATAGCACCTTTCATACAAAATCATGCAAAGTGCTTTAGATTAAATTACATAATTGACTACTGTACTGCTCCTACCTCCTGCTGACTAGTCATGCATTTCTTTTTTCAGGATTTAGCTAAATGTTTTCCACTGGTTGATTCATTTATTAATCCGCAACGTTTGCATACAATCATCACAAGATAACACATACCATGCCATATAATATAAGACTTGCACTGCAGTTTATTCAGTCTATTCGAAATTGCGCACAAGCGATGTGTTGGGCATTTGTAATCTAAGACTCTTATTTTGTATGAAGTATGTTTGGTTATTTGTGGGCTTTTATTTTGATATATTCCGGGAATAAGTGCTTGAAGTTCTTGCTGGATTTGTTTCTAAAGTATTATTACAAAACAAGTAAGATGTATAAATTATAGGATTATCCTATCATTCTGTTTTGTGTGTCGGCTCCCAGTGTAATCCTGAAAATCTGCATGCACACTGGCCCTGCTCTAAGAATTCCTTTGGGTAAATATGCAATATGAAACAATGAATTACAATTTTAATAAATTCTGAAAAGAAACATCCTTTTTTATTTTGGTAGCCTTTTTAATGAGTGTATTTCAGTACTTCAGTAAATCTCCAGACATTCATATCTCTCAACAAAACATTTAGTATATAATTATGAAATTTAGTAACATTTAGTAAATTTCACATTGAACATTGCACTTTAAGGAGGGCCGAGAGTATACAGAGGATGAAATAATCATGAAAACCTGCATACTGTCGGCCCTCCGTGGCACATAGGCAACAGATACCCATTACTGCGTTTTGTGCTGGGCCATAGGCACAATACCCCTGGGTGTAAGTCAAATCAAGTATATTTGTACAGCCCTTAATCACAGTTAGTCTCAAAGGGGCCTGTACTACAGAACTGGATTATGGGTGGAATAGATTGTAATGGATCTATGAGAAATGAGAAAGTCTATCTATATCATTTACACTATCTGCAACTTTTCCGCCAGCAATCCTGTCTAGCACTAAATGTTACTTTTTGCTCTCATATTTACTTCCCACTTCGACAGTCTACTTAACGTGTTGTCAGCAGAATGTTTCCATAACCCCACAATTGTTCATATTCTAGTTTATTGCTTTTTTCTACTATTTGAAGTTCTTATTTTTATATTCTATAGGTGTGCTTATACTTCATTTTACCTGCTGAATCATTTTACTGTTGCTGCTAATGATGTAATGTCCTCAATCATTGATAGTTGAGTATGATCAATAGTTCATTTTATATTTATATATCATTTTTATATTAAATACGCTGGATATGAACTTGCTTTGTAGTATAGGCCCCTGGTCAGCCAGATGGCCAATTTGGACTGGCCATGGCATGAAGCTGAGCAAACACATTTAGCTTTTAGTCAAATAAACTGGTCCTTTGTGGTATAGCACCACACATGCGACAGGTTTAGAACAGGTTTAACACAGTCACATTGTACAAAAACGTGTACAGTTTAACATGCACAGGAAGTACAGCCACCCCCCACACCTGACACCAGCCTTGACAGAAACTTGTTTGTTGCCAGGGCCCCATGCAAAATGACTGCGTGAAAAATGAAAAATCATCACGTTTGCAGATGGCACAACAGTGGTGGGCCTGATCACCAATGACGATGAGGCGGCCTACAGAAAGGAGTTCAGGGGCTTATAACTTTTCTGTCAGCGTCGGAAGGACCCAGGAGCTGATTGTGGACTACAGGAAACAGGTGTGCATGCGAGCCCCCATCCACATCGTCACATAGAGCACACACCAATACCATTGTGAAGAGAGCGCAGCTGCGCCTCTTCTCGCGATTTGGTATGAGCCCCAAGATCCTCTGCAAGTTCTACAGATGCACCATTGAAAGCATCTTGGCTAGTATGGCAACAGCACAGCACTCGACCGCAAAGCTATACAGAGGGTGGTGTGGACGGCCGAGTACATCACTGGGGCTGAGCTACCTGCCGTTCAGGACATCTATACCAGGCGGTGTTAGAGGAAGGCCCTGAAAATCACCAAGGACCTCAGTCACCCAGCTCACAGACTGTTCACTCTGTTACCGTCTGGCAAACGGGACAGGAGCATCGGTATAGAACACACCTGCTGTATTCACTACATGTGACAAATAAACTTGACTTGAAAATCCTCCACTGTAGGTCCCCTGTCCTCTTAGGAAGAGGGGGCTTGTAAAACATCCTCCATCTAAAGCCTGCCATACCCAACACCTCCTGCCACTGATGCTCCCTGACATCCTGAAGAGCCCTGATGTTCCTGACCTTAAAGGGAAATTCCGGTATTTTTAAACCTGGGCTCTATTTGTACAAATTTGTCATTCATACCGCTTAATAGGTACAAAACGTTTTGGAATTGCTCCGGTAGATCGCCTCAGTCGGCAGTCGCGAAACGGGATGCTATGGTTGCAACATAATCTGCAGGGGCAAGTGCGCCGATCAAAGTACGTCCACTAAAAGTGCTTGTTTTTGCCACTGACAGGCTCAGATTGTTATTCGTGTGCCTGACAAGTGTCTGACAACATTAAGGAAGGGATCGCTACACAGACTTGCTCAAGGAGAAGTCTTACTCTGAAATCTGAAAGATGAGGTGAGTTGTTGCATGAAGAGGTTAAACAAAGGTTTCTGGTTAAGGTTTCCATGTGTGAGCCCTGTTGTGCTCTATTGACTTGATGGGGGGTCAGAAGAGAAATGAAAAGGGGATGCATTTCTCAGCAGGTACAACACAAGCCCTGTTGAAAAATGCATCCCCTTTTCATTTCTCTTCTGATTTATCTTCTTCCCATGGAAAAAAGTATGAGTTTTAGGACTGCGGGCGTCGAGCTTTTCAAAACGCCGTTTTCAAATTTAGACGGTGTGGACGTAGCTTCAGTCACGGTCAGCCAGGTGAATATGCGATCTCTACAGCTAACTCACGTTTGTGAAACGTTATCCACTCACAAGTTGGAAAACATCAATAGATCACCACTAATTTGATGTCTGGCGTCATTGGCCATACTTATCTGATCACAATGCGGGCAGAATGAAGACAACACATAATTTAATACCAGATGTAAATGCAAGGCCCATTATCGGATGTAATTATCAGGATAATGCAACTAGATCACATTTTAATGCAATTTGCAATTTGTTCTCTGAGTTCAAGTTTTAGCACAGAGAGTGGTGCATGTTCAGATATATTGACTGGACTGTCCTGGGGCTCATGGATAACATTTCCCTTTAAATACCCTAAATCTTACTTACTTAAGGTAAATGAAGGCATGTCCAAGTGGCATAATACAGAAATATTAATACTGATTGAGTGCTTTCTTATCTTGTATATAGGCTATTTTAGTTGATGGAACAAGGAAATGGAAACTAAACAAAGAAACTATTTTGGTAGGGTCGTATTTGAAATTTCAAAGTTGTTTACGGCCATAGTGCATTTAATTTTATACCTGTAATTTGATTCCATATTAATATCAGTAAGAGGTCAGAAATGCAAGTATATTGTGTTTTCTCCCTTGAAAGGGTATGTACTGTAGGCTACATGCCACTGTATAAGATAAGATAAGATAAGATAAGATAAGATAAACTTTATTGATCCCGCCGTGGGGAAATTCACGTGTTATGGCAGCTCACAACAATAGAAAACAGAATAGAATATACAATAAAGTGCAAAAAACAAGTGTGCAAACAATAGAGTGCCATAAGAAAAAGCAAAAAATAAACAAGGAGTATTAAAAAATTAAATATTAAATATTAAAAGACTGTATGCAGCTTAAATAACAAAAAGTGTATTATGGGAGAGACTAGGGGGGGTATTGCACAGTTCTATATCAGGGAGGAAAGATGAGGACTAGACTGTTGAGTTGAACAGTCTAACAGCGGTGGGGATGAAGGACCTGCGGTAGCTCCTTCCTACACTGAGGGTGACGGAGTCTGCCGCTGAAGGAGCTGCTCAGGGCCTCCACTGTCTGGTGCAGTGGGTGAGAGGTGTTGTCCCTGATGGAGGTCAGCTTGGCTAACATCCTCCTCTCACCCACCTCCTCCACAGAGGGCAGTGGGCGGCCCAGGACAGAGCTGGCCCTCCTGACCAGCTTGTTCAGTCTCTTCCTGTCCCGGTCAGTGCTGCCCGCTCCCCAGCAGACCACAGCGTAGTGAATAGCAGAAGCTACCACAGAAAACAATCAATCAATCAATCAATAAAACAATCAATTAGTTTTTAAATGCAGATTTTCAAAAATGTCTTCCATGCCCCTGACCCAGGGGCGATGTTAGACCCTTCAGCCCCCCCTAGAAAATGTAAGTGATTTTCAAAAAAAAAAAAAAAAAGAGAGAGAGAGAGAGAGAGAGAGAGAGAGAGAGAGAGAGAGAGAGAGAGAGAGAGAGAGAGAGAGAGACCTGCTACCACCAGATTGGGTGTGTGTGTGTGCGTGCGCTAGACTGAGACACATAATGAAGAGCAGGCAGACAGCAACACTACTGAACTCAGGTCAGAGCAGCTAATCCCAGAGAATAGGTGAGTGGGACAGAGGTAGTAAACGTGAGAAATGTACACTCGATCCATCAGCCCCCCCAAACCTCATGTTGTAAAATCGACCTTACCCTGCCCCCTCCTGGCATATAGTGTATTTCTGCTTCATGAAACAATTCTTTGAAGAGAGAGAAACAGATGAGAATAGAGAGTGAAAATATGACAACAAAAATGATGTGGGTGCTACATGAAAAGTGCCAAGGGATTGAGCAAAGGGGCCGACGCCTTTTCACTTTCACTCGCCTCTGTTCTTCTCAGTCGTGCACAACACTGATACTTTAACTATTTCCATGACTTTGTTCTACTGTGAATCGATAACCCTAACCCTAACCCTAAAAAAAACAGGGATCCCTCTCTCACCCCACCTTGTGGAGAAGACACGTGAATACACCGCCTGAGAGACAGAGGGCTAACCCCGCCCACAAACACACACCCCTGAAACCACTCCCCATAAAATCCCAGCATGCCTGGGCACAACTCCATGCAGACACCATGAAGAGCAGGACCAGCCAACCATCAGCATCAAGACAATTTATGCCAGTCCTTGACTGATTTTCTGAACCCCTCAGCTCTGAATCCAGGCCTGGATAATTGGGGACGGAATCGCTGGATACCTGGACGGGTGAATATTAACCCATTTTGGGCATTTAATCTTAAAATCCATAGGGTGCTAAACATAAATAATGATATGGTATAATCTGAGTTACATTTAATTTCAGATATTTGTATTGACTATCCCAGAGGACCTAGATTGGCCAGGGTCTGCACTGGGTCTTAAAATAGGAAGAGAAACAACTAAAATGACAGGTGAATTGGACATGGACCACAGGCTGAGAACTGATCTGTCTCAGCTGGCCGCCTTAGAGGAGGGTGTATAGTGTTCGAAGGCTGAAACGCCCAATGAATCTTTGGTACACTGCTGATGATGTGTTCTGAAATTTTGCTCCAAATTTGAAACAAAAAACATTACAAATGAAGAAATGAATAATTAAATTAATTATTTATTTAGTGCTTTAATTGTATATTCAATTGTTTAACAAATGCAAAAACAACTTGGACTGAAATAGGATTACTAAAATATTACTACACTATAACAAGTCAGCAGAACAGAAGTACAATTAACCAACTGTGGTCGGCCAGTGCTTTCACCCATATACCCCTGATCAACAAGCTCTTAGGTCGATGGAGGCCGAACGAGCCAGGGGATGGGGTATGATTTCCTAATACCTAACCCGATTCTAATGTATTAAAATAACATAATGTATTGATAATGATACAATGGATCTGTGGAGCATTTTGAACAAGGCTGCTGCTGCTCTATATGTTGATTTTCTAGACATTGTTAAGGAGTACATCTAGTGGTAAAGATATAGAAGACATCATCTCTCTCTCTCTCTCTTTCTCTCTCTCTCTTATTGATCAGTCTATTTACGAAGAAAAAAGAAAAAGAAAAAAGAAAAATAGAGTTAAGATTAATTACTATTGTTCTTTCTTATTATTGCTAATTAATATGTTTTTATTCATTTTTTAAAAATCAATTTTTCACTATATCATTTAAAACACTTATTTACCTTTTTTAAAAACACAATATATCTACATCCCCAATCTTTTCTGTCTATCACCAGTTGCTTTGATTATATTCTTTTTTTTTTATTCCCTTACCTATTCTCTCATAGTTTTTCCATATAAAAACCTTTCCACTCCTCCTATCCCTCAACATAACCTCTCCCTTCATCCTATTCCCAAACATAACCTTTCCCTTCATCCTATTCCCAACAACCTCTCCCTTCTCCCCATCCCTCAATTCAGCCAACTCCCTATTACATAATACCTTAAACAACCCGTAGGTTGTATTGTAGGATGGTATTTAGTTTGTACAGCACAAATCCTGGATGTAAGACTAATATCCAGGACTAGAGTAACCAGCCACACCTTCACAAAGGGTAGCCATGGGCCCTCCATACAGAAGGCCCACAACACCCAAACCAGGGCGCTGACTCTCTCTGTCCCAAAACAACATGCAGAAGGAACCAACAACAACCCTGCCATATTTCAAGGAAACCCCCACAAAGAAACCAAAGAGGAAAATGGGAATTCAACACTAAATAAACAGAAATATTTATCCTGGAACAACAAAAACATTATGCATAATTAAGGAAGGAGGCAGGTACAAAGGAACGGACCCGCCCACACCATCATCTTGTCCCCGGTTGGGTTCTACGACTACATAAAAGGGAAACAACACCTGGTAAGTACAAAACAATTTTTCGAGGGTTGCCCTTACTTATGATACTACAAATGCTAATATATACTCTAAACATAGCAATAACAGCCATACAACAGAGTCTATAAATGGGTTATACAAAGGTTTTCAACTAAATTCACTTTATATTGAACGTCCCAGAGGACCGAGATTGGCCAGGGTCTGCACTGGGTCTTAAAATAGGACGAGAAACAACTAAAATGACAGGTGAATTGGACATGGACCACAGGCTGAGAACTGATCTGTCTCAGCTGGCCGCCTTAGAGGAGGGTGTATAGTGTTCGAAGGCTGAAACGCCCAATGAATCTTTGGTACACTACTGATGATGTGTTCTGAAATTTAGCTCCAAATTTGAAACAAAAAACATTACAAATGAATAATTAAATTCAACATTTATTTAGTGCTTTAATTGTGTATTCAATTGTTTAACAAATGCAAAAACAACTTGGACTGAAATAGGATTACTAAAATATTACTACATTATAACAAGTCAGCAGAACAGAAGTACAATTAACCAACTGTGGTCGGCCAGTGCTTTCACCCATATACCCCTGATCAACAAGCTCTTAGGTCGATGGAGGCCGAACGAGCCAGGGGATGGGGTATGATTTCCTAATACCTAACCCGATTCTAATGTATTAAAATAACATAATGTATTGATAATGATACAATGGATCTGTGGAGCATTTTGAACAAGGCTGCTGCTGCTCTATATGTTGATTTTCTAGACATTGTTAAGGAGTACATCTAGTGGTAAAGATATAGAAGACATCATCTCTCTCTCTCTCTCTTTCTCTCTCTCTCTTATTGATCAGTCTATTTACGATAAAGCAAAGCAAATCTTACACAGCATGGAACATAGTATCTTCAAACTCAACTGTTATCCGTTCCAAAAATTCTATGAATATATTTCAAATGCAGGTCCGTTCACTGTGGGGTTACAATAAATAGAGTCATTGTATGGTAGCAACGTAGTGGCACAATGGTCTTGTGTGTCACAGCAGTTGGGTGAAAACTGCTACTCCGTACTGTGACCGACCTGATCCTATACTTTTTAAGCATGATCCCATATTGGGATTATAAAATAGTCATTTTAACATGTAGTCACTTGTGGACTTGGACTTGAATATTCCAGTCCTAAAATGTCCTAGTTTAGTCAAGCACCTAGTTATGCTGCCACATAGTTGCCACATAGACCATCTGAGACAGACGTTTACGATCAACATGACAAAGAGTTACAGGCAAATCTGTTCAAACACTGCCTGGCCAATGTCCTCTCCTTGTTGCACTGCTCCCCTTCATTGGCCTTGTGCAAATAAAATAACATTCCCTTTGCCCTCGAGTTGAGTTGTTACAGTTATATAGCCTAAAGGACATGATATTACTGCCATTATATAGGACCTGATCCTATACAACATTAGACAAAAACTCTTAAAATGATCCTATTTATTTGCAAAGCATTTAGAGAGAATTGCAACACATAAGGAGAGAGAGAGAGAGAGAGAGAGAGAGAGAGAGAGAGAGAGACCTGCCACCACCAGATTTGGCACGTGTGTGTGTGCTAGACTGAGACATAATGAAGAGCAAGGAGACAGCAGCACTACACAACTGAACTCAGGTCAGAGCAGCTAATCCCAGAGAGTAGGTGAGTATTCCCAGACAGAGGTAGTAAACTTACTTACTGTAATAGAAATTAAAAGGCATGTTACTCCTCTCTGTTATAGTTAGCTAACATTAGCTAGCTAGCGACAACACTCACTAGCTTTGTAACTTTCTAGGTATAATGTTAACAAAAATGACTGAAATGTCAGCTTCTCTCATGATATCCAAAAAGTACATATAACATAGATAGCCTACATAGCAGCAGAAAAAGCAGCAGAACTTCTGCTGCTTTTCATCAAGTACTTTCTTCTATCCATATATGTGGTGGCCGGTGATTGGCTGACTAAGTGGGGCGGGTCATGACAGACACCGAGATCATAGAGTAACATTGTAGCCACTCCAGTGCACAAACAACAGGGCTTTGGTCTTTTAACTGCTACGGTTGTAGTGCTATTTTTTTTTAGTGCCGGAGCGCAATCAAATATGACTCATCACGTCTCTTGTGCCATCTACTGACCATGACTACAATGTTCGTTTGAATGGGGTTAAATGAGAATGGCCGGGGCGTTCTGCCCAGCGCCCCAAATGCTATCATAGACCTCAAGCTAAAGTGCAGTCCTTCCAACAACCGCTAGGTGACAATACATGTCAATGTAGTGTGTGAGGGACGTACGACTAGGCGCCCCAGAGCAACAGAGACCAAACCAAACCAACCAAAGCCAATTATTCAACATACATGTATTAGGATGTACATGTAGTAGGAATCTTTGAAGTAGTACTATTTCACCATGATGAGACTACAACAGCTCTACGCTTATTGCCCAAATGTATTACAATGCTAGTATCCTTCTACAATCTGTTCCAGGATACTTTGGTACCTGCTGATCCCTTTCTTGAATACATTGTGTCCATACCTCCTAAAAGGCTTCATGCAGGTATAGATGTTCTGGTCACTAGCTGTTGGCCTGCTAGTTTCTAATTCAGTAAATTCAGTAAATCAATGTGCATGTGCAGAACACATTCAATAAAATGTAATTAATTCATTTAAAAATTCGATGCACACTCATGTCCTAAAATCGCCCCTGTATATATACATATATAGATAGATAGATACTTAATGATCCCCGGGGGGAAATTCTTGGGTTGCAGCAGCATAACAGTATCAAAGAATGCACAAAACAAAGGCAAGGTACAAAATAAAATAAAAACAAAGGACGAAAAAACGAAATACTTAAAAACTACTTATAAATATGCAGAGCAAATGAATGGATGGTATGCAGCGTTAAGCAATGGTAATGGGTGAATGAATGTGAAAGGGGAATGAAGTAGCTAAAGTGTCTAAAGTGCAGGGCAATGAATGAATGAATGTGAATGGGAATGAAGTAGCTAAAGTGTCTAAAGTGCAGGGCAATGAATGAATGAATGTGAATGGGAATGAAAGTGCAGGGTGCTAGGTGATAAGTGGTGAGGTCCTCAGTTGAGTTGTCTTCAATTGAGCTATAGAGGGGCAGGGGAGGTGTTAAAAGGTCTGATGGCAGTATGGTGGTGGGATCAGTGTGAATATATAGGTACCGACTACACATAATTTATATTACATATTAGGGCTGTGCCATATCATATCGTTCACAATAATACCAGTATACATTTGTACATGAAAAAAAAGTGTTGTATCATGATATTAACGATATAGTGGCATGATGACACGTTGACATATTTGCATACCCGAGCGCACCAGAACGATACAAGCGTGGCTGAAAACCAGAGCAGCGCGTCAGCCTCTGACGTGGATTTAGTAGCTAAAAGGGAGCTACTTCGATCGTGTGTTAAATTACCCTGAAATATCGTGATATTATTTTAAGGCTATATCGCCCATTATTTATTTATATTCCTATCCTATTGTGAAGTGTTTCTTACTGTAAATATTGTGCTGCTACAGTAAATACACACAGTAAATAAATAAAGTTCTTGAATCTTGAATCAGCACGCAATCTTCAGCAGCACGCACTATATATATATAATTTGTGTGTGTGTGTGATAAGTCCTGTCATGACCTCCAAATGGACACAACAAAGAGTCATTTGGTAAGATATTTAGATTATTATTTGTTGTTGATTTAGTATTAAATTGTGTAACTGTCTGCACTGTAGGCTATAGTGGTGACGTAGTGGGTGGTGAGAACGAAACCTGCGATTACCTGTCGTTGTATACATTCTCTGATTGGGATAATTTCAATAGAAATTAATTGTAGGGAAATTGAACAGTTCCTCTCTTCTAACCCACTGTGATACGGGTTTGAGTGGGCAGGGCCGTGGGACACCGAGGGAAATGAAAGCTGCCTCTCTTTACCATCTACGTTGCTGTGTTCACATTTCTGTAGTGTTATGCAAAGGAAATTAATGCAACAAATAAATAAAAACTGTGTATCTATTGTTGTTATAGTGGAACATTATAGCATACGATCATATGCCACGATAGTCGTATGGTGAGTCCCGAATATAGACGATGTGAACAGTTAGCTCGGGAAAGGCAGCTTCCTCATCACGTCATCGACAGGCAGCCAATGAATGGTCGCTGTTTCAGAGTTTAGCGCGTGATGCTGAAGAATGTAAATGTACAGTAGATCTCCTCCTTCTAATCATGTCCTCTCTTATTTCGCGGACCACTATAGGGTCGGTTTAAGCAAAATATCGAATGAATGTCACCAATATGTGACGATATAAAAGGTGTAGGCTTGTGCCGCCTGTCCCAATGGATATGGTAAATACCAACAAACGGGATTGTAATAGCATTATAGCCTTCGGCGCCCCAGGAGTAGCACACCGTGCTCACAAATGACTGATCCCCAGCGAAGGTAAATAACACATTTCCAGACGCATCTCGAGATCAATTCTGTTTTATTGTCTTACAATACACACACCTGCGCCAAACGATAATTGTACATATATAGACATTTATGGAGCTGCGAGTTTCCGTTATAGTCTCGCTCCGCTTTTCTGACAGGATGGCAGTAATATCATGTCTTTTAGGCTATACAACTGTAATGACTCGATAAGGGCAAAGGGAATGTTATTTTATTTGCACAAGGCCAATGAAGGGGAGCAGTGCAACAAGGAGAGGACATTGGCCAGGCAGTGTTTGAACAGGTTTGCCTGTAACTCTTTGTCATGTTGATCATCAACATCTGTCTCAGATGGTCTATGTGGCAACTATGTGGCAGCATAACTAGGGGCTTGACTAAACTAGGACCTTAGGAATTTTCAAGTCCAAGTCCACAAGTGACTACATGTTAAAATTACTATTTTATAATCCCAATATGGGATCATGGATCATGACTTAAATTTAAAGCTGACAGTATGTGCTTACACCTCATAGGCATTGCATCTTTTCGGTTCATGCAAAACAATAAAACATTTCTTGCTGTCCGAATACTTATGGCACAATGATTGGCAGAACATTATTCAAGGTTCTTCAAAGGTCCTAATTTCTAATTTTAAGAATCTACACACAAATTCAGAGCAAACAGCCAAAGGCTGTTTATACTTACATAAACAGACATTATTCAAAGTGCAACTAAAATTTTTTGCCCTCATCTGTCCAAAATGTAGCTATACATGTAGCTACAGAACTGGATGCGATGATCTGACGGAGACTGAACTTAATGGGCACAACATTTCAGGCATGTCTGCCCATAGAACCTTCCTGATGTGTTGTGATTCCAGGTAGACATGCTGTAACCTGGGCATCAAGGAGCAGACGACAGGGTCACCATGAAGGGCCCCAGCTCCAGATGGTCCTTCTCCCTGGGGTTCTTGGTGGGGGGTTGCAGCATCTACTTCTTCCTTCACCAAGTGTGGTTTGAGAGGAGATACCTGCTGTCAGAGGCCCAGGAGAATGCCGCACCAGTGGGGGAGAGACCAACTAGTGAGGACACCAACTGGAGGAAGGAAGGAGCTGCTCTCATCAACCTGCTCCACCCTCACCATACAGGTGCTGTATATTGTTGTGCCAGAACTCCTTCACACTGGGTATCCACAGATGTTTTTTTTCAGTAACCTTAAGACTCCTTACATATTCAGCAATACAAAAGCCAAAAAACATTTCAAACATTACAGGTTGGCTGATTGGATTTATTTTTTATTTTTATTTTTTTATTTTATTGTTATTATTATCATTTTCTTATTTCTTGTAAGAAAATTTTGTATTTTATTTTGTATTCTTGACCTTTACCTTTTACAGTACTTGCTTTTATTCTTGTTTTTTGCACCAAACACCAAGTCAAATTCCTCTTATGTAAAAACATATTTGGCAATAAAACTGATTCTGATTCTGATCAAATTTTTTTCAAAAAAGAGAAGTCTGGAATAAAAACGTCCCTCAGCCACCCCCAATTTAATTAACTGACATACTGACCTACTGACTGATTGGCTGATGGACCCCTAACCCTGTATTGTACTGACGCTTGTGTCCCTCTAGGTGAGGACAGCCGAGTGGCAGATGAGTTGTACCAGAAGGTGCGTGTTCTCTGCTGGGTGATGACAGGGCCATACAACCTGCAGACCAGGACCCGCCATGTCAAGGCCACCTGGAGTCGCCACTGCAACGTGGTGTTATTCATGAGCTCCACGGAGGACCCAGACTTCCCTGCCGTGGGCCTGGGCACTAAGGAGGGCCGTGACCAGCTCTATTGGAAGACGATCCGGGCCTTCCAATATGTTTACGAGCACCATGCCCAGGAAGCAGACTGGTTCCTAAAGGCGGACGATGACACTTATGTCGTGGTGGACAACTTGCGCTGGATTCTATCCAACCACACCCCCGAGGAGCCCATATACTTCGGCAAGCGCTTCAAGCCTTTCGCCAAGCAAGGCTACATGAGTGGAGGGGCCGGCTATGTGCTGAGTAAAGAAGCCCTGAGGAGATTTGTGGAGGGTTTTCAGACCAAGGTGTGCACGCACACCACCCCCGTAGAGGACCTAGCGCTGGGGCAGTGTCTGGAGAAGATGGGGGTCCTGGCTGGGGACTCCAGAGATACTTTGCAGCGGGAAACCTTCCACCCGTTTGTGCCAGAGCATCACCTAACTGGCAAGTTCTCCAAGAGTTTCTGGTACTGGAGCTATTGTTACTACCCAATTGTTGAGGCAAGTCCCTTCAAGTCTCTGTTTCATCCTTGAGCTAGTCACACCGCACAGTGCAGTGAAATTGCATAAGTTGTTCAACAGCTGTGAAATGAAACAGATTTGCTTCATACCTGTACTCAGCACCTTTCAGAAAAAATGGCCCCATTACTGATCAGACAGACTTCTTTGGTTAGACAGACCTCCTCTCTTCTTAGTTTTGCTTCTGTGAATGGATCAGCCCTAATTAGAAAGGTAATCCCTTCTTTTATTTTGAAATGTAGGCACCTTTATTGTAACCAGGAAGAAGTGTAAAATGTACACAATAAATATTTTGCTTTTGATGAATAAAACAGAATGTAGGTGTTGCTGTAAAGGACACATCAGAGGGAGAATGACTAAATTAATGAATATTTGATCATCCGGCCCATTGAGAATTCCCTGCATGACCTTTGCATAGAAAGAGTGAATAGAAATAGAAATGAGCTTGATGCTTAAGTGTATGATTGCAGCGGAGACAATGTCCTGTCAACAAAAGGAAAATTGGTCAATTTGTTACTGACGATGTGGGTAATTTATTGTGCTTTGCAATTAAAATGAGGCAGGTCCATTATTGATCCTGTCAGACAGTGACCGCCAGGGTATATATGGCAATAGGCCTGGTGTAAACAAGCCACTTTGTCCTGGGTCTTTGTAAGGGAGACAAGAAAACAAATCTTATCTTTAATAACAAGGTAATTATATACTTCTATTAGAAGGCGCGATTGGAAAGTAAGGTTTTTAGAGCTGTCATCACATGTAGATGAATAAAAAGCTAATAATAGATGCTGCGTGTAGCCTTTAATACATTGATATATCATTGTCAAATGAATTGTGATACATTGGTCTCATTACGGAAAAACAAACGAGATCACGGGTGAGACAATTGATAGCCTCTAACGGCACTGATATGGTTTGATCTAGCGTTTCTTAACATTCAGACCACATTTCCCATAAACCCAGGTGCTTCCTGTCACAAAGAGGTTGTTGCTACTCCCCCCCCCTTGCTGGTGTTGCGCTTTATGCGGGTAAACATGTTGGAAGTGATTTTTCCATTAGCCTTTCACTCCTCCCACCATCTGTCTTTGTGTGAAACTGTGTGAAATCTGACCCGGTGGCAAATGCAGTGCAGAGGCCAGTAGAGGCTGCCAGTCTTACCAGGAATAGTACCAGGAATAGTCTTGTTTGTTTACGGTACATATACTTCTGTCTGGAAATCGATGTTAAAAAAATTGATGTTAAAATGCTATTGCAGCATGTGCTATAATGTAGTTGGAATATATGTGTTGATCTTTTTCTAACCTCTGTGTGTTTGCATGTGTGGTCTGGTACTTCCTCAGGGTCCACAGTGCTGCTCTGACCTGGCAGTGTCCTTCCACTATGTGGAAGCGGAGCTGATGTACACACTGGAGTACTACACCTACCACCTGCGAGCCTATGGCTACAGACCCCGCTACCGACCCCCTCTACCCCAGGGTCTGGGCCTCAGCCTGCTCTCACAGACAGCCATGACCGCAGGACTTAGAGGAGTTGAGGACGGGACAGGAAGAGGGAGTCACACAACCCCAGCCAGCTCTGTCAGTGGAAACCAAGCCAAAATGGAGACAGAGTCAGGCAACGTGGAAAAAGACAATCTAAACTCATCCCCCTTTGACAACAGGACTGCAGTCACACAGGACAGGCAGAACTGATTCGAACTGCGTCTGAATGTATTTTAACTGTGATTGATGTGATTGAATCTATATAAGGAGCACTCGTGGCCATTTTTACTCGTGATGGGTGATATAGGCTGTAGTAGCGAGCACAAGGACGTTACACTTGACTGTGAAGGAGAACTGTATTGCACAGTACTTTCCATAAATCGTTTTCTTCTGTCAGTGCTTCCTTGATTCATTGAAATGTTTTTTCCAGTCACTATAACACTGTAACTGTATAGTAGAGTGGGTGGTTAAAACTTGATTCAGTGGCAGTTCCTGGTGGCTTGGATATCTATCTATCTATCTTAGCTTACTTATTTATGACACATATTAACACTGTCACAGATGTATATTTAGACTGAGGAAGGAAGGGGTTTATTAAAAAATTGAATATTATTTTGATTTCTGTCATTCTTACAAGTAGAATCTGATCTGAACTGATATCAGTATTATGAAAAGCTGTTATCACTCCTTATTCTGACTTTTTCAACGAGAACGTGCTTGAGAACGTTTGAGAACGTTTTCAGTGCATTTGACATTTCTTCAAAATATTTGAAATATTTAGCCATTTCTCTTTATAGATGTGTCTTTTCTGATTGTTTTCAGTTAGTTTTAGTTTTAATTTCATTTTGACTTTTTGATACATCATGCAAAAATGACTGTTGAATTGCTTGAGCATTTGTTTCTGTTTGTCTGAACCACAGTTTTTCTACATGAATTCTCAGTGTGTTTCAGTATTAAAGACAAAAACTTTTTTAGAAAATTTAATTTTCATTACCTTTAAGTGATATGAGATATAAGAGGAGCATCTTTGAAACCCCCATATGTCTAATGCAGCTAGTGCTTCTGTTTAACAAACTGGGTGTCAGCCAACACAAACATTGAACACAGTACTATATGCATAACTCCAATGAATCCCTCTTGCCATGACATTTTATACTACCCAACAATAAACATTTTAGTGGGTGTGATGAATCGGCACTATCTGCAATGTAGTTGAGCTTTGAGGCTCACCCATAAACAGCTGCAGCAATAATCCAACAAAATGTTAAATTAATAAATTATTTACAAAAATTATGTTTATTTAACTTTGGAGAAAAGATTACTATGGTAAAGAAATAGATTGTATCAGCTGTTACTGTTACTTATGTTTGTCTTCAGATAAAACTATGATAGATATAGTTATCAGTAGCTATCATAATCCATCTGGCATGTATCAGGCCTGTTTTTCCATAAGACATTTAGTTAGTTGTTGTTGTTTTTGTACTCTGTGATCTTCTGTTATCTCAGCCAGATGAAAGAGTTGGTTCAGTATGAATGTCTATAGCCCCCGACGAAACCTGGAACAAAACACAATTATACAGATATAATCAGTTCTTTTATAATCATGTTTTTTAAATGTGTACAATCTTACTTTAATCCAGTATGGAAAAGGATAGCTAGATATATTTGCCTAGATATATTTGCCTATTGTGGAAGAGGGAATTTCAAAATGTAGTCAATTGGATTTGCAGTGTAATGACATATTGAATCAAAAAAAACTTGAACCATCTTCAGAAGCCCGGCTATTCAATAGGTTTTACCCATTACCCAGGAAGAGTGTGAACCTTACTTTGCAAGATAGTGTAAATTGGGTGATGTCCCATCTGTTGAGAGAAAGACAAGAGGCACTCACCTCAGTCTACACTTGTTGAGGAGAATGCCTCTCCTCTTTGGGTAGTCTTTCCTCCAGGGACCATTATCTGTGAGAGCAGACATCAAAGGGATTGTGCCATAAAGAGCCATACTCCATACAGGGAACAGAGGGTAAATTTAAAGTCTGAAGAAAATCACAAAAAAATCAAATACCCACAACAGCCCATAAGCCACACTCACCAGGGTCTGAGTTTCTCCGTCCCATAAGACCAACAAAAATGTCATTCATCTCTCCTGAGAAGAGGGATGAGAGTATCATTAACTGTTCAGATGTTTATATAGACTAATTCTAAGATGACAACCAGTTATATCAGTAGTAAATTAGAAATGTCTTACTTTTTAGTGGTGCCTTCATAGCATTTGCATCTGACAAAAACATAAATCATTTTAGGAGAAAATATATGATGACCTGCTCAAATCAGATGTCACATTCCAAATCTTTTTTATATGAGGCTTTTCATTTTTGCGCATTGAGCTACTGCTTTTATCTTTCCGTTGAAATAGCCTATTTAAAAGTAAAATCCTTCAAATCAAATGATATTACCCGAATACGGCTAGCAACAAAAAAAAAAAGATTATTAGTTTTCATTCCGTTCAATCAGTCCACTCATCACCACATGTAAGAAGAGAGAACTCACCGGCGCTTCTTCTGCCCATCAAACCCACAAAGCTGTCGTAATCCAAATCGCTATACCTCTTCAGAATGCCCCGCCGGAGCTCACCGAAACCTGTAGTCTGCTGAAATGATGAAAGGGAAATCAATCACAGTTTCTGTTTCGGGAGCAAAAAAACATTCTGCTTTTACGCGCCAGGAAACATACATCTGAAGTTGATCTGCGCGACCCGGGCTCCTCGCATCTGGACTGGCTGCAACGGAGTTTCATGACGAGGAACAGAGTCACCAGCAGCAAACCTCTTCTCATCTTCTTTGCACCACCTGTGCAATAATGTTTACTGTTATCGTGTTTTATTTGGCTGTTTCCTTGTGGACAACGGAATTTGATGCATTTGTTGAAAGGAAAACTGTGTTAAACTAATATTATAATTCCTCATTTTGATCTAACCTCAGTCTGGAGTCAGGTGCAGTCAAAGCGCCCTTTCACTAGCGATCCTACTGTACCTGTTGCGCATAAGCTGCAGTGCGCTTGGTGCGTAAAAGCGCACGGCAAGTTTTGGAGAGATATAGTATATTAGTGAGGCTTATTTTTTATAGTAATCTATTAACTCTTGCTGTTTATATCGTTTTGCAAGAATTAGTCATATTAAAGGAGACGAAAATATTGTTTTGCGCGCGTGTTGCCTCTCCAAATAGTCATAGTATGCAGTATATCCATCTCTCGAGAAAAGCATGGCAACAACTGATAGAAATAAAATTGTAGTTAAAAATGTACTTTTACCTGTTTTCTGTCGAGCTGATAATTTGGTGTTAGAGGTAACGGCGCGCGTCCTGGTGCGGAGCGGTGAGGGGACACAGTAGATCCTGCAGGGAGATCCGGTGAGGACAAAGTGAAGCGTCCAGCCTTTGGGTTATTAAATAATGGCCAGCTACCTGCGTAACTCCAATCAGCAACTGAAGCGTAGGTGGGGTATCAGGTCTTATATCACGTTTTGCTCTAGGCCTTCTCTATACACTCGAATTGATGATCAGTGTGATGCGCACAGCGCCTGCCTTCCATTCCCAAAAAAAGAACACCGTGATCTAACCTACGTCAGAGTCCCTTTAAGTTCGTGGACACATTCAAGCGCCTGTCTGTGGAGCTGTTACATTTTTCTTGAATATGCTTTTAAACGGCATTTGGCTTTGAGTAAATGGAGTTGCTGTTACTGGCAACAAGCCCCTAACATTTTACAATCATGTACAAAGCATAATTAGTATTTGATCGTAGCTAATGAGTCAAAACCTAAACTAGTCTGTCTCGTTGAGTCTCATTCGACTATCTTCTTGTCAACAGCGTAAACGTCTGACAAGCTCCTCAAGGTGCCTTTTCCACTCCACTTACCAATTGACATGGCCATTGTCAAGCTGCTAATCTTCTTAGGAAGTCATTATACAGATAGCATCTGCCTCTGCATGTCAGGGTTGGGTTAGAAGATGTATGGTTGTAGATACACATCATTCAACTGTGTTCCTGCATTTGATTGCCTAAAACCCATCCGTACAGAAACAAAATTTGTATCCACCGACATCTATATGCATGTTGTCTCAAATGTTTCTAGAGAACACTGATTGTTCGGGAAAATAATAGTTAGAATAGATTTCAAATGAATGCAAATGCAAATTAAAAATATTTGACACAAGACCACAACTGACCATACAGGGTGGTAAAACCAATTCAAGCAGGAAACAGATGTCACGATTGAGAGTAACCAATATTCTCAGAGTACAGCCAGTGCGGATAACACTCTTTTCTCCCTGAGATGCCAAGTTGTCACGCACAGACATGACTGCAGACATTTGCAATTGGTTGGACAGACAAATCCTCATACTAATATTGACACAATGATTGACACGCGCATCTCTGTGACTTTCAAAGGGTCTTTGAAATAATTTTTTTTGGGGGTGCTAAATTCTCTCTTAAACGGCTCTGACAGGCGTAGAGACCAAATGTCTATCTTGTAAGATTGTGTGACCCTTTTTAGACGTAAGCAACCGTGACGTCATTGAATTCTATTTGCGCTCTGACATAGTAGAAGGACGATTTTTTATAGTAAATCAATTCCCTATCCTTGTGCTACATGTGTGGGGGCATAACAAAAAAACTTAGCTCTTTTGTGCAAGGAAAGCAATCACTAGATGATCTTGAAAGCTGAACTGATGCATCTTATCTTGCTGGAACTGAACATCCAATCACTAATAATCTGTATACTCAAGTTTGAAGCACACCATGAAAAGTCTACATCATACCTCTACAATGAGATAGTAAGATAGATGCCACATCAGCATGCTGAAAGCAACTAAAACCATATGCTCACACCAAACCAATTTTTTTTTTATTGCAATTACTGAAACAATTACAGTACAATTTGTGTTTATGGACATATTTCAGAATGCTAAAGAGCATGAATATTTCAGTAATGCAAAGTTTGCTATAACAGCTGTGAAACAGGTTGGGTGAACTAGATATCAATGGCTGTAGCCTCGGGAGATTGAGGCCTGACAGGGGAGGGTATAAGGCCAACAACAGACGGCCAGGCAGAAATCCAAAGGCATTTCACAAAAGGTTAACACTGCAATGTTTTAGTAATGACCTCCCGTTTCCATATTTGTCTCGATCCTGTGTGTAGAGGGGAGGGGGGTTGCAGCAGTGCAGGGGTCCCGGTGGGGAGATCTGACAAGTGGGGAAGTCATTAATTGCATTTTTACATTATTGATGACTGTTTTTTCCTCCCTCTTGGTAATCAAAGCGGCCCTCTCTGTGGACTAGCAGAGAGCCCTGGGGGAGACCGCCGGGGGCTGTTTACCCACTACATGCATTGGCAGGGGAAGCTTCTCTTCCAACCCAAAGGCGTTTGGAAAAGGCCTGATCGTCCCAGTATACATTACACGCCGCACTGCAGGAATTTATGTGAATTTATGTACAGTGGCATTGATTTCATTCATTCGCTGCTCCTGACACCCTGAATGGTTGTACCTAATGACAACCTTTTATTTCCGTTGGCCTGTGTTTGTACCTGAATGCATTCACAACTATCCAACAAATAAGGAATAATGGAACACTGCTTTGTGATATTGGACGTACAAAGATCAAATGTAGAGGCGTTTGAGATGAACTTTTCTTAGGTTTGAGGTCGTTGCAGCTCGGGAGGACTGAGGTGATTACAAGAAAACATATAATCTACTTTTCCCCTGACAGCTCAGCAGGAGGTTAATGGCTGGCTCAGTAACAGCAGGTAGCCTATGGTGGCTATAGGCGGAGCAGTATGGGAAGAGACAAAAGACTGCAGACACATGTGTCATTTTTCCAGGAAGTTGGCAGGAACAATAGCTTCATATCATTTTTCAGAAGAGTTAACTCCTCGAAAAAAACCCACTTCTGAAATCTCTCTCAATTCATTCTATCAAGTTTACTTTCTCTGCTCATCGCCATTCATCTATTCAAGCATTTCTCGAGTGTGTTTTTTGTCTCTTTGGTCTCCCTTTTTGTATACTTTTTGAATACAGCATCCCAAGTGACTTAATGGGCTGAATAGAATAAGTAACCTTGCCGTGGAACAGAGATGAGGAAACATGTTGATATGACTGCAGAGTTATTTGTATACGTTTATTTGTGTGCAGGCTGTAGAAAGTCACATAAAGTTGATAACACACGCCTGTAAACAGTCTGAGTTCGTTGGGAAGTCCATGTAAGGGCATGATAATACAGACTCATCCTTCAGTGTACAGGCTTGTATCCGCTGGAGGAGAGCAGCAGATAGGGCCCGGAGTACAGTCACACTGTTATCCCTCTCCTCTCTCTCTAATGGAGCTGCCAATCATCCATTTGTGCAGGCTTTCATGGTCTGAGAGGGAGAAGATAAAGTAAGTTCACCCTGGAGTAGAGAGGTGATGCCACAGCCCTTATATGGGGAAGAAGTTATGAAAGAGTGAGTGAGAGAGAGAGAGAGAGAGAGAGAGAGAGATGGCAATGATGTGCATAGAACTTGCAGAAAATATAGCTATATTTGTATACTGACCAACGGTGGATGCACAGCTTGGAATAGCTGGCCAATAGGTCCAGAGGGGATTGGTTTCTGGTGTGAACAGCAACAGGAAGCACACAATCCCCAGCCATCCCCGCTGTTCGGCCGTTGCTTGTGGCGACGCGAAGACGGAAATAATCCGACCTAGAGGATTCCAGGCCTCTCCCTACCTCTCCCTACGAAGACACACCTGTCAATAATTGAGTTAATAGGCTGTAATCAAATGGAGGGAATTCAACTTAGGGTCCACTTGATACTCCTCCTTGGGGCATGCGAGATGACTTTGATGGGTGCAGTTTTTTCCCCCCTCCCTGATCTCTCTGGCTCGCAAGTTCTTGAGGTGTCACTTCCATCTAAATGTTAATTTGAAGGCTGTTTCTTTAAGACTGGCATGGATGCTGATGGGCTTTGAAAGTCCATTTACATTGGAACATGTCGGGTGTGTGTGCACGCCTAAGCTGTAGCATTCTTGTTTTTCAGTGTTTCCCAGAGAGCTCCCAAAAGTGCTTTTTTTGGGGGTTCGCTTCCTCTCCTCGTCAAAAGCTTTTTGTCCGCTTTAATCTTCTCTCTGCGGCAATGGTTGCCAGCGAAGCGCAAGTGAAGAAAATAAGACACTCTGATGCTGTTTAGGCTCTTGAATCTCCCTTTTTTATGTCAGGGAACAGTTTTGGTCCCTCTAGTAACAATGTTGCCTATTTTGTGCTCATCATCCAGTGAGAATGGCGTGTACTAGAGATATGAAGATACATTAGCATCCTGTTCATCGCAGGGGCAATCACTGTCTCTTTCCTTTGTCCTGACTAATGCATCTATTTGTTTGTGGTCTAGTCGATGAAATGGATGCAATCAGACACTTGAGGTGTGTCTTCAAGGATAGAAATTGTCTTTCTATTGTCAGGCAGTGCAGGATTAAACTTGGGGCATGGTAACTTTGAAACAGAACTTTGTTATCAGATTTTTTAAATATACTTTGCTAAAGTCATGGATATTAACCTTTTTGATTTTCAGTGGAGCGCAGCCTCCTCTTTTCTCCTGTGGACAGATGTCTAGGGTTTGATGTTTGAATGTGTTGGTGCCTTCATGTTCAATTTATTTCCTCTGGCATTTGATCATTTCTCTGCCAGCAAATCTCCAATCCACTTCTTGGCTATTAACTGTCAGAAGTACACACAGCTTTTTGTTTCTGTTTCAGTATTTTGTCCTTTGGCATTTAACCCACTGTTTGCCTGTTGGCACTGCAGCTAGGGAGGCAGGGATCTCTTTTGTCTGAGGACGTCTCAGTTAAATGTCATTGCGCACCTAGGCATGAATCCTCCACCTCCACCTGCTCATCACCATCACTTACATTCTCATACCGGTCCACACAGCCAAGGATTTGTTGTTGTTGTTGTGAGAGCCTTGATAAAAAAAGACAAATGCTGATCCAGTTTGGCTTAAGGTTGCATTTTATGGCAGACAGAAACAGCCATGATTAGAAATGAAATCTATACAAAAAACGAAATACAGATGTATAAAATATGATATAGTGAAATCTGTCAATGCAGAAATTGGAACAATAAAAATGAACAGAATTCAACAATAATGCATAATTAAGAAAAGATAAATAATACATTCCCTTATTTGTTTATTTGTTTATTTCATTTGTATTTCCTGCTCCATAATGTGCTTAGTGGGCGTGGTGTCCGCGGTGACTCAGACAATCAAACTAGGAGTTCACTGACTGCAACAGCTAATGAAGATTCAATTATGGTTATGGGAAGTGAGCGTGAGGGGCGTCCAACCACAACTGTATGAGATCAGGCACAGTTGACTAGAAACCTCTTCCGTAATTCCCAAGAAACCAAGGGGTCCACCTCTGTTCACTGAAGTTACGCATTACTGTCCCTACAGGGGAAAGCAGGTGGTCAGGTCCTCTGCAGCGGACAAACCTCTTAACTCTCTGGATATTGCAGCGCTCATCATCAACTGGCCAGGCTTCTTGGCAGTGGCCGACTTTAAGTGTGTTGTCAGCCAAGTAAGACAAATCCAATCGAACAATCCACCGCAACAATAACCCACCAATAGTGTGTTTGATTGACGCAGCCTCCTTATCATACATGGGGAAATTAAAGAACTAAGTGGAAATGACTAAGATGCATGTGTGGTATGTGTGTGTGTGTGTGTGTGTGTGTGTGCAAACTCATAGAAACCCTTGCATGCAAGTAATCAACACACCTTCATCCTCATCATCAGGGGTTAAATCTCTGTGTTGTCTTGGTGTAGCTGCAGGCTTTCAACCTGTTCCTTTGTCTGGTCTCTTCAAGCGTTCTGTTAGTGTGAGATCAGAAAAGCCACTGAGCTGCCAAATGATTGTTTTTTTGGTGACTGGGAGACCTCGCTGCCCACTCCCCGATGACGCAACTGCCATTGAAATCGCTGGCACTGAAAAGTGTGTTCTTCTCTGGCACCACCTCGAGAGCAGAGAAACCTGGAGCGCTTTTAATCAACCCTCCTGTGTTGAATCCGGCGTGACCAAAAGCGCCAGAGTGTGACATGTTAAGGGGGTGGCTGTTAGGGCTCGGGGTAGGCTGACGGAGATGCTACATGGGATCTGCAGCTCATTATTGTAGTATTGTAGTTGAGCTTCAATCGTATCTGAATGTGAGACTGACTGCGCCCCAGCATGACCTCTCCCTGCTGCTTATTGCATTCTGTCATGCCTGCTCATCAAAAATGTGTCAATAGGGATTGTGAAATCGCGGGGATCAGGGTGCGTGGCGTAATAACAGAGACAGAAATTGGAAAAGCACTAAACACGCCGCGATTGCATTGTGCACCCTCTGATGGAATTTGAGCATGTGATATCAGGGTCTTTGCAGGGTGTTACTCTGTGTGTGTGTGTGTGTGTGTGTGTGTGTGTGTGTGTGTGTCCATAGGCAATAATGACAACAAATAATGGACACACACGCAGACAAACTGTGCATGCTTTATTAATCTGAGAAGTGACAGATACCCATGAGACACTGCAGAAGATTTCCCATGCCAGTACCGGAAATACTATAGGCCAAATTGATCTGTGGGTCAATCTTCCTAGGCTCTTTTCCATAGCAATTACCTCAGTCATTTCCTGGTGGCTTGATTAAGTCCTTTGTTCCTCACTTTGTTCCTCACTCATTAGGTACTATGTTAGATACTTGACAAGCTATTACAAGTTTGAGAAGTTATAACACTGCCCATCGGCTACTCGTGATTGCAGAAGTTGGAGACAATACACACATTATCCTTTACATCATGCTTAGATTATTACTTATCGCCTCACGTTATAGATTGCCATGACGACCTGTATACCAGACAGGCCCAAAGGTGACGCCTGCGTGAAGGTAATTTCAGAGACAATAAAAGCTTTGCTATGAATGACCCCTGGCATTTCTCCGCTTCGCTCCATCTCTTTCCACAGGAGACCAAGTCAATGAAAAACATTATTCATGGGCAACCCACCTGATTCGCTGGCTCCATTACCTTCAAGAAACACTGGTTATTGCTTTCACGGTGTGAAGGGTCAGTTATTGATCAATTCTGACAGATAAAAAGAGTTGTGTTCCTCTTCAAGGCGAGGAGCTACATCACCTATTGACAGGACCAGCTCACGTCTTCATTGAAATGCTGCCGCTGTTAGCTGAAGTGAAGCCAAGGCTGCTTGATGCTACACCGCTTGGCAATGGCAGAATTGCTACAGGTTGTCCAGGTTTGACCATATGGCAGGACAGCGGTTGACTTATGAATTTACAACCTTAGCACCGTGATGCTGCCAGCAGCGCCAGACGACTGTGGTTTCAGCTTAGCGGTTCCAGGGAACAAGAACAGAACCGACTGTGTTTTGGGCTTGTTAAAGCAATAAGCCCATTAGAGGCTTTACGGTGATTTTAGAACAGCTATGAGGCATTGTTAGGCACCACGCAGCACGGGTGGGCTCGAGTGGCTTACTGGTGGAATGAGAAAATAATTCACATTTTCAATAAATTGCATATTTTTTTAAATCGCTCATTTTAATTAATTTATTGTTAATAATTGTTGTTCTTCCACCAAGCAGTCTCTTACCGTACGGCTTTGAGTATGACACAGCAAATCAGAACAGAGGGCTGTTTTGTAAGTGCATGTGCATGTGCATGTGCATGTGTATGTGTAAGTGTATGTGCATGTGTATGTGTATGTGTATGTGCATGTGTATGTGTATAGTGTGTTTTCGTCTATGCAGTGATCACTCAGGAGGAGACGGCATCCTGCTGATTGTTCCGAGCTGTGTTCCATGGAGCCACAGACACACAGAGAAAACACCCACACACACACACACACACACACACGCACACACACACACACACACACACACACACACACAAATATGCTCGCACACCCAGAAGATTGATGGCCCAGGGCTCTCCTCTGTAAGTGACAAGTGCCATCCATAACGGGCAGGCCGGGGCTGGTAAAGTGATTAGGTTCATAACAACACAGTGTCCTGGTAAACACAGCTGGCACCACGTCTGTCACGCCAGACATGAAGGTAAATCGCTCACTCTATGTAGAATTATGGACGGTTGTTTCAGGTTGGTCGTAATGTAGAGGGCTGTCAGCGACATGGGAGATGGGTTGACTATGCCTTAATTCCACCTCACTTGCTGCAGGAACAGTGACTGGCTGAACCAGTGGATGTCTGCGAGCGCTAAGTATGATGGGAGAGATAAAAGGCTGGACCGCTGATAAGATAATAAGTACGCTTGGAGTCTGTTGTGAGCATCGAAAACACATTAGAAGCTTATTTATACATTTTATATATCACAGGCATTATAAATGATGAAGCTAGTATGGGAGTATAATGACTTTGTTACATCCTGTGGTTATAATGATGCACAATTTGACAATATAATCCCTGCACTACTCCACGTGTTACTGACATGAAATTGCCAGTAGTTTTCTTGACATTGTGTTTTCTTTGGCGATACGACAATGTCAACATTTTATGTCTTAATTTTAAGTTAGTGGAAAGGAGGCAAATATAATGATGGACACAGGAACTGGCAAACACAATGATGAGTTCTGTAATTTTTTGTAAACTGTACTGATAATCTGGATATGACGCGTGGTTTAATTTGATGTGTTGAACTGGAAAGCTCTAATAATAATTGGGTTTTTGAATTTGCTGCAACTGGGAGTAGCCTGTCTGAAATATAATGCTTTGAGGAGAACATCATCTTTTCCATTGCTTATTGTAACTCTTGCTACTTTGTATATCAGCAAATACAATCCTAATGGTTTGTTCTTCTCTCTCAACTTACATTGCACTAAAGAAAAACACTCATTTTCTAAATACAAACCTTTTTTCTTAAAACAAAACAAACAGAATCTATAACCCATTTAAAAAAGAATATATATATTTAAAAAAGGGGGGAAAAAAAGACAAACACACTCACAAACACCAAATCACATATCAACCATACAAACACATGTACATATACACTAAGATACATGTACACGTGTACGCGCTTATGCCAATACATATACACATATATAATAAATAAAACTAATAAAAAAACTAAAGTATATATTTCGACATCAACATTTTCCCCATATCTATTTGTCTTTCTTCTCCACCCTCATTCATAAATGTTTGTATTTCTGAGTCTTCATCATGGTTTGATACACAATATTTGTGATGAGAGTGTGAAAGTGCGATAGAGCTTGGAGCTTGGAGACCTCGGGAAAGCGAGAGAGAAAGGCGTCAGAAGAGAGAACGATAATTAGCGAGTGGCTGTCACAACAGGATCCTGCTGAATGACAACATTATTTGTTTCCTTCCATCAGTAACCCATCCTCTAATTAAAAGTGGCGCCCTATCTTTCACATTACGTCCGATGTCTGACCGTCAGCCTCAGTGTCACCGTTTCCCCCCCACCTCACCATCAATTTCATCACCATCACCCTGGGGGTTTACATTGCATGTATTGAGGGAGATTTAAATAGAAAATACTTAGGACATCTGTGAGTCACAGTGCCTTATGGGTAATCACAGCAAGCCACTGTACTGTATGGACAGTAGTAGATCCAGGGAGTAGTATACACTGTTTGAGTGGAAGCTTGAATACCAAGAGCGTTTCGTGTTGAGGTTGAGGTTTGCGGCACACGCACAACACTACTGAATGCCTTATTTGAATTTTTGTTGTGTTTTACTGTGAAATAGTGAGTAAAAATGACAGTTGAATAATGTTGAATAACACTATGAGCTTGACCAGACCACCTTGAAGTCCTTGAAGATATTTGTTAAGAAATCCTTCCTTTCAACAACTGCACATTTTATCGAACGGTCTCTATTCAGCGTTCGTATACGTTCAGTTAGATTCACTCCTGCTGCCTGTACTGACTGACATGAGCGCCAGCGCCAGAGAGCATCTTGCCCTGACCACCCACTCGGCCATGAAGGATTCCAGATCATTCTCTCCACAATGGCGGCTTTTGTCTCTGCCTGCTGCCATGCCAACACAAGCCGAGCCACCCAGCTGCTGTCAGATCTGCCCTCGAACTACTAAGACGTTACTAAGACATCTACCGAGCACGACAAATTGGACATCTGTCATTTTAGAGCCTTTGAGGATGAGTGTAGTCGACACAAGCTGCAGGTATACGCACCTATATTAATATTGTATGAGCGCCCCCTTACATCCGGATCTTACCTGAAGGTTCCTGCTTTATTGACGCCTGACTCAGAGTGTGAGTTTGGTTGAGGACCGACTGAATTGAGTTAGTCAGAGGACCGATTCCCTCTTCCTCCCGTCTTCCTCGGATGCCTGTGCCTCTGCGTCGTGAGGTTGCGGCAGACATGCTACAGCAAAGTGAGCATCGATGAATGTTTGTCACAGCGGGACGTTGCCTTTCGCCTGAGCGGGGGGGGGGGGGGGGGAGACACAGTATAAGAAAGACAGCGAGGAGGAATGAAACCGAGGTAGACTAGAGGAGGCATTTGGATGGAAAGGGGGGGGAGTAGGGGCTGAGAAATCTGATAGGACTGAGCAACTATTTTCTTCTGAGATGGGTCTTGCGTAATTGGCAGTCTGCAGGCAACCCTCAGGGAAGATTACAAATAGGTTCAACAGGCCAAATAGGTAGAAGAAAAAAATCGTGTTCTGATGTTGACTTTTGACATGTGGAAACGAGTGGCACCGCGTTATCTCCACCCCGATGCCTTGGTTTGACTTGTGGTTTGACTTGCGAAGGAGTCCTCTGCTGTTTCATTGTGCTGCTACTGATCTCATCGCTGGGTCTTCAGATGTTGCTCGGTGACCAGATGCTTGAGGTTGTTCGCTCGTCATCTCCTTATTTTCTCAGTGACTCGTTGAAATACAGTACAGACCATGTACACAGTTGTAGTCGGTGGCATCTATGTGGTCGTACGATGCCTCATAAAAACGGATGGCTGCTGTGACTTTTTATCTCTAGTTTGTCCTTCCCAATTATTTGGATTGTGTTTGTTTGTCTTTTGAAGTGTGTTTGCGGTGTCCGTAATCATAACGAACAGTCATTCTATGAGTACTGTGTATCTGGGTTAGGTACACACTCACCTCCCCCAGCGATGCAATATGCAGGATGTTGTTTTCATACTAGTACATAGATGTTGACAGGTACAGTACAGGGCTCGGTTTCATAACATTATACAATATGTATGAGGTACAGTTTGCATCTACTAGCTCCTGGAGAAGAGTCAACTTTGTGCAGTTCAACAAGTTTCACTACAGTTTGCAGTGCGGCGGTTATAATTATCAATCCAATCTAATTATAGGTTATTATCCTGTGAGTAATTTATTGTCTTCCTGAAAGCAAGGATTTTTAAAATGGACATTTATTGTTTGTTCATTTTCAGACTGTCAATATCTTTCACTTGCTAATCATCATCAATTAGCGCAACGATTAGCAGGCTTGATGTTCACAGTTAATGCTTTGAATGCTGCAGTCAGTATTCTAGTCAATATTTGAGTCAACCAGGTGAGGTGAGTGGAGTAAATGGAAATCTCTTGTTTGCTGAGCTTACCGTATCCCAGAGAGGAATATGTTATCTTAATGAGATTAGAAATGTCTGCGCAAAATTGAACTTGAATTCAATAAATTCATTAGCAAACACAGACTTTTCTATAACAAACTTCTACTGTAGAGCCTGCTTCATCCAGCACAGACACATCGCCTCCTCTTCTTCCAATTAGTTTGGATTTTTCCCCCTGAAGCTCTGGACTCAATAAGTTCATTAGTGTGTTTGGTCCAATAAGAGAAGCACTGGCTTTAGTTTGTATATTACATCTTCTGTAGCCGCTCCCAGCTCTTGGAACTGTAGTTTCTCATCCATCCTTCCTTCCTTCCTTCCTTCCTTCCTTCCTTCCTTCCTTCCTTCCTTATTCACTTAAACCATTAATTCAATAAGATGTGAGGTGTCTGCCAGGTCATCTGTTGTTGTCATGGAAAGCAAAATGGATATTCCTGCTCTCACTGTATGTTAAAAAAGCACTCTCAGACCATGTCCAATATAGTATGTGGGCTTCATACAAATTCTTCAATCTATTCTCTAGCCCCTCATTCCTCTTAGTGTGTGTGTGTGTGTGTGTGTGTGTGTGTGTGTGAGAGAGAGAGAGAGAGAGAGAGAGAGAGAGAGAGAGAGAGAGGCTAAAGTGCATATGCTCAGACAGATATTTCCATTTGGCAAAACTCAGGTGTCTCTGCCTCTCCAGATTCCATTTGAAGTTCCCAGTCTGACCGTCTCTCGCTGCTGTCTGACAAGTGTCACATCTCAATTCATGAAACTGTCTCGGGCAGCCAGTTCTGCTTTTAACAGCTGTTCGATGCGCTCCAGGACTCTGCTGCTTTATGGGCAGTGAAAACATTCCCATGATAATGCAGTGATAAAGAAATGATGGCATGAAAGAGGAGACACAGATTTAATTTTCCATCTGGAAACCTAAACGAGTGTCACATTGATATCACAGTTGTTTTCCACATTGTGGACGATGAATGAATGCTATATGTGTATTAAAAAAAAGAGCCAGAGTTACTATGAATGCAGAATTGGGAACCATCATTTCTGCAAACTAGAATGATTCAAAAACACAAAAAACAAAGCGTGAGGACTAAAGAACGGGGCCTGTATTTCCTTTGACTAACCGATGTCAATCTCCAATGAAGCCACATATCTCAACTAGGCTAACCTGTCTAATTGCAAGGGACTGCAGCAGTGCAGATAACACAACACCGTTTGCAGGTCCATCTTTTAGTCGTGGCATTGGAGATAAGGTTTAAAACGTGCCGCAAAATCCTACGGGTCATTTAGCTTTACGGTGTTTTGAAGACCGTGGCAATAAACACAGCATAGCATAGCAACCACCTGTCCGGCCCGCTCGTGGCCTTTTCCTCACCTTAATGGCTCCGTGCTGTACTTTTATCTGTGATCACAGATCTGAATGGGCGGCTGCACAATATAAAAGCGTTCTCCTGAGGACGATAGCTGCTAATGCACGTAGACCGGTACTGGATGTCCTTGAACATAACAAGTCTTCATCAGTCCTATTATTATATCAAAGTACTGCAGTGTAATATAAGCTTGATATGTATATGTTGTATATAATGGTTGTGATCTGGGCAGGGAGCTTTTACATTCATGCATACAGTACTGCGCCTGAGGATTTCTGCACCTTTATGATCGTAGGACCATCTAGTGGCCGAGTTGTGTACTGTAGTAGACTGAACTGACCAACGGTGACTGCAGGTCAGTCCTCCTCCAGTATCCCCGGCGCTTTCACATTTCTAAACCTCTCAGAAACAATCTCAAAAAGTGACGTCTGATTATTTCCACCAAAACGAGGCTCAGGTGCGCCAAGGCCAGTCCAATCAGATGTGTCCGTTTTGATTGAGTAGAAATCGGCTGTCACTCCTACATTGCCTACCATGATTTACTCGCAGGGCTTGTTTGAAAATGTGGAAACCTCAAATAGTCTGTGAGGTCAGTGGAGGAGGGGGGGGCTGTAAGCATGCCTGAAGCACTCTGGGAGACCCACAGACTGAGTCCCCCGGGCCGTCATGAAGGCAGTGTATTATAGGAAAGCAGTCACGCTCAGCAGACAGGACAATACTGCTCTTCATCACACTGCACAATACAGCACCAGTCAGCTACGCCTCCTCTCAGCCCCGGCGATGACTCGTCTGAGACAGATGGTTCATTAAAGCTGCATTCATCTTTTAAACCCTGCAGTGATATTATAGTTTCCATTAAGAGAGAGATTCTGAACTGAATGGATAAGAGATACTCAGAGATATTCCATAAATTACGACTTCAGATAGAAACTGTTGGGTTCAATAAAACACTGGAGATGTTTATTTCATTTGATGATTTATTGACATTTACTTTTTTCCACCATGGTTTCTCGTGATACCAATAGTATTTACCATAAAGTTTCTTTTTCATTTAAATTACATTTATAATATTTTACTCACATACACATTTATTGTTTGATTTTCTTATTGCAATAAACAAGAGTAGCCAGAATGAGTCAGGTATTGCTACAATTCGCCATACAAACTCTTTATCCCTCTGATAATGAAATTCAAAAATAACTTTATTGGCAAGACAAAACTACACCGAAGCCTCTCCGTCTCTCTCTCTGCTCCAGGAGAGACTGAGGGCGGAATAAGGCTAAGGCTATTAGCCTAAACACAGCTAACATGAAATACCTGCCCAGAAAATAGGAATCTAACATTTATTTCCCTATGAGGATGAATCAGTGGGGATAACCACGATATGAACATATCGAGTACAATATGAACATATCTGTGGGGTTGCTACTTGATGGAACTACCAGTGACAAGATTGCAACACTTTGAATAGGTTGGATCATTGATCAAGTCTGATACAGGATCCAGGATGATGACTCAATCGTCCCCAGTCGAACCAGTGCAGGTTTCTGTCTCCTCTATGGTGATAGGCCACTTAAGTTCCAGGTTGCCTCTGTCTCTGATTGGTGGGGAGTGGGGAGAGAGCAGGTCCCAACACACACTAGAATACATATGGTACACACACCATCAGGAAGGAGAGCGTGGATCCTGGAACAGTAAATCACTCACAAAATGAACTCCACCGAGAAGGTTTTGATCAACAACAAAAAAAATAAAAGCACAACGGTGGAAGCTGACTCCGAGCCAGCTTTTTCTTTAAGTAATGGCGTTGATATTCTCAGGAGTTGCACCTAACCATATTTCTCACACACGGAGAGAAAAAAAAAAAAAAAAAAAGAACAAGAAAAACACAATGCAACACAAAAAGTCCAACTAACGAAAAAAAAAAAAAAAAAAAAGCCTCATGAACAAATCTAGTTTTAATTCCTTTATATCTGGCGTTGTACCCTGTTCCCCAAGCAGAGGTTACCATAGTAATAAGGGCCCTTTAATATGAAGGGCCGGTCCCTAAACCCAGCGACGCCTCCCCCTCCTCCCGCTCTGTCCCCCCTCTCTCTCACATCCCCACCCAGGGCTTCAACTCCTCCATGGAAGAACAGAAAAGCCTGTCAGCCGGCATGCTCCCAATTTACACATGACCCCCCCGGACAACATGTCACAACATGTCACAACGATAACAAGTCACTCTGCTAGAAATTGCTCATTGCATTGCAATATTCAGACAAAGGTAAGACATTAGAGCTCATTGCTTCTCAATGAAAGGGCACAGTGTACATCTCCATCAGAACAGGGTGATGGTTTCAAGGTGTTTCAGCAGGGCGGTCAGTCGGTCTGCCTGTATGTCTGGGGGGGGGGGCGGGGCCACGGTCTCTATATTCAGCACTCATACGGTCATACCCTCGCAATCATCCCACCACCTCCTACTGTTTCCCTATTCCCAAGTACGGTTAGCAACATTTTCCACCTAGAAAAATATTTTTTTTTTTGTTAGTTTTACATGATGTGCGCAGTTGCTTTTATACTTCTGTGTGCTATAAATGCAAACCAACGATTGAAACGTTAAACTAAACCGTCGTCACGTATTCATTGTAAAAAGAAAACAAAATCATGGATGCATTTCATGGCTTTTCAGTTTGTAAAGGAAGGAAGAAGTATTGATAGATAGCCTCTGGGCTGAGGGGCAGCCGGGGTCCTGCTCTGGGTGACCTTGACTGGGTTTCTGGCTCGGTTGTCACTCCAGTTCAGGATCATTTCCCCCCCCACCAATTTATTTTGCTCTCTTCTTTCTCTCTTTCCCCCCCCCCATCCCTCTCAATATCCTGGGGGTTTTAATAGGCAGCATTACGCTTGCTAATGTCAATGTGCCCTCCACTATAGTCTCTACAGTGAACCTTTGGGTGTGAAGGATGGGGGAGGCGAGGAGGAGGCTAGGGCAGAGAGGGAGGGAGGGGTGGGGGGTGTAGGTCGACCCGGTGGTGATGCAGAAGCCTGACCCTGCAGGATCCTAGTGTGAGGCGACGGGGGAGATAAATACGGCGGTGGCGGTACACAGGGTTCATACTTTTTGTCATATCTCACTAATGCCTATGAACTACACTCTCTCCAGCGCTGCGTATTTCCTCACTACCGTACATCCTAAGTGACAGCACAAATATTTAACTTGCCATTTAAAAAAAAAAGCAATCTATCTAAGAGATTGACGGGTTATTCGCTCTGGTCAGAATAGTGATCGTGTAGCAAATGATAACAACAGTACAGTATGTACTGGTGTGTGACTTGTCCTGCGGTGAGGCCTTTCTCCGACTGTAATGGAGGCTGACAGATGTGGGCCCCCCCCCCCAGCCTCGTCTCTGCCGGCGCGGTGTCTATTTTGAAACGCAGATTCGCTCGGGCCTGTGTGTGTGTGTGTGTGTGTGTGTGTGTGTGTGCATGTGTGTGTCTGTGCATGCACGCCACCCCCGGGGGGTCAATCAGTCCACTGACCCGTGCCGGCACCTCCCTCTCACCTCGCCCCTCCAGGAAATGACAGGGGCGTGCAAATCCACCCCTCCCCCCCCCCCCCAACAGTCACTTTTCTGCCCTCTCTCTCTCTCTCACTGACCCCCCCAACCCTACCCCACCCCATCACACGTGTTCAGACGTGGGCGAACCAAAAGTCATGTCGTATCTGGCGAAGGACCTAGTGTTTTAGGACCACACGTTTGCAGAGTGTTGCCTGTGCAGAGAGAGAGAGGAGAGAGAGAGAGAGAGGAGGGGGCGGGGCTTGTACAGTACCGTGGAGGCCGCGTTAATTATAGCGGGAAAAGACCGATGGAAGCAGCTACCCTACTGACGTAACGTTATTGTGTTGGTTTTTTTTTTTGGGGGGGGGGGGTTGGGTGTGTGCATAGGATGAGCGAGGACAGGAGGAAACCCAACGTGGCTCAGCGTGGTAACTTAACACTAGGTTTGGGTTTAGTGTTGTCAGTTTGTTCGGTGGCTATCAAGGCGACCGCGGAGGACAGGTGCCACAGTGCAAGGGGGGGGGGGGGAGGGGGGGTGAGATGCATAATGGATATCTCTCCTCTGCTCGTTCCATCTGCCGATCACTCAGAAGTCTTTGAAATGGAGGGAGACTTTCAGGTAAAAAGGGAGAAAGAGAGATATGCTTCTCCTCCTTTTCCCCCTCGCTTTTCTCTCATCTACATTTAAATGGGTGGATTTTTTTTTTCTCCCCCTATCAATTGCTGTTGATTATGTTTATTTCTTCACAGTGTGCTTTTTGGAGTGGCTGTTCCTGACTGGCCGAGGTCAAAAAGGTGTAGGGGTTTGGGGTGAGGGGGTGGGGGGGGTGGGGGGGGTGGGGGTGGGGGGTGTGTCAGTAAGGGGAGAAGAGGATTGGCCCGTGGGTGGTGCGGATCGGCCCGGGGGCGGGTCTCAGGATGGCGTGGCTGAGATGCGCGCCTTGCAATAGGTGGTGGTGCGGGTGGTGGTGGTGGTGGTGGTGGGCGGGAGCTGCTGCGCGGAGAGCCAGTGAGTTCGAGGACGCCGCGGCGGCCATCGCAGCGGCAACAGCCAAGGGGTTGGGCAAGAGCCCCGCCCCCAGAGCTTTGGTGAGATCCTTAGAGAAGGTCAGAGAAGACTAAAGACGAGGACGGAAGAAAGACGGGATGGGCAAATAAGAGAGGAAGAGGGGAGATGAAGAGAGAGAGGGATAAAATGATTAGTTGCAGGTCAACACATGAAGGGGACAACAGATATAGAACTTCAATTTCATTTCCAGACTCTTCTGATCTGTCATCATGCAACAGGTTTTCAATTGAATCAAGTATTTCCAGGAATAGGAGAGCAACCAAAACCAGAACGACTCGAGGACTCTGCTACGGATTAAATCAACAGGCATGCACCACTCCGAGGCCTCGCCGACCTCCTGCCCTCTGAGCAGCACCGGTTATCTGGCGTGGCGATCTCAGCTAGGAGGAGTCAAGGGTTCAACCGGTGAAAGGTGAGAGGTTACCGTGAGGTCAGCTCCCCTGTGCTTCTTGTGCCGGCTTAGGAGGGGGTTAGGCTTGCCCGCCACGCCGTCCCGGTGCCTTCGACTTGATATGTGCTGCAGGGAGGACGGACACAGACAGGGGGCAGTGTTGGACTGCGTCACACATTGTTCCCTTTTGTACAAACACTTCCACATAGATCAGACAGACAAAACAATTCATGGGTGCTACTGTACTTTTCTATATTTTTAAGTGCTCTTACTGTAAATATTGTGTTGTTTTTTTTAATTGTAAATAGTGTGAACTTGTTGCCCTTTGCACATTTCTATTGAGCATTGCCACTTTTTTGCCACTGCACACCCCGTGTATGTATTACAGAATGTTTGTTGGCATGAAAATAAAGCACATTCTGTCACCTTAAGACCTTCGCTTCTACAACATCTATGTTTCTGAGTAAAGAATCAGATGTATTCTTGAAATATTGACTGATCCATGTATTCTTCCTGCCCGTTGCTCTTCCTTCCTCCCACCTGTTTAAGCTGCAATTCAGAGTTGACCCGCACGTTGCAGATCTCACAGTGGAAGGTGCGTTCCTGAGTGTTGGGGTCCACCGGCCCCCCTCCCTGCTCTCCAATGGGCTTGGGGCCCAGACGGGGGTACGCCTTGATGGGGCCCAGCCCGCTCCGCGCCTCCAGGATGGTTTTGTGTTTGGTGCCTGGAGACAGACAGACACACAGACGGACAGGACAGACAGACAGACAGACAGACAGACAGACAGACAGACAGACAGACAGACAGACAGACAGACAAACACGGATCAGCAGTGACATTAACCGAAATGAAATTACAGAATTAGAGGGTAATAAAATATAATGAAATAATACAGTGGAGATCAATCACTATTTATAACATGGTTGCTGATCTGCCGTATGAGTCATACTGCTTCCACCTGTCTGAGCTGATGAGTCCGGGCAGCATTCGTCTGTAGCTCAAAACGCTGATGGAGAGACTGACAGTGGCAAACATCAGGATGTGAAAGACAGACTCTACAAACAGGACACGGGCGCAGTGTCGACCACCGGCCACTAGAGGGCCGGAGTCAGACAGCTGCTGCAGAGACGTTTCTGTTACGAAACATGTTTGTCTCAACATCTCACCAGTGCAAAAGCTGACATTGGCTGGGGATCTGGAAGATGAACTGAAAGCTATCTCCCCGTGTTGTGATAACCGACTGAGAATGCCCGACGGGGTGCAGCGGGTCGGTTGACACCGGTGAGATCATACAGTGTAAATTGTGTGAAGGAAATGATGTCACCGCTGGTGTCAATATCAGTGACAGACCCTTGAACCCCCAAGGTCAATTCAAGTGCATTAACTAACTATCAAATAAAACAAGTACATGTTGGGGATGTTGCTGTTAAACTGACCGGTACCTACGCGGTCAAGTGGCCACCTCATCAGACAGGTTCAGCAAACAATACTACAACGTACAACTATTTAAGATAGCAAAGATAAGTATGCACATTTGTATGAGAGGGCCCTTGGTGGTCTCGGGGCCCCAGAGTCCTGCCAGTGTGAACCCAGCAGGCTGAAACATTGAAATATTCTGCACGGCAATTCAGAAATAATATTGTATGTATGTATTGATTGAATTGCCTCATTGATATATGCAATAAAAGCAGAATTGACAAGACATTTCAGCTTGTGTTATTTCTGTGTTTTGGTGATCACAACATTTGTATTATTTGACCAATTTCCACGGATATCCTGTACGCAGAGAAACGCATTTTCTTCCCCTTTCAAGTGGTCTGCAGAGCAGCGCACCAAAGGGTTCGCCAAAATACTTTCTTTTTAACTAATCGCATGTTTTGTTCCTTGGCTGAAAAATGCTTCCCCCCCCCCACCCACCCACCCACCCTCCCCTCCCTCCATTCTGCTGTGCCTCCCTAACCTCAAAGTAAAGCATCGCAGTCTCTTTGGCTCCGACTGTGAATTTGAGTCACTCTCTCAAAATCGCTGTTCTTTGAGCCGAGTTAAGGTTACAGAGAGAGAGAGACAGAAAACATCGGCGGGGGAGGAGGAGGAGGAGGAGGAGGAGGTCGGGGGAAGATGGAGGTTGCGGACTCCGCTGGGAAGGGAAGGGGGCTAGAACGAGCGATTTCACTTGTGGATGCATTTCGCCTTTGTTCTGTTTTTGGTCTGACAGCCAACGGCCCCGGCTGGAATTTCTGTCTTTGTAAACTCGCGGTGTGAAGAGACACACAAACAGACGAGGCGTATTTTCAAACCACAAAAATAGACTGAATGAATTGAGAGGACACCGCTGCGTAAATGTTGAGATAACCTTACATACACACCATTCTTCTTCTTCTTCTTCTTCCCTTTCCCCCCCCCCCCCCATCTCCCTTCGCCGTTCATCCTGCGCCACGCATTTGCTATCCGACGTCTGCGCGGCACATGCTTTTATTTTTGGACCCCGGTGAACATGTTTTTGAGAGTGATTGCTTCCAGATCGGGGTTTTTTCTTCCCCTGTTGCATTGGTTAAACTGTTAATCTTTCAGGGGGTTGTGAACCGCGGGGCCCCGCTAGCTTGACACGCGGGGTCATTTTTAGATCTGTTTTTTTTTCATGTATGTATGTACATAACGGATATGCGCTGGTATGCCGGCGTACGGACAGATGTAGTGTAAATTTAGCAGCCGGATAACTTATTCGGGGCTTTCCAGAGCACGATTAAAGCAGGACTTCCAAGAAGCTCCCGGAGGTGACGCCGCCCGTAATGGTTGCCGGTGATTACGCTTTCATTGATTGACACTTTATTTAACGTTAAGAAGCATTCGCTGGCCGCTCTCGCGTCTGGCTGCTCCGGCTGCTCCGAGGCCAGCTACTGACATCAAGGCTGGCCCGGCACACCGATGAGACGTTCAGGGACCAGTTTCTGTATCTGTGTGTGTGTGTGTGTGTGTGTGTGTGTGTGTGTGTGGGCGGGTGTACATGCGCCTAGGGGAGCTGAAACTCCCAAAAATAAAAGAGCGGAGGTTTTTCGGGTCCAGTGGATACAAACAGTGTCCTCGGTGGGGGGGGGGAACGAGGTCACGTGGAGAGGTGAGCTGGTAGGGCATAAAGGATCGGAGCGGGCAGCGGGCACCCCGGGGCCACGCGGAGCCCGGAGAATGTGCGCTCATGTGTGAAACCTGTCGGACAGAATACCGAGGCCGGTTATTGCGGCGAGCTCACCCACATAACAGCCTATTCTTATGTGATTTTAAATCCCTCCACGCGGCGGATACCAGCTTCACCCGACCCGACGAATCGCGAGCGTTCGATTGAAGGAGAGTTTTTTTTTTTTCCTTTAACCCTCCTGATGTCTTCACATTCTGTATACACCTCATGTCCTCTGGGACAAAATGACCCGCCTTCACTAAACCCCCCAAAATAAAGCAGCTTAATTGAATTTTAAACACCAAATCTATTTTGCCTGAAGAAACAATTTGTCATTCACCACAAACTGTGTGAATACCTGAGTTTAACCTCTTCACACTGCATTTATTCAGGAGAATAATCAATCATTTTGACTGTTGGGTCATTTTGACCCGAAGACAATATTAGTACATTTCTTTGTACAGCTTACATGGAAATATGAATAAAGGCAACATTTCACTTTTTCTAATGTTGGGGTCAATCTAGGAAAAGTCATCAAATTTCAAGCTGAAAAAATGTATTTTAGGGGATTTTTCTCTGCTGTTAAACTCAGTGGCGCGTCATTTTGACCCGAAGACATCAGGAGGGTTAAATGATTATGTCTTGGAGGCGGGGCGGGGTGTTTGGTGGCGTTAGCGTTAGCGTTAGCGCCGTGCCATGTGAGAGAACACGCAGAGACAGGTGAGGAAACAAGCATGCGGCCACGGGGCACCTTGACAGGCAGCGGTGCTCGGTTACAGAGGTCGAGCTCAGAGGTCGAGCTCAGCCGGAGTCAAACAGATCAGTTATCTGCTGATCGGTGCTCCGCTCAGCACCCTCATCTAGGTCAGACTCAACCTAAAACACTTACAGGCCTTTTCTTTTCAAAGCCCTGGACCGAGACAGGAAGACTGATGGAAGCCAGGTGTGTGTGTGTGTGTGTGTGTGTGTGTGTGTGTGTGATCAGCTTAAAGTAATCATCTGTGATGTTTGTTGCAACTCTCTGTCACCAGCTGATACAACACAATAGTGATTCCAGCTCTAACCAGTTCAGCTTTTACAGTGGCGTTTCATCAGGTGTCCTGGGAAAAAAATCCTCCGGTGCACAGGAAGTGATGCGTTTTACATCCACAGTTGTTTTGGTAGTTTGGTTGTTAGCATTAGGGCAAAATTTTGGCAAAATTGGCAAATTTTCAAAATCGTTCAATTCGTTATTTAAGCTACAAGAACGAGGAACGTCTAGAAGCGCCAGTTACCATCACATCACTTTCCCGTGAATGAACGGGCCAAATACTTTCCCCAATACTGCGTTCATGAACTGTCCCCTTAAAAAAAAAATATATATATATACTACGTGGTATTCAGTCACGTCCCTCCGCCCCGTCCAGTAACACCGTGTTCAGACAGGTTTGGACCGGTCGTTTTTTGGCGAGCCGCGAGCGAATGTGTCAAGCCGGGCAGGAAGTCAGACACAGGAATGGCGTAGAGCATCCGGTCAATTTCAAAATAAAACAAATTTCAAAATAAAACAAAACAAATAAAATAATCGTTCATTAATCGTAATCGAGGTAAAAGTTTGAAATAATCACGATATTGATTTTTAGTCATATCGCCCACCCCTAGTTAGCATGACTAGCGATAGCCACCACTGGCGGAACAGACGAAGAAGTATGACACCGCAGCATTGGCCACACTGTTTGATTGACAGGCGATCCCAGCAGAGCAGAAACACCACCAGCACCACAAACAACAACATACCTTTGTTGTGAGCCTCGAGCTGCGACAGGGAATTGACAGCCACCTTGCACAGTGAGCAGTACAGCAGCTTCTTGGCCTTGTCCTCCTCCGTCTCCGGGTTGGAGGGGCTGCCGGAGGCCGGGGCCCCCGGGGCTCCTGAAACCGGGGGCCCGGAGCCAGGCTGCTCTGGGTTGTTGGCGCTGCCACTACCGCAGCCCGGGGGGGAGGAGGAGGAGGAGGAGGAGGACGGGGGTATCAGCGGAAGAGTCGGGGTGGGCAGGAGGGGGCACACCGAGGGCACGGGGGAGTCCATGGGCGGGGTGGGCGGGGTGGTCAGAGGAGGAAGGGGCCCGGGGGCCAGCAGGGGCCCATTTAACTGTGACTGGGGTCGTGTTTCATCTAGGGAAAAACAAAAGAGAAAGAGAGAAAACAAATCAATGTTAAATGCAGCGTGGACAAATATCAAAGACGTGATTTTCTAGCATATAAAGTGTAGAACTCAAACAATAAAGCGTTTTACGAGCGTCTTCGTGGCCTTTCAAGTCTGCGGCGGAGACTATGTCAACCGCATCTCAAACCACGCCCCGCTGGACCAGGAAACCCACCGTCTGCTGAGAAGATCACACAAACCGGCGTGACGCGCTCGCATTCACTTTTTTCTCTTTTTGTTTCTTTTAATTGTAACAGCAGTGAGACTCCGCGGATCAGAGCAGATGTGTCCGTCGTTCCTGCATGTTTCCCCCCCCGGCCTGTGGAAGCGTTTGAGCCCATCTCTCACTGATGTGGTCTCGTCTTACTGAAATGTCTCTGAAGGGAGAAAAAGGGATGTTTTGACTCACACACACACACACACACACACACACACACACACACACACACACACACACACACACACACACACCTGTTGTTTTTGGCTGGGATGGGAGCAAAATGGCACTTGGCTTTTTTTTTTTTGAACAGGGCAAGACACGAAGTCCAAAGAAAACATGATGAAAAGAGCTCTCACTCTCCTCTCACTCTCCTCTCACTCTCCTCACACTCTCCTCACACTCCTTTCTCTCTTTCCTCTCTGTAGATATCCACTTCTATTATTGTGTGTGTGTGTGTGTGTGTGTGTGTGTGTGTGTGTGTGTGTGTGTTTAGTTACTTTTTCCTGTCTGTGGTGTCTTTCTTGTGAGATGTTTCATTAAAGAACATCAAAAGTCAAAGGTCAAAATCTCTCCCCCTCTCTCTCTCTCCCTCTCTCTCTCTCTCTCTCTCTCTCTCTCTCACAAACACACACACGTGTTTCTGGTCAGCCACTCCCATACGCAATGCCTTTGGTATTCACCAGGCAATGGGTGTTGGCTGAATAAAGACCCCCTAAATTTGGGTGGGGTACATTTCAGAGCTCAACCCCCCCCCCCCCCCCCACACACACACATACACACACACACACACATCAGTGGAGACCAGCAGGCCCTTCTCCAACCTCCACAGGATGCAGCGCCGCAGGCAGGGAATGGAAAAGCCCCATGGGATTATGGGTCTTTAAAGGGATAACACAGAGTATTTCTGGGAAGAAAAAACAAACATTGACTTTTACTGCTCAATTTCCTTTTTAGGATTTCCCATACGCCTTGTCATCTGGTCACGTGACGCGGCTCATAGCGGGCCGTGATATATTCGTGTTTCGGACTCCCCTCTGAGGGGTGGGGGGGGCCTCATGAAACCCGACCACGCCGCGGATCATCATGCGTCGTATATGCGGAGGCCATTTGCCGAGGAGGTCCTGGCTCCTCCGTTGCATCAGCTCCGATGAAGATGCCATGCTGAGTGCTTTCCATTCCACCGCTTTCCAGTGGATTCTCTCTCTCTCTCTCTCTCTCTCTCTCTCTCTCTCTCTCTCTCTCTCTCTCTCTCTCTCTCTCTCTCTCTCTCTCTCTCTCTCTCTCTCTCTCTCTCTCTCTCTTTCCACACTGGAAGTTTCCAGCTGTTGAGCTGCTGGCTGTACCGCGCATTTGTCAGACAGATGTTTCGCTAAAAAAAACCCACATTTCTTACTCTGACTTTCATGGCATCGAGGAGCCCGTAAACGTGAGCTGGATCAAAGCGCCGGGCGCCGGGTGAGTGGAGGGGCTTCAGACTTACAGCGTGCCCACGTTCACCACAGTTCACACGGAGCTGGTTAACTTGTACACACACACACACACACACACACACACACACACACACACACACACACACACACACACACACACACACACACACGCTGCGAGTGCAAATAGAGGGAAACAGCTTGATCGCAAAACCGCTTCACTTGAGCGTTGTGGTTGACGTTTGTGTGCCCGGTTGGTTTATATAAATGCCCCTTCCTTCACACACACACACACACGTGCATGCAAACACACACACACACACACACACACACACACACACACACACTCCCATGACTTCATGCTGTAGAAGGAACCCAGAGTCCGTACATGTGGTTTGAGTTAAGCCCAAGTGGGGAGGGCTAGGGGATTTCACGATGCTTGATGGGCTGGAGCTCCGCCACAGCGAAACCATCACATCAAGAAGTCCTGCTCACGGTTTCACCTCATACCTCCTACGCCTCACCCCGACCCTCCCCCTCCCTCCCTCCCTCCCTCCCCCCCACTTAGAACAAGTTCAGCTCCAGGCTAAGCTCATCGGAGCCTCCGTAGTCTGTCTCGGCGGCCCAGCATCGGGACTCTCGCCGTGCAGCTAAGCGTTTTTTTTCTTTTTTGCCATGTTCATTTACCAGAGTGGAAACCATGAAACATTGATTCTACATTTGTTATTCTCTCAGTTGCTGCAGAGAGAAATTGATATTTTTTCTCCCCCCCCACCCACCACCCAGTATGTTTCAGAGAACGCTGCAAGAGTTAGTCGATTCTCCGGGAACCGGGGCTGCACCGCGGGTCCAGTTCAACACTGATAAGGCAGTTAACCTCCCCGCTAGCCCGGCAGAAGGACGACGAATTCGCTGGGAGAGGTCAGGAGAGGCGAGGTAACGCCGTCCAGATGCCTCTCAGTATATCCTGCTGTGTTTGCATTCCCTCAACGCACGTCAGAAACTTAAAACTACGGCGCGGCTCGTTCGCGTTAAAGCGACGTGCAGCGTGCGGTCCGCGGAGAGAAGCCTCGCTGTCGATCAAGCTGGAGGATTCAATAAAGATTGATTCAAATTCAGTCTGTACGCAGGAGTCAGAGTTCATCCCTGCGAGACACCCGATATCCATCTGGTCTTCTCGCAAATGCAATACCTGATTATGTGATGAGTAGCAAGGACACATTACTGTATACAGAAGGGACCAGAAGAGCAGCACACTTTCTTATAGTGGTTTTAAATAGAAAAGTGAAAGCAGAACAGCAGGGACTTTGATTGATTAATGCCACATTGTTGTTATTATTATGTCTATGTGGCCCCAGTGCAGTGATGAACACCGTATGTCTGTTCTGAAAGTCAAATGAAAACAGTTCAGGTCAAACCAACGTCAACAGATGACAGACTCGTCCATTAGTCTGAATCACAAGCGCTCGTTGTTCCAGTCAGGAGGCTCACCACTGGACTGTGTGTGTGTGTGTGTGTGTGTGTGTGTGTGTGTACCTCCTGTATGTGATCAGGTGTAGGGGTTACTTGGGCAGGGTGACTCAGTCTCTCTCTCTCTCTCTCTCTCTCTCTCTGCCTATTGTTAATGATTAACAAGCTCAGAAACCCAACGCTGCCCTGACAAGCCTGAGCCTCATTTATAATGCAGTAGGGTGCCTTCTCCTCCCAGCCTGGCCCACGTCCCAACTCTGACTCACACACACACACACACACACACACACACACACACACACACACACAGAACTTTTATTGTATTTTTCGGGGGAACTCATGTTGATCATTTGAAGACGCGAACGTCTATCGACTTCGATCGAACCATCGAATCGCTCGTCTATCACCGGCGGGCGTCAAAACTCCAGGACCGACAACAAACCCAGACGGAGCACGAAAACACGAAAACCCAACCGGCTCGTTGGGTAACTCAACACCGCCGTCAGCATGCAGCCGTGCAACCTTAGCCCTCAACATGAGTCATCTGTTTAATTGACCTTGTGTGTGTGTGTGGAGTAAGAGTGCTATAATACCAGGGTGGTTTTAACTGGACCCTTCATTAGAGTGGGAGGGATAAAGAGGCAGGGAGGGGAGGGAGGGGAGGGAGGGAGGGAGGGAGGGAAGAATAAAGTTTCTGCCCAAGCAAACAGCTGCCTCTCCATCTCCCGCGGGCCCGGCCAAACCCCCCAGCTCACCGGGCCAAATCCCCCAAAGCCCAGGGCCTCCTCTTTTAGGGGGGTATGGCTGCTGACCGCAACCCCCCTCCAGACAACCCCAACCCCCCCGACACTCCTGGCCTGGTGCAACGGCGTTAAGGCGGAAGAACCAACAACCATGAATGATTTCCTCTCCGTTTCAGCCCAACAGCAAACAGCCGTCTCCCCGTTTATCGTTGACCAGCATGTGCAGCGTATTTTCACTTGAGATGACGCAGCCGCTCGATGCTACGGGTCAAAAAACAAACAACGTATAACCAGGATCAACAAACAGACGATGCACCGAAAAATCACTGAGCATCACAACGAATACTGCACTGTATTGTATTGTACTGCGCCGGGTTCTCATCGTTCAGCGTGGGAAAGCTTCGCCATCCTGACCACAATTTGTGTGTGTGTGTGTGTGTGTGTGTGTGTGTGTGTGTGTGTGTGTGTGTGTGTGTGCAGGCATATGTATACAGCCTATGTGCCATGGTGTCTGTCCTCCTTAGACTGCTGCTCTCTCCCAGTTGGAGGCCATGTACAGCTGGGTGTTCCCACAGCTCGGTCCCCCCCCCCCCCCCGCCATGGAGCTGTTATTCCACTGATACACACTTCACACACACACACGCACACACACACACACACACACACACACACACACATAAGCAAGCAAACCAGGAAGAGACTAGGCTCCAGGGTCACGAGAAAGAAGCTTGGATGGAAAAAGGCATTCTTTCACATGTTGCTGCTCTCAGATTTAGATCGTGGCAGGCTCCCCGTGCTTCCTGGAGCTCTCTCAGGGATCCCTCGCTGATGGCGGCCGGGCCGGAGATCCCCCGTGAAGGAGAGGAGCGGTGAACAGACCGGCCTCTCACCGCTCAGGGGGTCACAACACAGAGACGGGGCGACACTGCACTGCAGAGGCCTTTGCTATGATATGATGTGGTATGTTGGCCTTTAGTGGAATCTGAGTTTCATCTTTCTTTCTTCGTCTTTCATTGTGTTTGCTCTGTGCGTGCCCGTGCCCCCCCTCCCCCTTGTCAATAAGGTGGAAATGTCTGGTAAACACTCTTTGTAAATGTCACCAAAACATTGGCCGGTCCCATTCACTGCTTAGTGTCTGATCCAAGGACAGCGTGGTGACACTGAGGGAATGGAAAGTTCTGGGTGGAGAGAGGAGAAGGGCAGAGGCACAGACGACCCAGCCTCCAAGTTACAGCTTGAAATGGGAAGAGAGAGAGAGAGAGAGAGAGAGAGAGAGAGAGAGAGAGAGAGAGACAGACAAGAATAGCGGGGACAGACAAGAATATAGATAGTGCTAAAGAGTGACAGAGACTGCAGCAGCCTCGGTCATGCCCTGCATCCATAACAACTAATAAAATAATCTGCCAACAGTGAATTACTTTTCATTAAAGACAGCTGTGCCGTCTGATGCCGGGTTAGCTTCCAGTCAGTCTGTCAGCCTCGTCCGCAACGGCGCAATCTTTATTTTTCTCAAGCTTGAACACTTTCTACCCCCAGCCCTGCGCTCGGACAGCGAGGCTTATTTTGGTCTGTGTTGTCATAACTCACTCACACACACACACACACTACGAGCGGGGGTCACTTGTAAGGATGCCAAAAAACTGCCACGTTGCCACGCCGACGTGTCACGCCAAGTCACCTGCTCGCGGTCTAAACTAGGGCGGACACTAAAGCGGCGTTCGCATTGTTCCCGCTGAACAAAGCGTTACTGCGGCTTGGCCGGGGCGAAGTAGCAGGATGGGTTCTGGTGCAGTAATGATGCCTGTACTTAGATCAACCTGTCAGTCAGCAGGCAGGACATCTGCTCTCTGGTCTGTCATGTTGGCTAGTTAAATGAAAATGTTTGCGGGATTCCCGGGGCATCATTTTTGTCCTAAATTAAAACAAAAGACTGTCATTTTCTTGCGCGCGCACAGATTTGCAGTCCCCGCTGAAACGAGAGCGTCTCTCATCTCGCTGGTTAAACGGTTTAAGCTTCCACACACTATTTCATCAAAGTGTTCATAACGTTTTCCGGGGTGATTGCCTCCCATATTTGAGTGTGTGCCACTTGAGACGGTGCATGAGAAGTGCAATTACAGGTTCTAACTGCAGATGCGAGTGATTGGAATGAATTGAACGAATCACACGAATCACTCGCAGGAACGGTGAACACACATTACACGTTTAAAATCGGATTCGGGAGATGTTAGGATTCCACTTTTGGCTCTAATTTGTGAACCGCGGTGGAAAACGATGAGAGACTCCAGCTGCTTTTAGTTTCACTTTCACATCAACCTGCTTCCTATTAGATCACCTGTTTTCACCGAACGTTTGCCAGCAGCTACTGGCTAAAGCTACGTTCACAAACAGTAGCCTCCAGATTCAATTTGAAGACTAGAGATCCTATTTGTGATGTGACTCCATGTGTTGCAGGTCCGCCGCAAAAGAAGATTTGCTGCGTCTTTGTCCCACTTCCCAACTCATTTCCTCACTATTCACTATTTGGAGTTGATATATACAATTTCAGCTATCAGTAACAATCTTCCATCGCTTTGAAAAGGAAGCGTGACAAAAAATCAAGTCTGGAACGTTTCAAGTGCAGGCAATTCCCGAAACTGGTATTTTTGATCAATTCTGTCGCGGCTCGTTCTTCATTTCTGCTCAGCCACTTTTCTTTCATGCAACAACAATAATCTCCCAAACAGCTATTTAAAGTTTTAACGGCCCCTATGTGGCGTACTGAAGCGGTTTGTGAGCTATGCTGAACTGTGTTGACTATAAGCTATGCTATACTGAGGCATGTGGCTGTGTTGGTGATATATATATATATATATATATATATATATATATATATATAGCGCCTGTAGAGCTGCGTTTGTGGGAAAGCGCATTAATATTTAGCGAGGTCAGACCACACAGAGAGAGGAGACCCTCACCAGAAGCACAACACACTCCCAGGCCTTGTTGTGATTAAACGGGTTTGTTGTTCCTTCATATTTAAGGGCCAGTCGTTTCCTTCCACCCTTGTTTTCCATTTCATTCACCAGCGAAATGATGAGACACTCTGGGCAGCGATTATTTCCACAACGCTGTCGGGAGTCCACGATTCACCACGGGGCTCCTTACGCTTGCTTTCTCCCTCTCTCTCCATCCCTACCCTGCCCTCCCTCCCTCTCCTCTCACCTGGTTTGCTGGGGTCGCTGCTGTCGGGGGCGACGGCGGGGGCCCCGGGGGGAGAAGGGGATGAGGTGGGCGGGGCAGTCGGAGGCTTGTCCCCGCCCTCCTGAGGACGACTCTTGGAGGTCTCGATGCCTTTGACTCTCCTGGCGTGGCGGTTGCCTTTGTAGTGGGCTTCTGCCTGGCTCTATAGGGGGGGACAGGGGGTAAAAAAACACAACACTTAATGCCCACAGGTGAATAAAACATCGCAGGTTGGTTTCCGGCTCGTTGTGCACACACACACACACACACGCACACCACGTGCACACGTCATCATGATAGCGTGTTATTCAATATACACCGGGGACTGGAGAGCACAGACTGCAGGCAGGCTCACGGTGGATCGGTAGGTGGATTGCAACATGGGACTAGGAAGATGCAACGATGAGCCGGGTGCAGTAATGGAAACGCCACAAGGACCGCCCCCCCCCCCGCCCCCCCCTCCTTGTCCCTCTGCCATCCTATACCTTGTTGTTTCTCTGCCAGGTTTTCAAGTTAACGATAAATTACCGCGCCTGTATATTTATATCTGACAGTTCCGCCTGCTTTCCTGTCATCCGTTTATCTCCCGCTCAACGTTTTTTGACGAGCGTGGTCCTCCGCGGTCTAAACCAACACCACGCACCCCCCCGACACCACCTCGACACCACCTCGGCTCCACCTCGGCTCCAGCTCGCATTACGACGGGGACGGTTCATTACTACAGACACGCTGACAGACATGCCAGTCCGAGTTGAACTCTGGGTCAGCGGGATGCTATGCTATCTGCCCGGAGGCCCCGCATTAGCCCCCGCCCACCCTCCCACTCACTCCCCGTCCTACCACAGACAGACACTCACACATTGTGTATACACTCATACAGTGTATACTACATTACTTTATCAATGGGAGGCTGGGCGCTTCTCTTACAGGGGTAAATACAGTGACTGGCTTCAGATGCTCGATGTTGAGTGTCGGGGGGCCCCCGAAAACCGAGACCGATACAATCGAGGTAAACATGCGACCAGGCAGCAGAGAGCATATCTGTGATACTTCAGCGTAAGGAAAACATTTGGTCTCTGAGTCTGGACTGAAGAATGTTCCGCATTCCAGCAGAGAAGAGAAAAAAAACAAAAAAAAAACGGCGCAGAGATCCATTACGGAGGCTAGCTAATCTCCCGCTGAAAGGCTAGCTACTAGTTAATAGTTTGTTCTGAGAGTAAACAACAGAGGGGAGTCATCCGTCAAGAGGGGGGGGGAGGACGGGGGAGGTCGAGGGAGACGGGTCTCTGAGTGCGTGTGAGCGCAGAGGGGAAATATGGCGGATGAGATGTGAGGCTGCTATACTGAGCTGTCGCCAGAGGTCTAGCTGCTCATTATGGTGAAACACAGAGACGTATAGACACACACACACACACACACACACACACACACACACGCGAGGACAGAGGGGATGTATGTTTGCCATCTGTTCATCCTCTCTTTCTATCCCTCTCTCTCACACACACACACACACACACACACACACACACACACACACACACACACACACACACACACACACACACACACTCCTTGCCGATACACACTCATCTCGCCGCTGCTGCACTTGAACCAGATCCTCAGACGGTTTCAAAGCGGTCCCTGGCATGTCCTCCGAGTGAGCGCGTGTGCTTGTTGGCCAAATAATATTTGCACCAAAAGTGTGGGGTGGGGGGGCAATGATGAAGATGATTATGAAGTGGCTGGATTACGATCTGTTGCCGGGTGGAGACGCGATCTTGGAGGACTGCTGACAGCTGCTGTAGGTGCTGACAGGCCTGGAGAGCATCACACTGACCAGGGGGCTCAAGACTGACTTGCAGAGGAGGTGGTGGTGGTGGTGGTGGTGGTGGTGGGGGGGGGGGGTAATAATGGTTGAGGGAGCCCAAATGTGTCTGTGTGTGTGTGTGTGTGTGTGCCTGGCATGCCCCGGCACTGTAAAAAACCCCCCAGTACTACAAGGGCATCGCCTGCAGTCTTTAAGCCCTGTGGTGATGATGGGTACTGGGCGCTGGATATAGCAGCTCCTCTGTAACTGTAACCTGGTGAGGGGGGTCTTAAGGAGCCGCCCCGACAAAGCCTGCAGATCAGATTGGAGATAGGAGAGCAGGTGGGAAAGGAGGGAAGCTGCTAAAAGTGAAGGGGGGGGGGGGGGGGGGTGCCGCGTGAGAAAGCGACCGCAGTGGCTTTCTTAAACCGGTCGGCCGAGTCTGGGGGATCAACCGCCGGGCAGCTGGGCGTCGGTGTGAGGGCCTGGGCCAAGGGGTGGTGGAGGGTAAATATAAAGTGATATGAAACTGAGACCTGGAACGGAGGAAAGTGTCAATGATAGAAACGAGACAACGATCACAAACTGCACCGCATCAGTTCAAATTGTACGAGTGCTTTCCTGCGCTATACTCTCACGCTGCAGCTCCAGATGAGACGGCGAGGATGGAGGGGAGGGAGTTTAGGGAAGAGAGAGAGAGAGATAGAAGAAGAGAGAGAGACACAGGGGACAATGATGGAATAAATGGGGGAAAGAGAGAGAGAGAGAGAGAGAGAGAGGAGAGCAGTGAAGGGGAGAGGAAGAGGAGGAGGAGGAGGGAATCAGCCTGGTGTTGCTGCAGCAGCAGTGACGTCAGCACCTGTGATGTCACTAATGCAGCACGCCACCAAGGTTACTCTACATATACTACCCTTTAACGCCTCACACCACCACAGGACGCAGGGACACTGGGGCACAAGCCCTCCCCTATCATCTTCTCCTGCACCCCCCCCCCCCCCCCCCCCATCCCCCATCTCCCAAGATGCACTGGGGCTGTCAAAGCGAGAGACTAATCCATGCCCTTGACGAATGCATCTTACAATAAGTAGTGGCAGCCAATTTGAGGCATTTGCACACTGTAAATAATGCAGCATGAGGGAGAGAGACAGAGATAGAAAGAGAAAGAGGGTGAGAGAGAGGCAGGTAGAAAGAGAGAGAGAGAGAGAGAGAGAGAGAGAGAGAGAGGGGGAGAGAAAATCAAATGTGATTGGAATATATGCAGGCACAATGACGCGTGAAACGACTGGAGCCTTTCGAGGAGCGACGCATCGATCATGACATTTTACGAGCCCTCGTCACTTTCCGTGGCCTGTCCAATCACATCGCAGACAGCCGATACTGACAGTGAAATGTCAATGTCAAGGGCAATATTATCGTTTTTTGGAGAGCCTGGACTGGAAAAATGGAGAGGCTGGGGTTGGAGCGCCATGCAATATTCATCCTGACTTGACATTATGTACAAGGGGACAGTGTGGGAGGGGAATCGTTTGGATGGTGATATGGGGGAGAGTTTTTCCTCCAGCCTTGCTTAGCAGGACGGTGCAGATTATACAGACCCTGCTGTATATTTGACATTGCTGATATGCTGCAGTATGTGCTTCTGCTTGTTTACAGTGGCAGTGAAAGTGACAACGACAGCAGAGAGGCGGTGCAGTGCTGCATACCTGAGAGCATCCAGGTGCTTGTGTGTGTGTGTGTGTGTGTGTGTGTGTGTGTGTTTCTGTCTGTATGCATCTTCTCTCTGTCACCTGTTGCCAGGAGCCAGAACATAAAGGGAACTGCAGTAGATGCACCCCCCCCCCCCACCCCCCCAACCTTCACCTTCAAAATTCACACGTGCACACGGGCATATGCACATGTGAACACACACACACATCCAACAGCGCACGTGAAACTTTACTGGGGGCGACTACGTTCTCCTGAAACCTGAGCCGGTTGAGTGTCGAGCCCCCAGCCCTGTGAATCACAACACAGTTCCTCAACCCACTCATGCTTTGATGTGTCAGAAATGTTCTCTCTTACATAACGAGTATAATACTGAACATGTTTAATTCAGGCTAAATATGATGACAAATACAGTATATTCACTGTTATTCTCTATTGTATGTATTTGATGCACTGGATACATTTATAGGCTTTTCACACTACACTTAACCCCGGGCTAACTTCTTTCTTAACCCTGGGTTAAGGATGCATTTAACCCCGGGCTAAGCAGCGTTTCACACTTCATTTTTGAAAGAGGGTTAACACCGCTTTTAACCCTAGGTTAACAAACCCTGCTACTAAGCAGGGTTAGCACCGCTTTTGTGGTGCTATCCCCGAAAAGAACAATAGTGTGAAACGTTGTGGGGTTAGAATGTAACAGGGGTTAGAATGTAACGGGGGTTAGAATGTAACAGGGGTTAGAATGTAATGGGTTAGAATGAAATAAGCTTTTCACACTTGAATATGTTAGCCCAGGGTTAACTTTAACTCTGGGTTATAACAGCCCTGGGTTAACTTATCTCACGTTTCACACTAGTTTTCTTTAACCCTGGGCTAACAATTGACCCCGGGTATTCAGTGTTCAGGATTTCACACTGTAAGCTTGTAGACCCCGGGTTAACATTTTATACTGTTTAACTCGCTGTTACATTCTAACCCCCATTACATTCTAACCCGTTACATTCTAACCCCTGTTACATTCTAACCCTGTTACATTCTAACCCTATTACATTCTAACCTGTTACATTCTAACCCCTGTTACATTCTAACCCTGTTACATTCTAACCCTATTACATTCTAACCCCTGTTACATTCTAACCCTGTTACATTCTAACCCTGTTACATCCTAACTCCACAACGTTTCACACTATTGTTCTTAGCACCGCATTTCGGGGATAGCACCACAACAGCGGTGCTAACCCTGTTTCGTAGCAGGGTTTGTTAACCCAGGGTTAAAAGCGGTGTTAACCCTCTTTCAAAAATGCAAGTGTGAAACGCTGCTTAGCCCGGGGTTAAATGCGTCCTTAACCCAGGGTTAAGAAAGACATTAGCCCGGGGTTAAGTGTAGTGTGAAAAGCATAAAAGTGCTTCTCTTGTAACCTCCCCCCAGGTCATACGCTCTAGCTGGGCACTAAGACAACCATTTAACCTAAATTAGAGGAAAAACTGGTGCTCATAGAACAATGACTCTATTGGTCCTCCAACAGGAAAATTAAAAAAAGGTGATCCACCCTCTATCATTATATTTTCTTACTGGTCACCATGGTGATATAGGAAAAGGACTCGCTGTTCAGCTGATGTCGTGATGAAGACCTGTTGGTTAAAGCCAAGCTAATAAAGGCTTCAAGAGTGTCTAGAATGCCAGTGGAGTCCGTTTTTAAACTTCTTCTTTCTGCTTAACCTGTAGTATTTTTAAATCCATCACACAGGGTTGTATCATAACACCGTCATCATTAAGGTAGCCACAATTTGAAAGCTAACCGGAGTTCCCAGTGTTAAGTATTCCATAGTATAAACATTCCCGTCTGACTGTTTCCTGTCGGCCATGAAGATGCACAGGCGTAGACTCGAGATTACAGCCTTGCGTCTCCCTGACCACGTGGAAGCCATGATTGTAGGCCCGCTGGATATATATAGACCTGGTCCACTCCCTAGCACCTGTGTCCTGTGGATGGACGCCCTGGCTCTGACGTCTGCACCACAGAATAGGGACCATCACAGCCAAATTATACACTGAGATTTGGCGCTGATGTTGTGATTCGCCTATCCTGTCGGTCCAAAGCATCAAGATGAAAACGGACCGGTAACACGACACATAAAAACACTTCCATGTGATTTTTGTTTCCTTTCATTCATCCTCTGTAATGTTCTGAACTTGCCAGTGGGTTTAACGTGCGATTAAACTCCCATTATGAGTTTGGAGATATAAACTACACCACATGGGCAAACACACGCAAAGCGCTTTTAAAATGGAGTGATCAAATTATGCAAAAAAAACACACCCGCTGCTGTTAATTCTGGAGAGGTTTTAACGTCATGGTATGTTTATGTGAAATTAACTTTCCACACGCCCGAGATCTTAATCAATCCTTTTTTTTTTCCCCCAGTGTTGATGGGCAAGAGAGAAAATCCCTTTTGAAAATGGCAAGGCAAAAATCCTATTTCACGCTCTCAGCATCCCCGGCAGCACCCGGGAGGCCTTTTTCTGCTGCAGCGCCCTCGCCGCCTCGACAAACTCTTCACTTTGCTGTCTCGAAATCAGTTAAATTCCAACGGGGGTCCCTGCTGCCAAAACACAAGCCAAACAAACGCACCAGACACGTCCTCTGTGTCAATACCCCGTCTGGAGAGAGTACACAACAGCAAACAGGGCAGAGAGAACTCCCAACACATTCCTGTGGGATACATGTACTCGGTGCATAGTGTGTGTGTGTGTGTGTGTGTGTGTGTGTGTGTGTGTGTGTGTGTGTGTGTGTGTGTGTGTGTGCATGTACAGGATACACTATAAAAATACAGCATGTTTAATACAGCTAGGGACATGGAGAGATAAAGCGAGATGAGAGAGAGAATAAGATAGATATATATATATATATGTGTGTGTGTGTGTGTGTGTGTGTATTTGAGTTTTCTACTATGTTTAGGTTTACTGTGATCTACTGTGATCTACCTCAGAGTTGAAGCGGATCTGGCAGACATTACAGGAGATGATTGGCCGCTTGGTCTTGATCAGTGGGACTCCAAAGGTGTGGTTGATCACCGCCTTCTGCACCGGGTCCATCTGACAGAGGGGAAGACAGGGGGGAAGAGAGAGAGAGAGAGGGAGGGAGGGAGGGGGAGAGAGGGAGAAATATGTGAGAAATAACGCATCCTGTACAGTTGTGTACTCTCAACATCCTGGTGCTACGTTGAGTTGACAGGCCAGTCCATCATAATGAAGCGGGGGGTGGAGAACGTGCTCTGCCCTGCATCTGATGGTGAAACGACCACACACACATCTGTACGTAGACATACACTCATAAATACACACCAAATACACACATAAATACACACCAAATAACTCTTGAACAATGAGGAGCCCACAATAACACAGGTGTGTGTGTGTGTGTGTGTGTGTGTGTGTGTGTGTGTGTGTGTTCAGCAGCCAGTGGTCAGCAATGTTGATAGTGTGTTGCTACAACTGGAATCACACCTGTTGGATCCTACCTAAGCTGAGGCTCATGACCCCGACCAGGTTGTTGCAATAGCTCGGCGCTAGCCCCGTGCTAATTGTTTCAGCTGGGGCGTCCATCGCCGGTCGGGGGACGTTAAGCACCTCGTATAAATTTAACTGACTCGCTTTAGCAGCTCTCCAACATGTCGGTGTCTAAGCCCCCATTTAAACGCTGCCCCAGACACAAAGACTCAGGAAATCCCGCCTGCACCCATCTGAACAGGCTCTGCGCCATTATCTATCTACGTCTACAGCAGAATTTATCCAGCGATCACCGTTAATTGACATTAGAATTAGTCTGGAGTCAAAGCACGGTGTGGATTTCCCACGTCAGGCGATTGTCTGGCACTTCATCTCGCGCGTGCTTGCATTGGCGAGCAGCTCCAGTCAGGTTGAAGTGTAAGGAGAGTCAGAAAGAAAGAAGGGAAAACAAAAGGTCCTGGTCTGATGGAGAAAGTGGTTAGAAAATGATGCCGTGTGCTCCGTCTGCTGACCCCTGCCTTCATAAGGCAGTGAGGGAACGTTCCAGAGAGGCACTCCTGATTCAACCCTGTTGATTCGGAGGACCCCGACAGCGCCTAAACGACTCAATTTGGCTCATCATTAAGTTCCACTTGGCTAATAACCGAGCTTTCCCTCAATCTGTCTTGCACCCGGAGCCACAGTTTCATCTAATAAGAGAAGGGCTCAGGAGTTTGGCCTGAAGAGAGAGGCTGAAATGAATATTCTCCTAAGTCAAACAAAAACAATTTGAAAATCTGCACAGGGCTTGTTACTCAGCAACCCCGAGGAAACAGGGTAAACAGAGAGAGAGAGAGAGAGAGAGAGAGAGAGAGAGAGAGAGGAGGGCTGAGAGAGTTAGCTGGGTGACAGGACATACAGATACACACCATCTGGATGAGGGAATGGGTGAGAGAGAGAGAGAGAGAGAGGGAGAGAGAGAGAGAGAGAGAGAGAGAGGCCCAGGCCAGACATCCTCACATTCTAGTCTCATTTGGCTTCCTTCCCTGCTCTCCGACTTCCACGACTCCCTCTGTTGTTCCTGATCTTTTCCACCTCACGATAGCGCGGGCCCTGCCACTGTTGTTGCTGTTGTTGTTGTTGTTGTTGCCGTGAATGCAGACGGGTAGGAGGAGGAGGAACAGATATTGAGCAACGACGCCGGTGAATGATAAGCATCTATACAGCTGCGTGAATAGCTGAGCAATGACTGTGCATTAGCTGGCTGAAGCCTACAGGACCGCTTGGTGACCGTAACAAAACATCCATTTGTGAGACCATTCAACAAGCATCGGTTTTTACTCCTGGGATTGGATTCAAATCACGCAGGCTCCCGTCAAACGCTTGCATGACAACCAAGCATAGCTGAATGGTTGTGTGTTGAATGTGTGGGTGTCCACGCTGTGACCTCTCACCCCTCTGAAGAAAGTTTAACGAGACCGGCGGAGTACTGTAAATTGAGTCATCGGCTTCTCCTCCAGCCGGCCCGGTATTCTGGGTGTGGGTCAGCCAGTCAGCTCCACTGTTACAAATCCTGTCCAGCCGCCAACGGGACTTTTTAAGAGGCTTTTTTTTTTCAAACGGCCTCTCATCCAAAAGCTTTCCTCGTGAAATAAGAGCAGTGTCTCGTAACGTAATTGGGAGTAGTGCTGTTTGAAAAGCGGCGAGGGACCCTGGCAGGTGAAAGTAAACCACACAGACCACTGACTTCAGCATCACCCCGGGGGGGCCTTACAATACCTTCATGCCTTAATGCCTTTTGTGAGCCCAGAGGCCCGCCTCCACGAGCAGCAGCGTGACGGGGCCCATACATCTCCCAACCCCCGCTGCATGCACCAAAGTCAGCTGCCAACACCTTCTGGTTTTATTTGCTTTTATTTATTCTCTCTTCCTTTTACTCTCTCTCTCTCTCCTCTCTTTGTTTCTCCGTTTTCCATCAATGCCATGCAACAAAATGTTTGGGAGTGTTGAATTCCAGCAGTGAGGAATGCACAGTGGGACCCGCTCTGGCAGCAGCAGTAAATTCTGAACCACGGCAGATAAAAAAACAAAAAAAAAAAAAACAAGCCTTTGAAACAAGTTTCTACTTTTGAGCCGTGCCCAGTTTGAGTCACGGTCCGGCGCCTATAGCTTCAACCTCGGGCCCCCCCCAGTATCTCTCTGCAGGTCTGGGTACTCACCCTCTTCTCCTCGGGGTCTGCGGGAGCGTGGAGCTGCATCGGTCCTCCCGGGAGCGTTTCCCTCGCTCATCCAGCCTCCCTGCTCGGTTTTTGTCGAGGCTGAATACAAAACTTACAGCGGCACTTGTACTTAGCGAGGCATTGCCAGCTAAGATTTCTGTTTGGTTTTTTTTTTTTCTCCTCTCTCTCCCCTTTCGGCACTTCTCTGCTTCTCTTTGATTCCAAGTTGCTGCCAGAGTGTTTGCCGTGAGGATTTTTTCCCCCCCTTTTCTCTCCAAATCTCTCCCTCGCTCTCTTTCCTCACTGACACATCACCTAACAAGTGCCTGTCTCTTCTGCTCAGCCTCCTCCTCCTCCTCCTCCTCTCTCTCTCTCTCTCTCCTCAGCTCCTTTCTCTCTCTCTCTCTCTCTCTCTCACGCTTCCCTGTAGTACTTTTCCCTCTGTACTCTCCCACTTTTCTCCTCCCCCTCTCTCTCTTTTTCATGCATACTCAATCTGTCCAGATGCAGTCAGTGTTGTGTGTCCTGCTCTCCTCCTGCCCCCCCCCCCCTTCCCTCTGTTCTCACCATCTATCAAATGTCATCATCAGCCAGTAGAGTAGAGCTTTTGCCCTACCCATAACCACACGCATTTAACCCCCCCTAACACACACACACACACACACACACACACACACACACACACACACACACTGTACTCCCTCCCTCCGTGGCCTCTTGCTGCAATTGTCGAACACATGCTCATATGTCAGCCCTTTCAGCGAGACCTCGTAACACACACACACATCAGAACTGATAAAGCGTAACGACATGAATGGAAACATCTTCCAAACGTCGGAGCATTTTTCATTTCTATAAATGTTATATCAGCCTCCGACTTTTCAAACCTCTAGAGGTTCCTCGAGGGAACCGGCATCGCAACGCCCCGAGGAGTCTGGGAAGATCAGCGTTGAAAGAAGAAAAAAAAAAAAAAAAGAGTTGGAGAAAGATGTTGGGGAGAAGAGAGAGGAGGAGGAGGAGGAGGGATGGAGGGATGTGGGGGTAAGGAGGGGAGGAGGGAGGTGTTGCCGCAGCAGGTGAGCATCAACAAGTCTGCGCATGGCTTCGCGTGACGAGACACCTTCATCGGAAATTCCCGACTTTGCAGCCTGAGCAAGTCCGAGTCGGGGCAGGCGTGTGTGTGTGTGTGTGTGTGTGTGTGCGTATGTGCGTGCGTGTGTGTGTGCGTGTCCATATCGGCACCAGCTGCTGCAGCTAAATTATTCAGCCTCGTCACTGTCTCGAGGCGCATTGGCTGAGACAGGCAGGTAGAGGACAAATCACATTAGAGGGCCATTAAAGCTGTATAGGGCTTCGGGAGAGGCCATCCGTCTGCTGCCCGGGTAATAACACTCAACGGTGAAGTACAGTCTCATTAGGACTGTACAAACTCAGCACAGATCACTTATTGAGAGAGAATGAGAGAATAAAAAGTGTTAGTTGGCCGCCAGCACCGCTCTGCTGTACAGGGACACCGTAGCGCTGTAATACCTCCATAGCAACAACCAAAAGAGTGTAATTGAACCCTTTGAAGTAAGTGAATCCTAGTACATCATGCAGTCGTCCAATTATATGAAATACACGAAACCCGAGCGGAGTACGAATCTCAGGTTGTTTAAACATTCCTCTGCCTAAAAGCCCGACGAGCCATAAAACCCGGTCAGTGATGAAAGCAGAACTGCAAGACAATTACTCTCTTTACTCCGGATCGTACCCGATACAAGTCGACTCAACCACTCAACGCTACTTTAAACACAAACACATATCTTGGAGGGCTGGGGGGGGGGGGGGGGGTGGGGGGGGCTCTCCGCTGCCAAAGACAACGTAAAAACCAAAGATGGATCTTGCAAAAACAACTTGCAAATGAACTATGAAACGTCTCTGCTCGTCATCCCCCTCCCGTTGTGTCTTTACTGCTCCCGAGGCAATAAAAACACAGAGTAATACTGTATGTGGTAGTATGCAGTGGCGCGAAGGTCAGGATGCCCTCCAAGCCTCTCCTATGGCCCCATCTCCTGGCCAAAGGGCTGTAAAACACCACTCGGGGGTTTGGGCTCGCAGTCATCAGCGGCAACCGGCTATCAACGCTCACAACGTCCCCGTGGACCTGTAGGCATAGTTAACGCTCTGCGAGACGAGGACGGGGGGGAGCCGGGATACATGAGGGACATGTTAGAGAGAGAGAGAGAGAGAGAGAGAGAGAGAGAGAGAGAGAGAGAGAGAGAGAGAGAGAGAGAGAATGAGAGATGAGAGGCAGACACGGCGGAAATGAGACAGAGGGCGAGAGAGAGGATGATTTCAGGGCTGCGCTAACAGACGTGAGAGTGGAAACTAAGTGCCTGTATAATTACAGTAACTCTATTAATCCATGTCTGCTGGGTGCATTGTAGTTTTAACCTCAGCAGAAGGCTTCCAGTCATGGCCCGCGGAGGGCTATTAAAACAGCTGCATGGTTAACGGGCTCCAGGACTGTTACTATCCCTGTACCACACGCAGTCAAGGCACACGCCAAATACTTGCAGTATAGTGACAAGAGAGTGCTATGCCACCCCCTGCATACTGCAGCCAAATATACAAGGCTGACACACACACACACACACACACACACACACACAGAGGGAATAACTCTGTCCCAGACATGGTCCAGGAATAGCATTGTCCCATATGCAGTACATATAAAAGTCCACTGGTTTTGCATTTTGCTGACTGGAAGAGAGTTTACGTTCCCTAATGGAGTCTGGGGGAGCAGGCGGCACGTTATGCTGACTTGGTGAAATGCTAAATGTCCCAATGGTGTAATCTAAATGATCAGACGTTAGTCAGCCCCCCCCCCCACCCCCCCCCCCACGCCCTTGGAGAAAACACCACATCAAACACAGCGTGCAGAGGATGGTGTTTGAAGTACACGGAGCGACGAGGACGGCCTTGGAACTACTTTTTAATTGTACTTTTATTTGATTTAAGTGATGGGATAGAGTGAGTAGTATTCAGAGGTAATGATGTGACGAGATACTGAACGGAGAAGCTTGCTCAAGTTGCTCTTTTTAATGGATGTAGCAGAGGTTGTTTTCAGACAAGATTCAAATTTGAAAATAGAAATGAGTTTCCAAATTATTCTGGAGAAACAATTGATGGATTTTGACAGGAAAATGAACTGGCTGTGTCATTGTACCCTTATAATAACCAGATCCTGATAAGACAGAGGAAGTGGAGGTCTGTAATCCACTAGGTCAATATCACACAAAGGTCAAATGTCAAAGCAGCTCAAACCAAATTTGGGTCTTGAGGAAAATTCTGTTCAAAATGTTTAAAAACCACTGTTGAGGTAGTGGATCAGGTGTGTTACATGACTGCAGTGTGTGTGTGTGTGTGTGTGTGTGTGTGTGTGTGTGTGTGTGTGTGTGTGTGTGCGGTCATCACTCACTGTGTTGAAGTTATGGAAAAGGCTCATGCTGTGTGGTGGCGGGGCGGTCTCCATGGAGAACTGCAGGAAGGGCTTCATGTCCAAGTGGGGCTGGATCATCGTGGGGGTCCGCAAGAACGTTGGCACTGCCGCCCCCGCCCGGTTTATACCTCCTACACCGGGAGAGAGGGAGGGAGACGAGGGAGAGAGGGAGAGAGGGAGAGAGGGAGAGAGAACAGATGAAACGTGCTCAGTAGGGTTGAATTCCATCCACGTTTTGTTGAATTTAAGTTTGGTGTATAAATGCTGTAGCTGTCAAATTCTCTTCACTATGGATTTTTATTGTGGTCATCATTGTTGCTGCTGTTTCCATCGGTTTGTTTTTGCAATGAAAGACAATCTTGTGATGACAATAAATGCTTTTTGAATTAAAGAAAAAGTCGAAGAGAGAGAGAGAGAGAGAGAGAGAGAGAGAGAGAGAGAGAGAGAGATTGCATTGCATTGTGTTGCTTATTATAGATAGTGCTCTGATTGTCCCTGTGAATGAGCCATTGAATTCCAATAAGCACAATGAGCCATAATTGCTGTGCATAAGCAATTGTTTCCCTGCAGACGGAGAGCGCGAAGGCTCCCGCAGGATCACGCAGGATCACGCAGGATCACGCAATCACAGATCAGAGGACAGGCAACATTTTTGGTCCTTAAAAAGACGCTTGATGGATTGCCGCGGACAGACAGTCTGTTTTTTTTTTGCTGACAACCTGACAAATCTGAAGCGGCAAAGTGTCAGCAGCACTTTCTGTGCAAGAACAAGAAGACAATACTGTGTTTTGTGTGTGTGTGTGTGTGTGTGTGTGTGTGTGTGTGTACAATTTCCATCACTGAAGCGTTTCATTATACTAACACATTCAAATCCAATGAGGGGAATGAAGAAGAAGAAGGAGAAGAAGAAGACAATGCCACAGAGGCAGTGGGGGGATTCCTCTCATCCACCTGCCTGCCGGTCTCCTCTCTCCCTCCTCTCTCCCTCCTCTCTCCCTCCTCTCTCCCTCCTCTCCCTCCTCTCCTGGGAGACATCTGCAGCTTGATGATAATGAGTTTCATCCCAGCGTGTGTTGCTTTACGGCGTCCCGGCTCGCGCAGGAGGGCCGGATCACTCGGTTCCGTCTAATTACGGGATGAATGAATCATAGACCCCCGATTCCACAACTCATGTCTGACACACACACACACACACACACACACACACACACACACACACACACACACACACACACACACACACACACACACACACTACCTGGCTTTAGTTGTATCCAACATGTTGTTTGAATAGATTTTTTCCACCGGAGCTGAAAGACAAGAGCCGGGTCTCTTATCGACACCGGTGTGTGTGCATATACATGCAGCCACACACACACACACACACACACACACACACGCACACACACCCACACACACCAATGTTTAATTCTCCCATAAAAGGATGTCAGGCTGTCATTATGATACACGGCTCCCATCCTCGTCATCTGCCTCCTCTTCCTCTCCTCCTTATCCCTCCCCCCCCCTCCTCTTCCTCTCCTCCTTAACTCCCCCCCCCGTCTCTTCTCTAACCTCTGTCAGGGATGATAGTGACGGGGGCCCACACAGCAAAAT